>JBBHKE010000899.1:0-43137 GCA_037447655.1 Zygnema cylindricum
AAAGATGAGTTAGACTAGTTCTCTCTTTATTGCCATTCCAGAGTTTGTCCATGCACTTGTTGCAAAATTTGACTTTGGAATAGGGATGTTTGTCAACCTGCCGGATCCTAATGTCAACTTGTCGGTTTGTGATGTCCACCTGTTTACTTGCTATTTTCTGATTGGCGCTTCGTGAAAACACTTCCTTGATGTGGAAATTCTTCTTTGTCCAAATTCATATTCCTCTCTTTCCAACTTTCATTGCCTTGGTGAGTTCTCTCGTTCTTAGAGTCTTTTCTGTTGCCTATGTTTGTTACTAAGTTGGCTATGGGTTCCTCTTTGATCTCTTGCGTGACAACTGTTTTGTTTAGGTTTTGAGCCGTCCTATTTGAGTGGATGCCCTGATTTTCCCTGTTGCTATTGCTATAGCTATTGAACCCTTTTGGTTGCTCGTGCCTTTCTAACTAGTCTAACTCATCTTTCTACCCTATCTGATCCATTGTGACGTGCAGATCATGAGTGGAGATTTGTGGAGAAGTGCGCGTTGCGGCATCAAAGTTTCTCCAAACTCTGTCTCCTTTTGCTCCTCCTTCGTCATCTGTTCCACTTCAACCTGCACACTGTTGAGTCTTAACATGAGTGTTTTTTTTATCTCCTCCTCTGAGGGGTGGATTATCAGTGCACCTGCTGCTGACTGCTTCCCACGTGTCCTTTGCTGATGAATTGAAGCTCTGTCTGCTCTTTGTTGACTCCTTCATTTTCCTGCAGCTTTTGTTAGTAATGTCAATTATTTTTGGTGTAACATGAACCTTGATGATGTGTGATCTATCCTCGCCATCTCTTGCTTTGTCGTTTCTAACATTCTCCTTCATGTTTCTGTTGTTTGCAGGATTTGCGACCTTTGTCGCGCACCAGGCATTCCTGGTTAGGAGAGGGTATGTTGACTTCTTGAGGATCTTGAGGCAGTATAGTCGGCCGCCTCTTCTCTCTCCTTCCGCCAATAGCGAACCGATTCTGGTAAGCTCTACTTTCCCGTTTTCCGAATTAGAAGAGATACCAATGGTTTGGGCTTGACTAATAGAGTAGATGTTATGGAGTGAGTTTGGGAGGAAGTGGATGTTTGTGAGGGTTCTCTCTAGTCTTTTCCCTTTTACTACAACGTCTATGGTGATGTTGCCTATGCGTTGAGCTTGTAAGGTCCTACCATCTACCATCAATACTCGTTTGGGTGAGATGCTTCTGAAAGATGTGAGGTGTTCTCTGGTGATTTTTATGTGTGTTGGGTGGTTAAGTCTATGATCCAGTCATGGTCTAGAGGTTTTGTGTTGGAAACTGTCATTGTGTTTAACATTTATCTCCCTCTCTCCATAGCTGTTTCTTTATCCCCTTCCGCTCGTTTGCAGCGTGAGGCCAATGCCTCCCACACAGTCCATGAGTATCTTAACCTCGCCATTTCTGCCAGTTCATGATCTGCTCGAAGATCTTTGAATTGGCCTATGATTATCCACTTTGCTTGAATCTCTCTTACATCCCATATCTCCATTGAATTAATCTCATCCTTTGTCTCTGCTCCCTTTGATTGAAGAACACGCCACAACTCCTCTTGGGTGACGATTCCCAAGAGGCTTCTCTCCACGAGCAATCTGGTCACTCGTATTCTCCACTATTCGAAGTCCCATACCTTGGACCAATCTAATGGCCACAGTGGGCCCATAACCTGTTGCTTTCGGACAACCATCTGAACGATCTGAGGAATCCTCCCCCGCAACCACAGATAGATTTGTCTTAGCGCAGGCAATCACTAGGTGGACACTAAGAAAAAATCATAGAGGTATAGATAGGATATTGAAAGAGGAATAGAGAGGATACATTCACATCATCATTAGGATAGACAAGATAGTTGTAACTCAGCTTATAATAGGAAAACTAGTCAAGGGGTCACTTAGTGAAAGCTAAGTTGAGTTCCCAAAGAGAATAGTATAAAGTTTAGACACTTGTTATCCCTAATCTCAACTGAAACTAAAGCTGATTTCTTAAAATCTCTCTAATCTTATTTGTACAGTGAATGTTATGATATGAAATGTCTTTTGAAGTCTACACTGTTGTACTCTCACTTAGATTATATATGAAAAAATGTTATCTTCTAAAAGCTTATCCTGTGCATCATAAGCCCTATGCTTTGATTCCTTAAGCCTTAATGAAATGCTTGTCTTACATGCCCATTTATCCTTTTCTGAATGCATCTCTGGTGACATGCTTAATGGAGTGGTGGAATGTGGTCTAATGGATAAGTGGCAAGTGTCTTACTGTCTTCCATAAGTGTGTCCAATGAGAACACCCGGTTGTGTCATCTGTCACATCATTCCCCGTTAAAATCGTCATATGTGATGTCCGGTCACAGATTGGTACTGTAGTCCCGATTTTGTTATATACTTGGTCAATTATGGGTTTGCTTAGGGTATCGCCAAACCCGATGTATTGCGGATGCAACTGCTGTCCCAAATCGCCTCGAATCGTTCCTCTCGGCTGAAATTGGTATCGCGCGAAATCGTACTTTTCAAAATAACCAATACGAGGAACTCCCAAGTTTCTAATAAATAATTATTGTCAGTCAGAAGATGGTTGAATTTTTGCAATTGGTAAACCAATTTATGAGTTCCGGAAAGATATTGATTGAATAAAGATTCTAAGAAGAAGTTTTAAGGTTGAAAAGTCCCGTCATATAAGGAGAATTTTCGACCTGAGATTATTTTTGAAGGTGTTCTCAAAAACAATCCATCCTCCGTGAAAAGATAGAGGATCGCAAATGATGTGAATACAGCAAGGATTGACGGCCAAAACTAGGCGGACATCATATTAGTAGAGACAAGAGAGAGATTTTCTATGAGCTCAAAATGGCAGAGTTCAAATTTTATTGTTGATAATAGTTGGAAGGGTGGATTTCCTTTGAGTAGAAACCGAAAAGAAGAGAGAAGAGTGCAAAGAAAGAAGGTAATCTACAAACACGTAAGGATATTGTACAAGTCTACAAAAGTATCCAATGTCATTATAAAAGTGATGTGGGTTTGAAACAAAAGAAAAAGTACAAAACACCACCTCCACTCCATAATAGAACGCCGCTGTCGTGGCTGCCTATTTGACTGTGTTTGACTGTATTTGACCATGTTTGACAATGTTTTACCATGTTTGACTGTGTTTGACCATGTTTGACTGTGTTTGACCATGTGTGACTGTGTTTGACCATGTTTGACCATGTTTGACTGTGTTTGACCATGTTTGATCGTGTTTGACCCTGTTTGACAATGTTTGACTATGTTTGATCATGTTTCACCCTGTTTGACAAGGTTTGACTAGAACTTCTATACAGTAACATTAACGCTTCAGCTTCGTCTTCTAACTTTTTTACATCTGATTTCTACTAGTCCATCCAGGAAAATCCAACGAACAACTTTTTCGTCACTGTCCCAAATTTTGTGACCTCCACTAAGTTCTTTATTCAAAAAAATACAGAAAGTTATGGATTCAAGGCCACAAAACAAAGCAAGTGAAATAAATAATTGAAACCTCAATGAGTAAAAAATAAACCTTTCCTCGTCTGCCCTATGACATGAATGTAAAAGAACTTACAAAAAGAATTGAATGACTTGCATTCTTCTCTTCAAATGCATTAAGTTAGCTAAAACAAAAAAATGGAGCGAAAACAGTAAACCATCACGACTACATAAAAAAATACAAACCGTGAAAAAAAATTAAAGAGATGATAACTATGCCGTCATTGAACCCGTCTTTCCAACAAGTGTCGACCAATCACAAGAGCTCTATAATTCAGGTAAACAACTGAGTAACATATAAAGTAAAGAACTTCAAAGAAAAGCCAAGAAAACTTGTTGAAAAGAGAGAGAGAGAGGGAGAAAGAGTTAAGAGGGAAAGCGAGAGGATGGGAAGAGGTAGGGAGTGATGGTGTTTGATAACTCGTCCAAAAAACATTGAGCTTCAAAAGGCTATTATTCATATATTTGAGTTATTTGTAAAATATGTCACGACTTGTATGATTAGACTTCAAAGCCGTATATTACATTGTGTCGTACAGCTTCTTGATGAAGCTTGCACAAAATGATGTGAATTCATGACTTTTGTAAAGTACATCGTGAATCGTTATTAGCGTCAATGTTTTTTTCGCCACTTACGACATCTTTTCTTAGTTGGGAGTTGTCGGATTTTCAATTTGAGACCGCCATTCAGATGTTGAGAATGTTACCTTTGAATCGCAGCCGTCAGATCCACAATCCCTTCGGCGTTGCAACGTGCTACGCGGCCGCCCGGCGCCCGGCGTTTTCGTCAGTTTGACGAAAAAAAACATTGTCGCTAATAACAATTCACGGTGTAGTGTACTTTACTTCACCTTTTTGTTCTATTTTTGGCAATTCATCACTCTTTATCCCTTTTTCGTGCATTTTTGCGGTAACTGGCCCCACTTGCCAAACGTCTCTCCTAACCATCGTTCTCAATTTATAACCCTACTCGCAGACTATATTTCTACCCGGAACTCGACGGAGTTACCTCTCTCGCTTTTCAAAACATCTGCCCTCAAAATCTTTATTCCAAGGGATAATGTCCATTGTAACATCTTTATTCCAAGGGATAATGTCCATTGTAACTTTCTAAGGGAGAGCCGTCGGATGTAATAATGATACTTGAGAATAAAAGTTTTCTATCCGTTAGAGCACTTTCCAACATATTAGACGCAGCCACGTATATATGCAGGTTCGAACATGTTAGACGCAACCACGTATATATGCAAGTGTACAATTGGGCAATGATGAAATGTTTAGGAAAATTTGAAAACACAAAAGAGAAACGTGAAATTTTACGTAACATGGTCACCTAAATGTCTTGCGCTGTCATCGTCGCTTTCTAAATCAGCACGCGTGGCACTTTTCTTTTTTGTTGTTTCTTAGGGCGTGTGCCCATGTAATCGAAAATTTAGAATGTTATTTCGGATTTTAAGGCAGATTTTAGAGTGTATTTTTCAAAGTGTTCCTATGTCACTCGTTACTTGTGCCTTCATTACTTCAAATATGTTACAGTTGTAGACGTCTACAAAATGTGGGAGAGAGTACGAAACGAAATGTAGACAATTACAAAACTTCCTAAAATTAGTGACGTCTACAAAAACGGAGACGGGTGTAGACGTCGAGTTTTTCGTGGCATTGTAGATGTTTAGGGTTTTGTGACCCTGTGAAGTCATGCTACCTTGTGACGTCATTGGTACGAAGATTTTCCGCCATGGCTTACCGATTTTTTTTATTATCTTTTATCATTCGATATGCCATCAAAATAAGAACATTTAAAAAAAAAAAAAAATCCTTTCATTTGATTCTATTATTGCTGCATTTCATTTAGAGAGGGAGAAAGAGGAGTTGTCGAGTGAAAAAGAGGGGGAGAGACGAAGACAACGTAAGCTTTTACAAAGGTCCCATTGTTGTTTTGAAAAGTCAGTTTTGTGCGTACGAGACAGTTTGCCCGTAACAACTAATTGGATTTAATATGGAGGTTTGAATAGATTCACGGATTGGGGGAGCGAACGGATTGTTATAATTAAAGTGACGTAAAAGACTCCTTGAGTGGTGTGAACAAGCTGTGACAAATGGACGGCGGATCGCGAAGCGATCCGATGTAAAATAAACGGAATGTTGGAATAGGCGCAGCCGGTACTGCGTAGCTGCAACGCAGTTAAGTCAACGTAGCTGCGGCTATTTGTATGATCCGTACGGACAAGCGCAGCCAGCGCAGCCAGCGCAGCAAGCGCAGCTAGCGCAGCTGCGGATAATATGACTAGGATAGATCTCGAGTAATGATGATTGTACGGTAGTGGTAGCTTAGCAGTTGCTTAGTGGTAGCTTGGTTTTTGACATACGAAGTGTGCGGTGTAAATATTCTGTAAAAACAAAGGTTTGTCCTTTTGACTAATTAGTTTATTAGATTAGATACAGTACGGCTGGTATGCCTCCGTACTCTGAGTATAACTTGCAGGACTTAGATTATTTTATGTATCGCAGTCAAGTTTATCAAAGCAATGGCAAACAGTTTTCTGCATCTTTGACCTGTTGATGTGATCACTCTGTTTGGTGCTTTCATGTGAAACTTTGTGGATTTATTCTATGATATAGAATATAAATGTGTGTAAAGTTTCATTGTATTCCAGTATCTCTGTAAGATTCTGTGAACAGTCTAAGTGGTTAGTTTGTGAAGCTGTCAACTGTTTTTGTGAAACTCTGGAGCCTATATCTTCTAGATGCCTTGGTGGATTTAGCTGTCACTCTGGGAGTTTATATTGTATATGGTATAATACTTATTGGTGCAGTTTGAGGTGATTCTATTCAGTTTGGAGTAATCTGTGCTATCTGTAACACAGCTCTTTTTGAGGTAGTCTGTGGGTGTTTCCGTGAGTAATCCATGGCTGAAATAGGCTATGGACAACACGTTATGGGCCCACACCCATGGCTACCTATATTTGATGGATCAAAATATCACTAGTGGAAGTGTGCGCTTGAGAGCTACTTCCAGATGATGGAGCTAATGGATGTGGTGGGCGGTACCTTGGCCGAAACATCAAATGAATGGAAAAGGAAAAATCATGAGTGTCTAAGGGTTATCAAGAACTCCTTGACTGAGGATTTGGTAATGTCATACCTAATTTTTAAAAGGGCAACTGAACTATGGAAGAGCTTAGAATGTATGTATGCAAAGACGTCTTTATATCATTGGCTTAGTAGTGTTACCAAAATAGTTGAACACAAGTATGTAGGAGGTAGTATGGAGAAACACTGTATTGACTTACAAGTATTGTTTGCAGAAAATGATTTGGCAGGGGGAAACTTTACAGATGCTCAACAAGCTATCTTGTTAATGAGTAGTCTACCTAAAGAATATAAGAGTGCACTAGATCGATTGACTTAAATTGATAAAAATGATTGGAGTATAACTGTAGCTAGATGAGTTATTCTAGATGAAGAGGCTAATAGAAAGGTTTTATCAAGTGAAAGGAATATAAAGGAATCTAAGTCTCAGTTTCAAAAATTTAAAGGTAATAGTGAGTTCGGAGATTGGCCAAAGATTTGTTTTTACTGTAATGATTTAGGACATACCTTCAGGGTATGTCTATCGTATAAAAGTGCATGTGTTACAGGGAATTTCAGAGATGGATGGGACAATACCCTAGTTCGAACCCCAACAAGAAAGGAATCAAGTGCTTTCGTGAGTGAGAGACAAGACTCGACAAATGACAAAAGGCATACACCTTGTGTTGACGAATTTATGTATTTACCGACCTTCTGTGGTGTTTGGAATGGAGTAAAAGAGGAGGTGACAGAAAAGGATTTAATGTCTGTCCCTTTTCCCGACGTCAGATTGGTGAGTAACAAAGAGTTACAGGAGGAAGAGTTGTTTGAAGTAAGAGAAATTAGAGGAAGTGAAGGTCACTTGGAAGTGGAAGCCAAAAAATACTTAAACATAAAGACTAATAAACTAAACCCAATTTTTCTACAAGGACCGGGCGAAGATATGAAGAAAACTGGAATTAGGAATAAGGTGTTTAATGTGGAAATTGGTGGAAGGAGTTATGTCACCGAAGATAGTGTGGTGAAGGACGAAAGAGAGATGGACACGATTTCTGTGACCTTATCAGATGACAAATCTGTGAGTGAAAATTGCTTACAAGAAAGTTTGTTAACTAAAGCAAGAGGAGTTGGGGGAAGAGATAGACACTTAGAAGCAGAAACTAGAAGTTAGGTGGCCATGAAAATTGGTGAACTAGGAGAAAAACAAAGAAAAAATGTTTAGAAAATTGGAGTGAGAAAAGAAGTTTGTGGGATTGAAAAATGTAATAGAAATACAAAAGTTAAAAGAGTGCATCTGAAAAGAAGAAGAAAAGTTGATGGAAGTAGCAAATCTATGGAGAAAAACATAAAGGTGAAACAGAAAACTAGTATTTGTGACTTTAAACGAGTAGAAAATTGTGACAGAAATGTAAACTTTCAAACAAGACAAAAGATCATGAAGAAAACAAAAAGAAGATGTAATATTCAAAGGATCAAGGGTAGAAGAAAACATGCTCAGAAAGTGATCAAGAAAAGAAGCGAGAGAAATGAATTTCTGGAGGATATTTCTAAAGAATGTGAATTTAGAGAAATCTTAGTTTTAATGTCTTATAAAGAAAACTTTGTTTGACATTCTATTTGTTTTTGGTTGGACTTTAGATTTGTATTCTTCCTTGTTGAGTTAGTTGAAAAGAAACAAAAAGATTTATTTATGTATTTTTGAAGACGAAGGAGGTGGTGGAAGCAATGACTTGTTCAGGAACGAAAATTTCGGGAGACATGGCAGAACGCAGCGAAAGCAGTGGAGAATCATCAGAAGAAGTTCGCGTCGCGAAGAGCGACACAGCATAGTGTTATTTTTGAAATGTTAGTTTCGTACTTACGCCACATTTTGTGCGCACGCGACGGTTCGTGCGTAGATTATTATCGGAAATATTGTGGTGGTACAAATGGAGGTTCGAATGGATTTGTGGATTGGGGGAGTAATTGTACGATTGAAATTAAAGGGATTAATTGAGTGGCTCGGAATACGTTTACAAATGGACGGCGGATCGCGAAGCGATCCGATGTGAAATTTACGAAATGTTGAATATGTACGCCGCCGATACGAAGCGTCTTATTTGGACAAGTGTACTTTATTTGCGAGAGGCGTATTTATTGCAAAGGACGCAAGTTCGGTACGGTTTAATTTCGGCAAGTGGTCCGTGGTACATTTGGAGGGCGGACGGCGTCCACCGATATTTCCAAAGGATTGTATTTTGATAATGTGGTATCAAGTGGACCGTACGTATGTGATGTCGGTTCATGACGTGGTTTCGTCCTCAAGTGACTAATCAAGTTGATACTCAGTACGCGGATTTTACGGAAGCGTCGATGTAAATATTTGGTTGAACATTGATGTGTCTTTTTGTGAATTAATTATTAGTGTAGATTTACTCACTTTGACATACCTTGAAGTATTCGGGTATACCGACATTAATAGAGGTAGCTGGTAGATAGCGTACCGCTGATATGCCTCCGTACATTCAGCAGTAAGCTCTTTTATATATTTGTAGGACTTCGTCATTTTAGGACATAGGAACTTTTTGGACCAAAAACTGTTTATGGTTATTTTTGGTAATTTTATCTGAGGATTACTCTCAGATCTGATAGCGGAATTATCTGAAATTCTGCATGTTTGTTCCTATTTATATTTTAAATATTGTCACAGATTTTCAGGTCTATTGTGTGCCTGGTCTGTGTTTTACTTCATTGTGAAGTTAGTCTGTCTGAAGTTCTGGCAGACTGTTTTGCTGCAACTTTGACTAGATGATGTGATCAATCTGTTTATTATTTTTGTCTGAAACTTTGTGAGGTCATTTTATATCCTAGATAATATCTGTAAATGTAGTTTCAGCTTGTTTTGTTAATTCTGTTGAATTCTGTGTGTATCCAAAGTACGTTGTTTTTAGGGTAGTCTGTGGTGCTTCCTAGAGTGAATCCATGGCTAGAAATGGCTATGGACAACACATAGCGGCGCAACAAAAGGAGTGGTGCCGTATGACGCTTACTCGCTGATTATTTTATTCCACGTACAGGCAACTAAACATTCAGGGGTTATGCATTTATGGTGTAAGGGGAGCTATTACATGACACTTTTTGCAAAAAGGCAGCAAGCGACTTGGAATTGGCAGAGGGCAGCAGGAGCAATGGCGACGTTGGCAAAGCACTGGTGATGTGGTTTTTTTGCTAAATTTATTGTATGATGAACAGCGGAGGTTGATACAAAATTTTGAATATTTAAATATTTTTTTTTCTTTTGTTTATCCATTAGAGTGGAAACATTTGCGTACAGCATGGACTCATGAGTCTAAAGCTTTAGGGAGGTGTAGAATTTGAAAGCTTTAGTCTCAGTAGATGAGGCTATGAGGAGGAAGTTAAAGGTGAAAAAGAGCAGCAATTAGGACTGCGATGTCAAACTAGCGCAGCGTAGCAGCATAGCAGTACACGCTACACTTTGTATTCATACTGCGCTGCGATGTCAAACTAGCGCAGCGTAGCAACATAGCATTACACGCTGCATATTTTTTTGGGTGTACGAAACTAAATTTTCGGGGGAGTGTTGTTTTGAAAAGTCAGTTTCGTGCGTACGAGACAGTTTGCCCGTAACAACTAATTGGATTTAATATGGAGGTTTGAATAGATTCACGGATTGGGGGAGCGAACGGATTGTTATAATTAAAGTGACGTAAAAGACTCATTGAGTGGTGTGAACAAGCTGTGACAAATGGACGGAGGATCGCGAAGCGATCCGATGTAAAATAAACGGAATGTTGGAATAGGCGCAGCCGGTACTGCGTAGCTGCAACGCAGTTAAGTCAACGTAGCTGCGACTATTTGTATGATCCGTACGGACAAGCGCAACCAGCGCAGCTGCGGATAATATGACTAGGATAGATCTCGAGTAATGATGATTGTACGGTAGTGGTAGCTTAGCAGTTGCTTAGTGGTAGCTTGGTTTTTGACATACGAAGAGTGCGGTGTAAATATTGTGTAAAACAGAGGTTTGTCCTTTTGACTAATTAGTTTATTAGAGTAGATACAGTACGGCTGGTATGCCTCCGTACTCTGAGTATAACTTGCAGGACTTAGATTATTTTATGTATCGCAGTCAAGTTTATCAAAGCAATGGCAGACTGTTTTCTGCATCTTTGACCTGTTGGTGTGATCACTCTGTTTGGTGTTTTCATGTGAAACTTTGTGGAGTTATTCTATGATATAGAATATATATGTGTGTGAAGTTTCATTGTATTCCAGTTTCTCTGTAAGATTCTGTGAGCAGTCTAAGTGGTTAGTTTGTGAAGCTGTCAGCTGTTTTTGTGAAACTCTGGAGCCTATATCTTCTAGATGCCTTGGTGGATTTAGCTGTAACTTTGGGAGTTTATAGTGTATATGGTATACTGCTTATTGGTGCAGTTTGAGGTGATTCTGTTCAGTTTGGAGTAATCTGTGCTGTCTGTAACACAGCTATTTTTGAGGTAGTTTGTGGGTGTTTCCGTGAGTAATCCATGGCTGAAATAGGCTATGGACAACACCCATGAATGAAAGTGGAGGTCCGAGACCCCAACGAATTATTTTCCGTACATGCTTGTCATTTTTGTACGTACATGCGAGTGACGAGCGAAAAAAAAAATAGTGTGCACTCTCACTCTATCAAAAAATTTCGAAGACATTTCACGAGTGCAATCCCGTTTTTCTATTCGTTATTCTATTCGTTAATTGGTTATTGTTTAAATTAAAATCAGGTCGCGATTTGATTCTAGTACAAGTGTAAAGATGAGATGGCGTGACGTGGAAGTGGGTCGAAATGATAATAAGGGTAACATTCCATTAGGCGGTCCCAGTAAATGTACGGACAAGTCTACAAACAGCGTTTACTAGAAGTCCGCTCCATTTTGTCGGGCCAGTAACGAACCTTGCTCAATTATGATTGGCGCCACATAGGCTAGAGACCAGATTCTAAAAATCTTAAAAAATCTACAAATGGAAAGTCAGAACGAAATATCTGTACGATCGGAGGTAGTTTATGATTCGTACGTCAAGTTTGCGGCCAGATTTTGATTTTGAAAATGGAAATCAAAATTTCGAAACGGAATGGCAAAAAGAAGCGACAAACTTTGACGTTCGCGACAAACTTTGAATGTCGGCGGATGTTAGGCGGACCGTGCAAGGAATTTTTTCGGCTGACCTGCATCCAGCGTGTCAGAAGGCACATTGCATGTACGGCGTGTAGGCCTTCGATCGCTTGGTCAAAGTATATTTTTTTTCTTTTTCACGTGTACTAATGGTAATCATCTAGTGGGCCCCAACTCTCCTCGCAAGGAGAGTTGGGGCCCACTAGGTGATGTGCGCGATTGTTTGGTGGATCTCGGGGGGTGAAACATCCAACAATCAAGAATTACGCCTACATCATTGGAGCTTGCCGACACCTTTCCAGTAACGATGTTTCGTCTGACAAAAAAAAATATTGTACGGCTGTGTACGTCACTGTACAAAAACGTACGGCGTCCAGCATTGAACCCCACTTTTCGTCTAATGGAATGTTACCCTAAATAGCGCCAAATTGACTTAGGGCGTGTTCTCATGTGTTCAAGTAAGGGTTTTTTTCCGTCGTTTACAAAGAAAATGGGACTTCCAACTTGAAATTATTACGCCGTGCGAAAAATGGGCAAAAACTCAAATACATTCTACGTCATCTTGGAACTTGAAAGGTATGGCGATTTGGCAGTATTATCATCGCAACCCACTTCCAGCTCATCTTCACACTTGCAATGAAATCAAATTGCGACCTGATTTTAATCAAAATAACACCCTATTGACGAATAGGAAACTTGGATTGCACGCGTCAAACGTTTTCAAAATTTTTTGCACGAAAGAAAGTACACGCTATTTTTTTCACTACTCGTCACGAGCATGCACACAAGAAAATGACAAACATGTACGGAAAAAAACTTGCAGGGGTTTCGGACCTTCACTTTCCTTCATGGGTCCTTTGCAAAAGTTTACGTCGTCCTCGTCTCTCTTCCTCTTTCTCACTCGATCGCTCTTATTTCTCTCTCCCCTAAATGAAATGCGGCAATGATGGTTTCAAATGAAAAATGTATTTTTTATCTTTTTTTTGAATATCTTTGGTCTTATTTTGACGGCATATCGAATGATAAAAGATAAATAAAACAAACCGGAAGCCATGGCAGAAAGTTTACGTACTAATGACGTCACAGCGTGGCGTGACTTAGCAATGTCAAAACCCTAAACATCTACGATGTCAGAAAAACCTCGACGTCTACAACCGTCGCCGTTTTTGTAGACGTCACTTATTTTAGGAAGTTTCGCAGTAGTCTACATTTCGTTTCATATTTTGTCGCACATTTGTAGACGTCTACGACTATCACAAATTTGAAGTAATGAAAGCGCAAGTAATGAATGACATAGGAACACTTTGAAAAGTACACCGTAAAATCAGCGCTAAAATCCAAAAAAACGTTTCAAAATACCCGTTACATGGGAACACGCCCTAACTACGTAGCTTTTACCAACCAATCAAATGCTACACTTCACTACATAACATTTACGTGCAAAAGTGCGCGCCAAACGAAACGCGACTTCGCACGAACGTGCGTCGCAAATTTCGCACGCGAAACTACCTGCGAAATTACATTAAGTGAAAGTGACGTTAACGATCGTGCGCACTAAACGATCAAATGTTTAATAAGTACTTTACTTTATAAAACGTAAACGCGAAATTTCGGTACTAATTTGACCCTTAACCCGTTTCAATGATACCCACTTGTTAGTTTGACCCTGCGCTGTCACCTAAATGCACCTATCACTATTTCTTTTGAATTAAAACTCCAAATCGGGCGATTCATTCGCGGACGTCTACCAAATTCAAAACTTTGTATTCCTGACCTTTAAATACCCATTTACGACCAAGTTTGATCCACTATTACTGTTTCACCACGTATGACAATCTGTTTCATACTCCGTATAAAAGGAGTTTAGTACGTGCAGATATCCGTACAACTATACGTAATAAACGATAAAATCATCGGTAGCGGTGTCATCGCAATGAAAAACCGATATTATCCGTTTTTTATCGCGATAACACCGGTACCAATATATCGTTCCAATACATCGATTACAAAGGGACACATCGGTTGCCGCCAAAACCCTAACGATACCCAACACTTAGAATTTCAATTGATAGAGGGATTTCAATATATGGAAACATGTGCTCCCGAGGTAAATGTTGATTTGGTGAAAGTGGCCTTCACAACAACCGGAGAGGAGCATCTTCACCAGATGGATGACGAGACGACAATTTCAAAAGGCGACCTTGAGGAGAAACGGTTCATGAAAGTTCGTGCGAGGGTGACGGTAAAGCTTGGAACGGTGTCGCGGGTATGGAAATTCCTCAATCGACTGATTCACGCGTTGCGAACCTAGTACGTGCACATTAACAAAGTTTTGTTGGAATTCGGATTTGTAAAGACAAGGTTAGATTCGGGCTTGTATGTGAAAGGACAAGTAAACGTTTCGTAATAGGAGGCCATTGCATGCCTCATGTACCTTATCGTTGGAAAGAGGTTAGATATTATGGCGGGCGTTTGATTGTTAGCAAGGATTCACAGGCAATGGAAAATATTCCTTAGGAGGTCGTGAAGCGATTGGTCCTATATGTGGTAGACACATTGAGTATGGGATTGGTGTTTCAATTGAGTGGAGGTGCTGATTTCGAAAGCACAACTTCCAATTATGAATTCTCGTTCGGTGGAACGATAGTTTCGAGGAGTTTTTGGCTCTACACAATTGTGGCCTTTAGTTCTACAAAGGCCGAATGTATGGCCGCTTGTCATACGGCAAAGGCTACTCATTTGAAGAAACCATACTTAGAGAGTTAAACAAATCTATTTTGTTGTACGAGAGTCTTTCAAACAGCATGAGTTTTACGCAATCAATTAGGAATCTTGTGTTTCATAAGAGGACACGACATATTTGGACGCAATGTTATTTTATTCAAGATCTTGTGAGAGACATAGATTTATAATTTGTCTTTATTCCTACTCTTGAAGAGGCATGCCTACTAAGTTAGCTATGCAAGATGTATTTGTAAGAGGCAAACCTAAGCTAAGCTTGCTATGATGTGAGGGGATTCCACATAGGAAACATTATGGAATTGATTTTTTGATGAATCAACGTATTGGCTGGAATTTCTTTTCCACGTAATTGTATCGGTATGCAATGGCTTTGTTCGTTCGATACCGCAGTTTGCTAGCGGCACATTTTCTTTCATTTGATTATCAATGTTGCGTGGAACCACACTTTCGGTCCAACTCACTACTTCGGATCACTATGGTGTCTAAATGTCCACCTCTTACTTTGCAATGGAGTGTTAGTGGGGCACCTTTTCAATGGCATGAATACTACACCGCCAATCGTTATTAGCATTGTGTACGCTAATTCGGTCCCGCTTTTTTAATTTTTTATTCTCAAATAGGATTATCCACACTATTTAAAAAAAACCCTAATTCCTAATTAGAATAGACGATTTCTTCGAAAATTTTCAAATTCCCAATTAGCGTAAACCACGCTAATTATTCGTATACGCTAAAAAAACTTACACGCTAATAACGATTCGCGGTGTAGTGTTTATGTTTTGGAGACTAAGTTAGAATTATTGAGTGAGAGAGAGTGGGAGAATCGTTTCAACAGTGTATGTGAAATGGTCGAATGTATTATGTGTATGGCGGTGTAATTTGTTGTGCTAGTGCTTCTGTTTGGGTGAGTTTTGCTGCTATCGATCTTATCATCTCCCTCTCTCCCTCTTTCTCCCTCTCCCCTCCCTCTCCCTCTCCCTTGCCCTCCCCCTTCCCCTCTCCCCCTACCCCCCCTCTCCCCCTACCTCCCCCTCCCCTTCTCCCCCCCCCTCCAACTCCCCCTCCCCCTCCCCCTCCCCCTTCGCTCCTCGCCCCCTTTCCCTTTCTCCCTCTCACCCTCTCTCTCCTCCTCTCCCTCTCTCACCCTCTCTCTCCTCCTCTCCCTCTCTCACCCCTCTCCCCCTCTCTCTCCTCTCCCTCTCTCACCCCTCTCCCCCTCTCTCTCCTTCTCTCCCTCTCTCACCCCCTCTCCCCCTCTCTTCCCCTCCCTCCTGCTCTCTTTCCCTCTCCCTCTCCCCCTCCCCCTCCCCCCTCCTTCCGTTCCTTCCTCCTTCCTTTCCTCCCTCCCTCTCTCTTTCCTTCTCCCCTTCACTCTCGCTCTCTCCTTCCCCGCGTGCGTGAGAAATACTGCGCGTGCGTGAGAAACACTGCGCGTGCGTGCAGAATACCGCGCGTGCGTGCATGATAACATGCGAGCGAGCAGCCGACACGATGCGGCATGACAAGGGAGAGGGAGAGGGAGAGGGAGAGGGAGAGGGAGAGGGAGAGAGAGCAAACCGCTCCCTCCAGCTCAGCTCTCTTGCTCTAATAACTCAAAAACCTAATTTTATAGCCCTACCCTTACCTGCAAAGCTTCTCAACATGACCAATAATAGTACCCTTAACTCTCACACTATTTGTGGCAGGAAAACCTTAACCTTAGTTCTACCTTTACCATGACGTGGCAACCCTAAATCGAAGTTGCATCTTTTAATTTAGCTTCCAACCTTAAGGTTTCAAGAAAACCTAACCCTAACCCTAACATTAACCCTAACCCTAACATTAATCCTAACCCTAATCTAATCTAACCCTAACCGTGACCCTAACCTTAAGCCAACCCTTACGTTCACCCTAACTCTTAACCGTCGTAAACCCTAAACCCTAAAAGTGTAATGAGTTTCCAGTAAGGGAGGCGACATTGTTCTCCTGACAGACGATGTGATGGATGGACAATTTCTTTGGAAAAAGACAAAAAGTGCTTCCACTTTGTGCCTATTCTGAAGAAAAAGTATCCACACTATTTCGTTCATGTGAGCTCATGCGAGCTTGTGATTTATTGTTCTGTACACCGTGAATCGCCATTAGCGTTAATGTTTTTCTGGTCTTCTAAAACGTCTTTTCTCTGTACACACATGTCGGATTGTGGATCTGACGGTTGCGATTGAAAGGTAAGATTCTCATCTTCCGATTGGCGGCCTCAAATTGAAAATCGGGCAAATGTCTACGGAGAAAATATGTTTAAAGTGGCGAAAAAACTAGTAACACTAATAGCGATGCAAGGTGTACTTCTTTTCTGGCTGTTTGTGTCAACTGTCAAGCACTTTTTTTTCATGTGTTCCACACAATATAGTATTATACTTAACATTGGACAGGCATGTCGATTGTCGTATTGACATGACGGACGTCATTTACAAAGTACAATTCGCGGCAAAATTCTACAAGACCGATTGCCGGTCAGCAAAAAAAAATAAAAAATCCGACAAGTGTGCACGAGAAAAGATGCTTATAGTGACGATAAATATATCTTCGGTGCTAACGACACATTGTACTCCACATATTGGCCTCCCAATCTTAATTGTACTATTATGTACCTTCAAATACAATATTGTACATGCTGACGTAGGCGGTTGTGCCAAACCAAAATGACTAGTGCGATTATCATTTCCTGTATTTGACACAAGTGTCAATTTCCATGGACCATATTGAAACGTTTAAAATTCTTTATTTCAAAAATTATTGTTTCCCTCTCCGCCTCTCCTTTCTCTACTTTCCTTTCCTTTTATTTCCCCTCCCTCTCCTTCACCCTTCTCCCTTCCCTCCCTCTCTGCAATCCAATGGCCTGGTCTTCCTTGAGCTTTCTCCACCCTTTTTTTGGCTCTCGAGCTTGTCTCCTCGCTTCATTCTCTCCATCCTATGACAAGCCGCCAGCTGTCCCTCCACACGTGCCACAACCTAATACATCACCACTCCGCCACCTGTCCTCCTGTCAGCAGTTCCCTGGACTGAACTCTCTCCCTCGCCGCCCACTCCCGGCCCTAAGAGAGGGCAACGAGGAGGCTGACGTGGCGGATGACAAATGTCACGTCACAAATCCAAGACGTGACGCGGTAAAGCTCGAAGCTGACGTGGCAAAGGTTACTACAGAAGCGACAATATCTGAATCTGACGTGGCAGACATCACAAGGATCTTGCTGAGCTTGGGGTGTTCTATGCCGCAGTTAGAAAAAATTTTGAAAAAAAAATCAGTAACTCTTGCAGTACTAGGCAAACAACATATTTTTAGGAAGGCGGCCATTTTCAGTGCGTACGGAATTGAATCACATTGCTTCCTCAAGGCTTTGGAGAAATATTCGAATCCCTCGCAACATTTCCTTTGCGCTCCAGACGAGCGACACGTGTCGGTACTCAACTATCTCCAAGAAACTTTAAAAGTGGAAAATTTGGGGAAAATGGTGAGTCGTTTCCCTAATATATTGAGTTTACTCCCAACCACTATTCATTCCAAATTGCATTTGTGGTCAAGTCTTGGTGTGCGTCTCACTCCTTCCTTAGTGGAGAAGTATCCAGCAATGTTGGCAGTTAGTGAGAAAACTGTGGCAGAAGGGATAGAGGCAATCAATTTGATTTTCCCCGATCAACTTGGTATAGACATCCTTTCAAAATTTCCCATTCTGGCCAGTAGAAAAGGCCATGTCTTGCACGAAAGGGCCAATGGGATACAAGAGTTGTTTGGCATTGACTTTGCACAACGACTTTTGGTGAAGAACCCAGGGATTCTCTTAGCTCCTCTTTCCACAATCCAATGTACATACAAACAACTTCTTGAACATTTTGGAGAAGAGAGATGCATGAAAATCGTGCAAGTGCAAACAAAACTTGTGGGCAACTCTTGGGATACCATCAACCCGAAATTAGAGTTTCTTGTTAACGAAATGGGATGCACATTAGAGGATGTGGCTTCGTACCCAGCGGTTCTTAACTTATCGCTTGAAAATCGATTGAAGCCACGATATAATGCACTCATAAAAACCGGAATAGATGGGAGGCACCATTCCTTGCAAGTCATCTTCAATCCAACAAACGAGGCGTTTGAAAGAAGATTTGGCGTTTCTTTATTTTGTGATAAAGTGTGAGTTCAAAAAGGCATTCATTCTCTCATAATGATTTTAACCTCAGAATTTGAGGTGTTTGTTTGTTTTAATGTATACTATCGGTATTTTTGCAATGCGGCGAACAAAAATTTGGCCTTGAAAAATGACGGTCCATTGTTGTTGTAAGTTTTTGAATCAATTGTGGAAACGTAGTTTTTGATTTATTCGTGTGCTTTTCAATTCTTACATATCAATGTTGAAATAGTGAACTTATTAGGAGATTTGCAGTTATACTTGTAGACATAAGGATGAAGTGAAGGTGAGGAGAGGTTAATAACAAGTGGGGTTCCGTCACAAGTTGCCTTCTAAATTTGCTCCATCTGTCACTCGTTTTTGAGGCTTGGGAGACCGGAGGAATAAACCGGAGGAAATAGACTAGAGGAAATAGACCGGAGGAAATGCCATTGCAATAAATTTGAAGATAAGATGTGTGTGGGATGGGTACCTTAAATCCCATAGGCTCGGTGGAGCACGTTGAGGGAGTTTTTGTTCAGTTCAACGATCCATAATATTACTAGTAAATTGAAGTAGGGTAGACGCTTGCACTCGCTGCAAAGTCATAGATAAACGTTGACGGTAAAAAGAAGCAAAGATCAAAGCTTTAAGACTCCCAAGGGCCCCCCACTTAAAAGAGCGCCGACCAAAAGTAAAAAAGGACTCCCAAGGGCCCTCCTCTTAAAAGAACAACGACCAAAAGGACAACAGAACTCATTCAAAGCAACTCCTAACACCGTCGTCAGAATAAGTCATCCACATCATCATGGTGTGCATAATTACACTCTTATTTCCTAAAAGTCTCACGCGCGACCACTCGAACATGTCGAGACGTCTGAAAAATGGCTCTAATTAAGGTAGGATTCATATCATATGTTTGCAACTAAGTTTCGACGCGTAAGTGTTGTGGTGATGTTTGTCTCTATTTCAAGTGCCTCAAAAAGTAAATGTTATTTTGAAATTTGTTATGGTTTTTATGTGCGAAAAAAGTGCGACTAACCATCTGAGTTCATTATTATTGTAAACCATCCGAGTTTATGGGAACAAAAGAATTGAAAAGCTAAAGCAAAACTGAAAAACCGAGACACTAGCAGAAGCAAACTAAAATGAAAACACCGCGGAAGAAACAAATGCACGGAAGCTAATAACAGGCAACATTGGTATGCACAAATGCAAACATACAATATCATATCATCATTACTGAAAAAACGGAAAGGCTTCAAAACCCGTCTCAAGTTGTTGCTTTCCCATATTTACCGAACTTTGCATAAAAGTCCAATTTTCATCATAATGTCAAACGCAATAACACAACAAGAAAAAAGCAAATCTAAAAATTTACTAAACAACCTAGATTAATAAGCCACAATGTTCGACGAGACATTGTCAAACAATAGGCTATATGACACCCGTAATTCAAACCTTTTTTTAGTCGAAAGTTAAAAGAAGTGGTAAACCAAATTCCTCTTGCAACTTCATTGATTCTGTTTGAATTAGAGACAATTTTTGTCATAGTAATGGTCTCCATAGTAAATTGTATTCAGGCTGTTGCTTTCGCATGTCCACCGGGCGGGACGCGACGAGAAGGCGTTCGCATGGTAACAAACTCCTCCGCGGCTCACGGGTGAATACCGACCTGAAAAACAAAAGAATCTTATGAGTATGTTATGTTTGTCATATGTTATAACCACATTATGCGATGCCATAAGTATGTTATGAATACATTATTTTTTGTCATGAGTATGTTATGATTACATTGTGCTATGTCATGAGTATCTTATGAACATGCCATGTTATGTCATAAGTATGTTATGAGTACGTTGTGTGATGTCACAAGTATGTTATGAATGCGTTGTATTAAGTCATAAGTATGTTATAAGTATGTTATGTTATGTCATAAGTACATTAAGAGCATGTTATGTTATGTTATAAGTATGTTATGCGTACATTGTTTTGTCATACTGTTAGGATTGCTCTAAAATAATTAAAAAAAAAATATTCCAAGTTTTCAACTTCTGTAGGCCGATGATTAAAGTTTTTTTCCCAATTTCTGGGTTTTTATGCCGTAATTAGAACAGATTTTGAAGAAAAAGTCAGTCGCCCTTGCAGTACTAGGCAAACAACATATTCTTCGGAAGGCGGCCATTTTCATTCTGTACGGAATCACAGCACTTCCTTAAGGCTTTGGAGAAATATTCGACACAACATTTCCTTTGCGTTCCAGATGAGCGACATGAATCGGTTCTCAACTATCTCCAAGAAACTCTGAAAGTGCAGAATTTGGGGAAAATGGTCGGTTGTTTCCCAAATTATTGAATTATCTTCCAACCACTCTTGATTCCAAATTGCAGCTGTGATCAAATTTAGGTGTGCCTTGGACTCCTCGCATGGTGGAGACCTATCCAGTAATCTTGGCCCTTAGTGAGAAAACCATTGTGGAAGGGATAGTGGCAATCAATTTGATTTTAACCGATCAGCTTGGTACAGTTATCCTTTCAAAATTTCCTGTTCTTGCCTGTAAAAAAAGCCAATCCTTACTAGAAAGGGCCAATGGGGTCCAAGAGATGTTTGTCATTGACATTGCACAACGACTTTTGGTGAGGCACCCGGGGATTCTCTTAGCTCCTCTTTCCACAATCCAACGTACATACAAACAACTTCAACACCATTTTGGAAAAGAGAGATGCATGAGAATTGCATAGATCCAACCAAACCTTTTAGGTAGCTCTTGGGACACCATCAACCCTAAATTGGAGTTTTTGGTGAAGGAAATGGGATGGAGTATAGAGGATGTGGCTACAAACTCATCGATCCGTGGATTATTTCTTGACAATCGATTGAGGCCACGTTACGATGCCCTCATGAAGGCAAATATAGATATCAATAACTATTCCTTATCAACAATATTCAATCTGAAAAACGAGGCATTTGAAAGCAAATTTGGAGTTTCTTTACCGCATAGGAAAGTCTGAGTTCGAAAAATCATGCATTTTCTCGTTACAGGTGTTTTCTTGTCTTCATTCGTTACATTGGTGTTCTGTACACTCGCTATGGTTTGGTGCATCAAAGACAATGGAGGAAATCAGAAAAACTATCAGTCGTTGCGAACTGCGGTTGGATCAATTGTGGAGACGTGTTTTTTGGTGTATTTATATGCTTTCTTCCTTATTTTCTACCAACATTGAAAGAGTGAGCTTACTAGGAGATTTGTGGCTGTACTTGTAAATTCAAGATAAAGAGAATGTGAAGAGAGGATGAAAGTGAGAGCAATGCTCTTTGCCCGTCACAAGTTACCTTGAAGGTCGCTCCATCCATCGCTCAGGGAAGATTTGAGGAAATATTCTTTCCAACAAATTTGAAGATAAGATGCTTGTAAGTGTGTGATGGTGAATTCGTTGGTACATGGAGATTAAATTAATATTCCTGAATGTTTCTTTTAACTCGTCAACAAAGTGGGGATAAGTGGTACTTTACTATGGAAAGTTGTCTCCACTTGAAGCAACATTAGATGATGTTGTAGGTGGTATTTGGTTTAACTCTTCTTTTTAACTTGTCCACTAAGTGGGATATTGTAACAGTAGAGAGGATTTATTTGATTTATATGTGTATTGAAAGGTTTCAAATATATAGAAGGTATTTTTGAAAGAACCGTGAAAGAATCACTAAGATCGGAAATATATTCAGGAAGATATGAAGATTGGTGTATCTAAGAAACCTTTGAGGTCAAATTAACATAATCAGGTGCATATTGTAGCGAGTTCATGTTGAAACTACCATTGCAGTTTTAGGCTCAATGTATGTTGGATGGCAAACGAAATAGTACATCTTTTCGGTGCATGCGTTAAAGATTTTTGTGCGATTTTGGGTACGCAACTCATTCAAAGTAAAATCAAATTTTGAATGCGATTTCGTGGGTATTTCTGGGCGGGCATATGTGACGCGGGGGTGCACATAGAATTTCATTTCAATTGGCGTGGATTTGGTTGTCTTTTTATGCCTGTCTACATGAGTCACTAAAACACGAATGAATAATAGAATATCACGGATTACCTTTGTCCGAACAAAAGCATATCTTTGTTCTACATTTGTCCGTTCTTCTTCAAAAAGATATCTTGGAACAGGAACTGGTAAACTTTATTATTTGCTGCATGGATTGGAGGTATAACCTTTCTTTGCTGTCTCTAGTAAGTACATATGAAGCATGCACTGAGTTAATGTCTTCCAACCTACCACTTACATTACCTATGAAAACTTATTTTGAAGGTCTTGGAATATATTGTTCAACTCGATTTACATCAAATATTGTATTTGATACAATTTGACGACCAAAAGCAGTCTAACTTATTATGTCTTTCGGGAGAAATTGCAATTCCTTTATGTTATTTTTTGCAAGCAACCACTTGTACTATTTATAAGTTACCTTGACATCTTGTCAAGATTGGAAAAGTTCAAATGTTGGTCCTATTTCTGTATTTCTTAATCTTTTGCAAAAACTTTGTTGGGAATAAATCTCTCCTGAGCAAACGTTGAATAAAAAAACTTCATTTTATCTAAGTGGATAACGTCTACCAATCCATTGTCGAAATCTGTTAAGAGAATATTGTCATATGAAAGAAATTTGTATTGGCAAAGAGAATAGAAATGGTTCTAAGCTAAGATTTTTTTATTTGCTTCACTTACCAAGATAACAACAATTGTTCTTCTGCTCACAATGTGTTTGTGTGAACCATTTGGTCTAGGGAATGGGATTGCGTGTTTTACAAATAAACATGTTCTTTAAGTAAAACGACAAAACATGACTTGACGTCATGCAGCAATACAAGTATTTGACAAACAATCAAAGATCTGATAGAATCAGATAAAAGATGTACATGTACGGTGCACGTACGAAAGCCGTAGATACCACGCTAGATTGCAAGAAGGTTACCGGCTAGAATGTGGGTGTTTTAATACTGAGTTTGTAAAGATATGGAATCGGATGATGGCGATGTTCACAACTCTGTTAGGGTAACCCTCCATCAGGCGCCGACAATAATCGTACGGAAACGTTTACTGGCAGTAATACTTCGTTCACTTCTCCATCAGGTCGTGTCAGCAATGGAATCTATCGCGTACCTGCTTTATTTCGATTGGAAGCACGTAGGTTCATGTTCTGTGCTTTATTTCGATTGGACGCACGTAGGTTCACGTTCTGACCACGAGCAGTCAAAGATTCCAAAAGCACAATATATGAACTTGTATCCGTATATCCAGCCGCAAAATTAAATTACGTGAATGTACAATTTGTACGTTCGTGTTTTGTATGTTTTGTAGCTGTTTCGTCGTTCGTGTTTCGTCGTGGCGCCATAAATTCCGGATGTCAGCGGATCGTGGAGGAGGCGTCACGACACATTCTTCAACAAAGATTTTTCTTGGTGGTTTTCGTTGGATTTGATTCCCGCCTGTCCGAAGGCGCGCAGCCCGTACGTCGCCTTTCCACGCGTAAACATTTTACACGTCCGGTGATTGATGACTTTCCTCCCTAAGGAGGGACGACGTGACCGCTTGCTTCAAAAACACGTAATCGGACGGTCGATGTTGTCGCCCAGAAGTTTGGAGAATCTTGACGCGCCGACAGTAATCATGTTTATATAAAAAAAATCAGTACGTCTCTGTACGGAAATGAGCTGCATCTGTACGAAATAACATTTTTTCTAGTAAAGAACCCCACTTTTCGCCTAATGGAGGTTCACCCTTAGAGAGACCTTTTTCATCGTAGATAAAGCTTTTTGTTACGCTGTCATTTGCCTGTTGTATGTGGAATGTTGTGTGACGTTTACTGTAATTTTCCGGTCCAAGAAGCGTAAAAAAACGTTAAGGTACGATGGAAAATTGCCCTACAATTCGAAACTACGGCATGCATCGCTATTAGTGCCACTTAAAACATCTTTTATCCGTATCCGTAGACAACTGTCAGATCCACAACCCAAGTCAACCGCACAACGCCACCTGTCCTCCTGTCAGCAGCCTACCCTCACCTGCAATATCTCCGTCAAATCCCACTGTGATGTCATAAAACTGAGGCGTGACGCAATAAAGTTACATAATGACGTCGCAAAGGTAAGCGATGACGTAGCAGTATCAAGAGATGACGTGGCAGATGTCACGAATATTCTTTTGAGCCTGGGGTGCTTGAAGCTGCAGTTGAAATGGATTTTGAAGAAACATTCTGACGCCTATGTAGAAAATAAGCATCATATTCTTAGGAAGGCAGAGATTTTGAGTGTGTACGGAATCGAGTCACGACAGTTTCTCGATGCCGTACAGCGAGAGGGTAAGCAACAACTACTCCTTTCTGGTAAAGACAAACGACATGAATCCGTAATTCAACTATTTCCGAGATACTCTCAAAGTGCGAAACTTGGGGAAATTTTTAAGTCATTTTCCAAAAAGAGTTAAAACCATCTCCCAACCACTACACCGTGAATCGTTATTAATGTTAATGTATTTTTCGTCTGTTTCGACATCTTTTCTCTGTACACACAAGTCGGATTGTAGATTTGACGGTTGCGATTGAAAGGTAAGATTCTCAGCTTCCGATTGGCGGTCTGAGATTGAAAATCCGACAAGATTGTACAGAGAAAAGATGTTTTAAGTGGCGGATTTTTTTTTAACTCTAATAGCGATACACGGTGTATTGATTCCAAATTGCATTTATGGTCAGATCGGCGTGCCTTTCACTCCTATGGTGGAGAAGTATCCAATGATGTTGGCACTTAGTGAGAAAACCATCTCAAAAGGGATAGAGGCGGTCAATTTGATTTTCCCGGATCAACTTGGTATAGATATCCTTTCAAAATTTCTTGTTTTGGCTTATAAAAAAAGCCAAGCTTTGCAAGAAAGGGCCAATGTGATACAAGAGTTGTTTGGCATTGGCATTGCACAAGGACTTTTAGAGAGACACCCGGGGATTCTCTTAGCTCGTCTCTCCACAATCCAACTTACATACAAACAACTTCAACAACATTTTGGAGAAGAGAGATGCATGAAAATGGTGCAGGTTCAACCAAAACTTGTAGGCAGCTCTTGGGAAACTATGAACCCTAAATTGGAGCTCTTGGGAAACTATGAACCCTAAATTGGAGTTTTTAGTGAAGCAAATGGGATTCAGTGTAGAGGATGTGGCTGTCTATCCTTAAGTTTTCGGATACTCTCTTGAAAATCGATTGAAGCCATGTTATAATGCACACATAAAAGCCAGACTAAAGGGGGGTGACCATTCGCTACAAGCCATTTTCAATCCGACAAATAAAGCATTTGAACGCAGATTTGGAGTTTCTTTAATTTGTCAAATGGAGTGAGTGCAAAAATCATACAATCTCTCTTTGTGTTTTTCAACCTTATGATTTGAGATGTTTGTTTGTCTTTATGTTTTCAATTGGTATTTTTGCTGTTTAGTGCAGTTGAGAAAACCTAGGCCATGAAGAATGACCGTTGATCGTTGTTGTTAGTTTTTGAGTCAACTTTGGAAACATATTTTTTTGTTTTTTTTATATGCTTTTCTCTTCTTATGTACCAACATTGAAATAGTGGATTTACAAAGAAATTTGTGGTTGCACTTGTAGAGACGGGGATGAAAGGGATGTGAAGAGAGGATGAACGCGAGTGTGGTTTTGTCACAAGTTACCTTATGAATTAGCTACATCCTTCCCTCATCCTTGGAGATTAGGGAGGCTGGATGAAATACCATTGCAATAAATTTGAAGATAAGTTGCCTATAAGTGTGTGATTTAGTTGCCTATAAGTGTGTGATTTTTGGCGGGATGGTATTGCGGAGATTTTGACAAAGGTGGCTTGACAAATGGTGACGAGTTTTTTCTTTGGGAAAAGCTTTCTTATAACATTTTTCACACAATTGGGTGTATTAGTTGTTTTTGGCAAAGAGTGATTAAATGTTTTGTGACCTCTTTTGCATGGGTTCTTGTCTCAAAGTAGGCCAGGGTGGAATCAACTTCGAAGTTAAGGAGCTTTTTTTGGTTCTTATAAAAATGAGTTTGTTATTTTTGTTTGATATGATAATGTCGAATGGATTTACAAGAACGTTTAAAACTATTAAAGTTATAACTGCAAAATGTCAACCCATCCTCTGTGACCAAGAAATTAAACCCGAGTTAGACAAATATAATTTTTTGCTTTCTTGTTTGAAGTAATCTTAAGAACTTACATACCTCATTTGTTAATTAGAGAGGTTGAGCCTGTTATTCATAGACTTAGTCTTTTCTCTCTTTTGTCTCTCTTTTATTTTGGACCATTTCCTTCCCTTACAATCTATTTTAGAGAAATTTAGTTATTGTCGGTAGAATAGCTTTTGACAAAGTAGTTTTGGTTTTGCTTAGATTGAGCCAAAGTGAATATGACCCTCATCATAATCGTGACAAAAACAAGTCAATTTATACCTAGGTTGTAAAAAAGTGGGACATTTTCACCCACGTTTTAGACAGAAAAAGTTTGTTTCTTCATTTTATCCAAACTAAGTATTGGTCAAAGGTACAATTCTGCGGTCATTAGGAGGCTTCAACGTAAAAAACAATATTTAACCCTTAATGCTCTTTGTTTAAAAAAAAAATTTAATGAATACAAGAGTTGTTATTCTAAAGGATTGCCCGTACGCTATGGATATGGAGAAGAACTAATTTTGTTTTCTTAACTGTTGTTTCGATTAAATTATGCTTTAGATCGAAATTTTGAGTCAAGTTAGTTTATTACGGATCCGGTATTGAAAGCCATAGGCATTTTGACTCGACTGTGATCCACTCGCACTTGGGGTCACACTTGCACCATCAGGTATATTTGTTCCAGGAGATGTAGGAGGAGCATTTAGGCTAGGAAGTGCACTTTGACCAGCAGGGGATGAGCCATTATCAGACATGTAGGAGGAGCATTTAGGCTAGGAAGTGCACTTTGACCAGCAGGGGATGAGCCATTGTCAGACATGTCAGCAGAAGCAAACCCAAAGAGAAATACCTATCTGACTAGATCTATTATGTAAGATATGTAGCTTCAAATAAAAGAAGTCTTTCAACCAGATAGTTATATGTCATAGACAAATCAAAGGCAATAAAACATAACACATCATAAACTGCATTTAGTGCTCTCATTTCCTTAACCTTGTAGAATGTACATTTTGTATCAAACTGATCATTCCTAATTGAACTAAATACTCTAAATCTTAAAACATCTAAATCGTATGTACAGGGTTCACTTAAAAATCTACTGACAAAAATTTAAGTGTTTGGTCCAGAATTGTCTAATCACAATATCTACACCCTAAAAATCCGAGAGATACATTTCACGTCTACATTTATTGGCGGCCGTACACACTAATTTACTCAAAGATATCTACTTTAGTAAATACTATAAAAATCCACACTAAATTTGGTTAATATTGAACAGTTGGTAGTCCCAAAATATTCTCCAAAAAAAATATAAGTTATTGACTCAAATTTCTAAGACTTACTAAAGCTTACTTTTCATTACTCCCCTTAAGCTTTGGAAGATTTACTCACTTAGACCACATTACTCCAACTTAGAAGCTGGAAAGACTTTTGTCAACATGTCCGCAACCATTTTCTCATCAGGCAAATAACAAAGTTTGATCACTCTTGCAAATACTTTCTCTCTTTCCAAATGTAGCCGAATGTCTGTATGATTACTCTTAAAATGGTGACTTGAGTTTGTAGCCACAGAAATGGTTGTCTGATTGTCGCACCACATCATTTGTGTCCCGTGTTGTGTAAAACCTAATTCTTGAAGAAATACCTCAATCCAAACTAGCTCTTTCAAGGCTGCGCTCGCAGGCATCTATTCTGCTCCATAGTAGATTGAGTCGTGACTTTTTAAAGTTTACTACTCCAACTACAAGTTCCACTTCCAATCTGAATGACATACCCAGTTGTAGACTTGCTACTAGGCACATCACTATAGCTAGCATCACTCCAAGTATTAATGCCAACCTTGTCCCCTCCCAAAGTAAGCCAAAGATTTCTAGTCCCAATAAGATATCTTATGACCCTTTTTGTTGGTTCCCAAAATCTCTTTCGTGGATTTCGCAGACTTCTGCTCAACACACCAACAGCTGCTCAACACACCAACAGCTGCAGCTTTATCGGGCCTAGTACAATTCATGAAATAAATCAGACTTCTATTACTTGTTTGTAAGGTACTTGGGACATAAATATTTGCTCTTCTACACTGAGTTCCTCATCTATTATGACTCCAAACTCATGCTCCATTCCTTCAAGTTTTTGCTTATACTCCATAGGAGTTTCACAACCTTTGGCATCAACCAAACCAAATTTTTCCAACATGTTTCCTATCGCTTCTTTTTGAGTTAGCCTAATGATTTTCTTTTCTCTATCTCTTTTAACCTCTATGCCAAGAATGTATTTAGCCTCACCCAAATTGTTTATTTCAAATAGTGAATTGAGAGCGTGTTTTATCTTAGTGATTCGTTTTTTGTTCCTACTAATTAGCAGCAGATCATCAACATACACAGCAATAATTGTCACCTCATCAAAATTATCACCACATATTATATATATTGAATGATCAGAGCTAATTCTAGTAAAACCTAATCTTATCAAGAACTCATCTAACTTTCAGTTCCATTGCCTATGAGGTTGTTTTAGGCCATACAAAGATTTTAAAAGTGTGCACATAAGGATTTTTTTCCTACTTCCTCATTCCCTTTTGGCTGCTTCATATAAATGACCTCGTCTAAATCACCATGCATAAAGGCATTCTTGACATCTATGTGGTGGATATCAAAATACTCTATGGCAGCTAATGTTAGTAACATGTGGATAGATGGAAACCTTACAACTGGTGAGAAAGTTTTCTCATATTCTATCCCCTATTTTTATTATATCTTTTAGCCACCAATCTAGCCTTATACGTGTCTATGGTGTTATTTGGGTTCAATTTTAATTAAAACACCCATTTCCTCCCAACAGCCTTTCTTCCTCGAGGAAGTTTCACCAAATCCCATGTTTGGGCCTCCATGATGGATTTCATCACTTCATTGACTGCTTCCACCCAGTGCTCATTTTCGTCCCACGAAGGCTCTCCTGTGTGTACTCAATAAACAAAAGATGCATCTGCTCCCCTGAGTAGTGCACTTCGCTTGACTGTACCTGAAAATTTTATCGCTAGTATAGATGGTTGGGTCCTCCTCCATGATACATGTGATCTTGCTTGTGATTGAATTTCAGCTTGAGGTAGAGGAGGGTATGCAACTATTTTAGGCATAATAGGTCTTGTTTCTGGTAGAGGAGATGGTTCTCTTGGAGGCAAGTCACTCTGTGGTAATGAAAATTCACTTTGAGGTTGTGTAGACGTATTTTTTGTACTTTTTCTGAAAAACATAGGATTTTTTTCCAAAAAGATAAAATCAACCCTTTGATCTTTCTTCTCATCTGTACGATGATTAAATACATCTACTATTTTTCCCTCATCCTTCACTATGATGTTTCTTACTACCACGACTCTATTTGTCTTAGTGTCATACATGTTGTAACATTTGGCATGATCATCATACCCTAAAAATAACCTTCGTATACCTTTTGGCTCCAACTTCCATTTCAGAGGATCATTTTCTAGCATGAAAATCTTACTTTCATAAACCTTGAAATGACTTGCATCTGGTTTCTTCCCTGTACACATTTCATAAGGAGTTTTATCTTTTACTACCTTTGTTGCTAACCTGTTTCTTTTGTTTCTAACTTGATTCTGATATAAACTGCACAATTCATAGCCTCTACCCAAAATTAAAAAAAAAATGAAATCTATATTTATATCCTATTCATTTTTTCTGCAACACCATTTTGCTGAGAGTAAAGAACAGTTAGCTACTGTGAAATTATATTCAATTTTAGGAATGTTGCAAAATCATTAAAAATATACTCTCCTCCGTTATCAGATGTGAATCCTTTTATCTTTCTCTCATGCAGATTTTCAACCCAAGCCTTACACTCCTTAATTTTTGCAAAAACTTCATCCTTGCTTTTTAAAAAATAATTGTTTTAAACCTTCTATAGTCATCCGTAAGCATAAATCTAACACCTCCCACGGATGGGTTCCTAGATGGTCCCCATACATTTGAATAGATTAACTCTAACACCTTGGTACTTTTATAATTAGTTTGCGAATAGAAAAGCATATTATGATTTTTTCCCATTGCACAACCATCACATACATCAGATGTTGGTTTCTTACTAATTGTTACACCTTCCACCATTTTCTGCTTAACCATCATTTTTAATCTATCATAATTCACATGTCTCAAACATTTATGCCATAAACACAATCATTGGTTACACTTCAATACATAACATCATTTTCATTTTCATTTGTAAGACTCACCCGGTACAAATTGTTTCCTCCAACATACCCTTCTGCAGCTATTTTCCCATTCTTACTCACTGTTTTTTTTCCATTCTCATAATTAGTTTTAAAACCTTTCTTTTCTACCAGTGACGTAGAGAAAAAAATCCTTTTAAAAGCTGGTACATGCAACACGTCTTTTAAGACCCTTTTCACTTTTTTTCCTTTTATGTTCAACATAAGTGACACCCTCCCTTTTGCTTTAGACTCAATAGAAAATCATCACTGAAACAAATTTTGATGGGAGAAATAGATGGAATACTTTCAAAAAGGTGGCGACAACAGCACAAATGTGTTGGTGAACTAGAGTTTATTATCCATTCGTTCTCCTCCACATTTTTCGTTGCTTGTGCCATCGCAAAGTATTTCTTTTCGCTGTTGGGAAAGGTGTTTACGTCTTCCTCTTGAAGTTCGTGGGAGAATGTTGTTGGTCGTTCACTTGACTGAGAAAAAACCTAGCTGCTTTCGTCCTAGCCAGAGCGAAAATTTCTTGTAGCCTTCGCTCTCTTGTAGGGATTACATAGTCTGAAAACATGTCATTTTTATCACAATAATAGCATGTCAAAGGTGACCTTCTAGGACCACTACCTTTGTCACTTCCAATCTTAGAATCTGAGAACTACACTGTCAATCGTATTTAGCGTGTTGAACACTAATTCGGCGCCCCTAAATTTTGACCCTTGAACCGTAAATATAATAAATGACGTTATTTAAGGACGTGGACCATAATTTGCCATGTCTCCTGGCACTGAATTAGAATTAATGACGCTAATTTTTTCTTTACTCTAATAATTTATACACGATAAATGCGATCGACGGTGTAGTTAGCTAGTCCCTGAACAGACTTACTACTACTTCTTTGTGAAATCTGATGAGCTTCCTCGCTCAGAATATGTTGAATCGCCAGTGTTATGTTCCACTAACACTGTGGAATAGCTCATAAGCTTGTTCATGGCGCCCTTATATCTATCAAGTAAAGTTCTCATAAACAACATAGTGTGTCGAGGAGGCGAAAAGTCCCCTCCTTCTCTATAAAAACAACATTTTCATAGCATGACAATGATATGACATACTACCTCCAAAATACCTAAATTCAAAAATCTTTGTAGCAAGTAGCCATGTTAGTCTAGACAGTAACATCTAGCAGAACATACAAAGCACGAACACTGAAGCTAACTTCACAATCTTTTTTCATCTCACCATAACACGTTACCAAGTCTTTTGCCATTGCCTATTTCAACACGTTGAGGCAGTGGAGATTCTTCTTTCTCGAATCCATTGCAATCTCATCGCCAGTTCTATCCACAATTGATGACAAGTCCCTCTCTTCGAAATATGAGCTTAACATATTTTTCATTTATAAGTAGTCCGTTCCATCAAAAATAGGCAATTTGGGCGGTGGGCCCATAACCTGTTGAAAGTCATAGGCATTTTGACTCGACTGTGATCCACTCGCACTTAGGGTCACACTTGCACCAGCTGGTATATTCATTTCAGGAGAGTTGTAGGAGGAGCACTTTGACCAGCAGGGTCTGAGCTATTGTCAAACATGTAAGCAAAAGCAAACCCAAAAAGAAATACCTATTGGTCTAGATATAATCTGTAAGATATGTAGCTTCAAATGAAAAAGGTCTTTCAACCAGTGTTTGAGCTATTGTCATACATGTTAGCAAAAGCAAACCCAAAAAGAAATACCTATTGGCCTCGATCTAATCTGTAAGATATGTAGCTTCAAATGAAAAAGGTCTTCCAACCAGACAAATATATGCCACAAACAAATCAAAGAATAGAACAAAACACACCTTAAATTACACTTAGTGCTCTCATTTCCTTAACTCTGTAGAATGTACATTCTATATCAAACTGATCATTCCTAATTGAAATAAATACTCTAAAGATCTTAAAATTTCCAAAACGTATGTACAAGGTTCACATGAAAGTCTACGTACAAAATTCTAAGTGCTTGGACCAAATTATCCAGTCACAATATCTTTACTCTAAAAATCTGGGAGATACGTTTCATGTCTGCATTCATTAGCCGCCGTACACACTAATTTACTCAAATATAACTACTCGAGTAAATACTACAAAAATCCACACTAAATCTGGTTAATATTGAACAGTTGGTATTCTAAGTCCTTTACTCAAATTTCTAAGACTTTCTAAAACTTACTTTTCAATATATGGCTCCTCATTACATTTTTCTGGTGGGTGGTTTATATCACCCATTTATTTCCCCATTTTTTTTTTTTTGCAAGTATATGTGAATAGGGAGTTGAAGAAAAAATTGTCAAACTAAAGGCGATTTGTGAATGAAAAGCTCGACCAGATGAGGTGAGGGGTTTTTTGGCTTTCGAGGGAAAATAGTGTAATGACACCTTTTTATTCAGGTAGTCATGGTTTAACACATTATCTATTTTTTTGTTTTTATATTTTCATATATATATATATATACCTATATATATACATATATATTTATATATTTATATCTATATATATACCTATACATATAGATGTATATATATGCATATATACATATATATAGATATATATATATATATATATATATATATATATATATATATATATATATATTTGTATTTTTATGCATATATTTGTATGTATATTCATATAAATGTATGTATATATCTGCATATATATGAAGATCGAACATAAAAAGACATTGGATGTTGGACAAATTATCCATAGTCAAACATTGAAAATTGGACTTTTAACATGGATATTAGTAATAATAAATGATAACAATAAATAATATAATAACAATAGTAATAATAATCACAATATAGTAATACAGTTAAAGTTGAAACGATCGATATTGAACGTTTCACAATTTGAGTATCGGGCATCCTACATTTAATCTCCCTAAGAGTTTCGAGGAGGGGGGGAGGGAGGGAGGGAGGGGGGGAGGGAGGGAGGGGGGGAGGGGGGGGAGGGGAGAGAGAAAGAGAGAGGGAGATTTTAGTCAAGAAACCTTCTCCCAAAAAAAATCTTGATTTTTGAGCCGGAAAAAGTTGGTAAGAAATTCGATTTGATAAGATAAAGGTTTAGTCTTTGGAATTTAAATTTGATTAAAGTACAATTATCGAAAAGGTTACCTTTTCCCTTAAGTTTTAGTTCTTGCTTTTGTTCTTGTCTTTTGAGTTTTTGCCTTTTGTGTTTTTTCCTCTTTTTTGACTTTTTTGCTAGTTTTTTTTTTTTCTTTTGCGTTTTTTTGCTCTTTTGCCTTCTATTGTACCTTTTTCTTGTTTCTTTTCCTTTGTTTTTTTTATTTTTTCGCCTTTGGTACCCAAAAATGTTGTGTTTTTTTTCTACTATTTATGATCACAAAAGGTTTTTGGCCTATCCTTCACAAGATTGAAAGAAAATATTATATATATATATATATATATATATATATATATATATATATATATATATATATATATATATATATATATATATATATATATCTATCTATCTATCGATGTAATAAACGAGCTCTCGAGTTGATATTAATACTTTTATGAAACTTATAAATTGTAACTTGTACAACAAAACTTAAAAAACCAAAAACAACAAAACTTAAAAGATGAAACTTAGAAAATAAAACTTAGGATGTGGTTATTTCAGAACTAACTCTACAAATTGTTATAAACTGTATTGTTCCCAAATACTTAAGAAATAATGATTAAAAAATCGATTTCAATACTTGTATAGTTATTTAAGTCGAGAGTTTTCATTTCCTAACACTGAAATTATGTACATGTTTTTACATTGTTTCATATTGTTTTGAGCTTTTTATAGTTTTAGTTTTGGATTTGTTTTCCGTGTGCTAAAATGGTTTATTTTCGTTTATTTTTAATAATGTTTACTCAACAACATTCATTTAGTTAATTTTATGTTTACCTTTATATCTCACTAAATGAGTTTTTGTGAGTTGAGTGAATAATAGTTCATCACAACATTATACCCATCGCAACCAAAAACTTCAAAAACAAAAAAAAAAACTTAAAAAAAACAAAAAAAAAAATTATAAGAGATTATGTATAGCCCCTTACTATTTTGAAGGTTTTTTGTAAGTGACAACAAAGACATGTAATCACAGTTGCACGTTAATTAGTATCACAAAACATACGATAATTTTAGATATACTAAAGGATTCTAATGTGTCGCGTTACATACAAGGGTACATCGTAGTTTCATGATATTTTACGCGATTTAAGACCCATATCGTAATAAATGATATAGAATGCTGCAAAAAATACTAAGTATTTTGTACTTTTTTACTTGCTCATAATACACCTGTTTAGTAAACATTGTAAATTACAAAATATGAAAGTTCTAAAATCCTTAAACCTTAAAATTTAGAAGCTCAAATTCCAAGGTCAATCATTCTCACATGTTTTTTCGTATCGACTATCCCGATAAAAAAATTTGACCTCAATCGATTTTTGTCTAAAGTTGGCTTCATCCGATCTATCTTTCTTAAGACCAATTTATACCAGCTAAAATTGAACCTTTTCTGTTCCCTCTTCTTTTCCCTCCCTCTCTCTCTCGAACCTCTCTCCTCTCTTTCCCTTTTCAATTCACCCTTCTTATTACATAGATGTAACACGCAATGTGAAGGAAGCACTACCAACACGATCTTTATGTTCGCCTGAGAAAGGCTCTCCAATCACTTCGAAGCCAACGCCAACGGCGAGTTATAGTCTCTAGAGCCCCACTACATCCCCACGACCTAAGAGGACAAGGATCGAAAAAGAAAACATGAGGAGGTGTCAAAGAGCAATGTTTGTCGGATCGAAACAAATGTGAGATAAAGGGAGGTGGAGGGCGTCCTGTACTACTAATCGCACAACCATAGGTATATGCGTGTATAATTATAGACTTTAGCATCCCAAATCATAAGCTCCTAGACAAAAGCTTAGTTCTCGTCCGTAGTGCCAAACGGAAGTGTGGTGGAAAACAATGGAGCAAGAGTACAAAATGGAGTTCCATCAAGGCCACGAGACGTTGACAACTCCGTGTATACCGGGTGTAACCGACACTGACCGCGAAATAGTTATAATATCGAAGAGGAAAGTCAAATTGTTGCGAAAGAGAAATTGTGGGGAGGACAAATGTGTGCATGGAGAGAAATTAAAAATGCCACTTTCAAAGAGAACAAAGAGAAAGAGGAAATGGGAGAGGGTGGAGTGGAGTTGAATTGTCGATGCCAAGAGGATGTTGTCGCTATTTGAAAAAGTGTGGTGATATCGATTTTGGGAAGGGTAGTCGATGCTCGAGTGGAAGGGGAAGCGAGAGGAGGATGTAATTGTTGCTTATCGCTTAAAAAGTGAGTGGGGGGAGGATTGCGATGTTGGGGGGCCGGGGGAGAGGGAAGAGAATTTCGACATTGTTGTCCAAATAGGAGGGATATGGGGGTGAATTGCCAATGGTGAAAGGGAGGGTGGAGAAAAAAAGAGGAGTTAAATGTAGGTTTTGGCGAAAGGGGGAAAAAGGGGTGGAATTCGATATCAAAGAGGGATGTGGGGTGAGAAGAGGAAAAGGATTTAAATATCAATTTTTGCTAGGGGGGGAGAGGGATGGGGGGAAGAGGGAAATAATCGATGTCGAAAGAGAGGGTGGGGCGGGGAAAGGGAGGAGGAAAAATATGTAAGGGTTATGCTTCGCTAGGGGAAAAAATTGGAAAAATTAGAAGTTAGAGGGGGGGAGGGTGGGAATGTCAAAGACGAGGGAGGGGTGAGGGAGAGGATTCGTTAGCCTTTCTCCTTGTTAGTTTGCAGATTTGTTCATGGTGGTATTTTTTGGTTTTATACGTGTATCTCTAGTCGGGTACCGAGGAGAGGGAAGAGTCTGTTGATGATTCAAGGGGCCGGAACAATGATTTCGTCAATGTGCATGCTGTTGGTGACTGCTACACGCTGGATGTGTAGGAGCATAACGACGGTGAGGAAGAGTTGCATGTGATCTAAATGTTGTAGGAGTTTTGATCTAAATGTTATAAGAGTTGTCGACGTTTCGTGGCCCTTGGTAGTCCTTTATCTCGTACCCTTCCTCCATTGTCTTCCACCACACTTTTGTGTGGCCCTACGGACGAGGACTTTGTTTTGGTACGTGATTTATATGTCCTAAGGGCTTACGATTTGGGATCTCCTCAAACGCTATTCTTATTGTACACGCGTACATTGTGCGACTATTAATGTTATGTATTTTACCTCTCTTTGTCCCGTCTTTGTTCCAATCCGACAAACGTTGCCTTTGGCTCTTCTTTCTCAAGATTTTTCTTTCGGTCTTTATCCTCTTTAATCGTGGGAGTGGTAGTGGGGCTCGAGAAACTATGTCTCGCTGTCGACGTTTCCTTCCGGGTGATTGGGAAACATTTCTTGCCGAGCATGAGGATCGCGTTGCTAATGCTTCCTCCACACCGTGTGGTACATCTTGGTCTTCAGTTGTCCCATCCTCTTATCAACAAGTTGTTTATTTGGGTTGTGTTGTTGAGATTTCTCCACGGGTTCTGACCCTCCAACCAATTGAACCTATTGTTCGGTCTTGTACGATGATCAAGGTTCCCCGAGCTCTTCATCCTTTAGCACCTACCCTTCCATCCCTCTCGTTCCACACTTTTAGGTCATCAAGGTATTTTATTAAAGATCGAGATGCGTTCAATAAAACTCTTACCACTTCGCTTCTAAGGGAGACTATTCTGTTTAGTGGGAGATTTCTCAATTTTTTCTCTCTATTACTAGATGGTGCACGTCGCATTTTTTGTGACATTGTTTTGGCAAATCTTACCTCGAATAAAGTCGTAGGACAAGCACTCGGCATGTTGAAGTGGTCGCCAGTGGCCAAGAAAAAAAAACATGATTATGTAAACCGAGATGATATGGATGACTTTATTCCGATTGCGGTCGAGATACTTGGCTGTTTGGGCGTTCCTTTAGACGAATTTCTTCGTGTTTGTTGTCGGCACTCGTTCGAGTGTCGGGGACTTGGGATGCCTCTTGCGTCGGTCCTTACTTCTTTTATCGTCAATGTTTATCTATGACTTTACATCTATCGCAAGCTTCTATCCTTCTTCGATCGGCTATTGTGGTTGTAGCTCGTGAGCATGTGCTGTGACTCCTTCAACGTGCTCCCTCAGACTTATTATGAGTGAAAAGGGCTTTGATCAAAGCATCGCAATCCAAAAAAAATTACTCTGATGGCTCAAAAGTGTGAACAGTGGGGGATAAAAGGGTAGGTGTCGGTGGATGAAAAGCTCGAAAAACCTCAACAGTATGAATAAACTCAGGAGCAAGATCGAATGGTTGGAGGGTCTAAACTGCTCGGGAAAGCTAACCAACACGACCTAAATGAACAAGATATCGATAAAAGGATAGGACATCCAGAGGCCTAAGTGCAACACGGGAGGTGAAAAAAACACTAGTAACGCGATCCACGTGCTTCCCATTAAAGGCCCTGCAATCACTTCAAATGAAATGCGACATCGAGCCATAGTCTCTCGAGCCCCTCTACCACCTCCACGGCTTGGTAGGACTAAGACCTAAAGAAAAATCATGACGAGGAGGTATTAAAGAGCTATATTTGTGGGATCGGCACATTTACGGGACAGAGGGAAGTTAATGGCGTCCTGTACTATAATCCGCACAGCCATTAGAATTGGCGTTTATAATGAGGTACCGGGGATCCCAACTCATAAGCCCCGAGGAGGTCTAAGTCACGGACAAAGCCTAGTCCTCGATCTTAGGGTTGGACGGAAATGTAGGGAAGACAATGGAGGAAGGGTAATAGATGAAGGGCTACCTAAAGCTAGGAATCGTCGACAATTCTGTGTATTTTGGGTTAAATCGGCATATAACCAGCATATAACCGGCATATAACCAGCACCGACCGTGAAATGGTTATGACACCTAGGACATTGTAAACGTGAAGAGGTTTTCGTACGAGGTTTAGGTGGAGGGAGAGTGAGAAGGGGCAAGGGTGAGAGGGAGATGCATGGAAATTGATAAAGTAAGAATTAGAGAAAAAGGGAGAGAAGAAAAGAACCATGTGTAACAAAAATGGTGAGAATGGTAGTGGGACAAAAAACCCATGGGTAGGAGGGAGAGGAGAGGAGAGGAGAAAAAATAGAGATATGGAAGAAAGGGCCAAATGGGGGGGACGTGGGAGAGGGAAGAGGATTGAAACATTGGTGTCCAAGGAGTGGGGATGTGGGGGTGAATGGCCAACGGGGGAAAGAGGGGGGGGGGGGGGGGGGGGGAAGGAGAAAGAGGGTTTAAGTATTAATAGGGGGGGGAGAGGGGGAGGAAGAGGGTTTAAGTATCAGTTTTTTGTAGGGGGGGAGAGGTGGAGGAAATCTATGTCATAAAGGGTGAGGGGAGGAAGGTAGAAAGAGGATGTGTAAAGAGTATGCTTTGGTAGGGGTTGGGGGGGGGGTGGGGGGAGGGAGTTGACGCTCAGGGTGGTAGGGATAACAAAATATTAATGAAGGGGAAGGGGTGGGGTGGGGGGGGGGGGAGAGAGAGATAATTCTCATTTTTTTTGTTTTTTTTGTCGCGGAAAAAGGGAGAGAAAAAAATATTTCAGATTCATAGACGCATAGCGATTGACGAGGTGTTTTCACGTAGTATAACGTTGTTCTTGTAATATTTAACTCATGTTATATTATTATACTTGTAACATTGTTGTTTTTGTGATAATATTGTTCCACTAATATTATCGCTCCTGTAATGTTAAAAATTAATCAATTGAGAATCTTCAAACAAAAAAACTATTCACAGAGGGGAAGGCGGGGAGATACCAATAGAAAGACAATATAACAGTCATGAGGCCTTGTGTCATAGTTTTCTTTCAATGGGGCTCAAAATCTTCCCACATTTTATTATATCAATTTACGTTTTGCTATATTAATGTACGTTTTAATATATTAGTTTACGTTTTATTATATTAGTTTCGCAAACGGACAACAACATTTTTGCTTTCACACACCGTATAACTGACCAGTTTTTTTTTCGGACGAAGGTGTGATGAAGTTGTAGTGGAGGTGCGAAGGAATATCTTCATAGAAAATAATCTTCTTGTCATAATATTTATATGTTGGAAAAGGTGGAGCTCGTTTATATCCTTACGCCTAAAAAATGCGCAGTTTTTTGCTTGTCCAAAGCTTCGAACGTGTAACGGTGTGACAAAAGTGAGTATGATATAACGTAAAAGCAATTTTGCAAAAATATAAAATTAATTTTGCCTCAACACATGCATTTTGAGAACGCAAAAACCTAATTTTGCCTAAACTTACATATTTTGCATGTTTTACATATCATTTTTTCTCTAAAACAGTGATGCCGGATAAATTAAAAAGCACGATGGTAACCATCTGAGTCTGAGGGTACAAAAGGGGTGGCATGGCAGAAACTGAAAAACTACCAGCAAGGGAATAAAATAACAACACAACAAAAACAAAAAAAAACAACTAGGAAAATAAAGGCACCCAAACGCAAAATGAAAAGCACAGCAACTGACAAAACCAAAACTACAACCCCAACCCCAACCCAATTAAATAACTACGAAAAGCAACCCCGTAGATCCCCCCATCCCGGGGGAGCACGTTGAGGGAGTTCCAGAACTTGGCGACGATCTATAGCCGTAACAGCCGATTGTAGGAGAATAGAAGCTTGCACTCGTTGTAAAGCCACAGGTAAACGTTGACGATAAATAGAAGTAAGGACCGAAGGAGGAGGGCTCCCAGGTCCTCAGCGCTCAAATGCACGTCGAGCGCAAGTACGGAGAAACTCGTCCATTGCAACACCCAGACAACCAAAGATCTCGACCGCCATTGGAATAAAGCCATCCATGGGGTCCCGGTGGGCATAATCAAGCTCTTTCACCTTAGCTGCCACGAGCCGCCACCCCAACATGTCGAGTCGCCTGACCAACAACTGTAGCTGAAGTACGGTTTGCCAAAACAATATTACCGAAGATGCGACGGGCACCATCATGCAAAACAACATCGATCCGACGCTTAGGAATAATATGAGAAACCTCCCGACGCACAGAAAAGCCCCCCTCTGAAGCGATAGTCCCAACGACATCTTGAATACTGTCGTGCGCCTGGATCAAATCTCCCCCATGGGAGCAACGAAGCAAGTGGACACCATCGAGCCCCAAGACGCGACCACATGCACAAACAAGAGAGCCAAGTAAAAGAGGATGGGGGAGGCCAAGGCGAAACTGGAGGGCGGTGGTGAACTGAGCCGGTGAGAATCGGAGAGAGGACAAAATCGGTGTAGCCAAAAGCCAAGACCTAGAACCAGGTCCACCACAAGAGAGAAGACGGGCACGCGAAGAATCGGAGGGAAGCGCCGTGAGAAGGTCGAATTTAATGGCCGCGACAACTCGATCAGAAATCGATTCTTGGACACGCTCAACAGATTTTGTAACAAGGGTGGAGAAAATTGGCACATCCACTAAGGCATGGGGAGGAAGAAAACCTGACGTGTCCAATAGAGATCGCTGGAAGACGAACACACCGTCTGAAACCCGGGGGATAACAGTAGCTACAACGGGGGTGTCCCCAGCCAAAAAACGGGAAACAAGAGTGGAGGCAATAAGACACCAACTTCCCAAATAAGCAGCGGGAGCAACACGAGCAGTGGATAATAGACCCAACCCCCCAGTAGAGACAGGGAGGAATGCCTGAATGCGGGCCGATGGCCCAAACTCGCGATTTTTTTTCTTTAAAAAGGGATAGAAAGATAAAAACAAGAGAAAGAAAGAGATAGAGATAAAGATCGATTTCAATTTGTGGCGCCATGGATACCATTTAAGTCAAAGTATCATAGTTCACAATTCACACACTCTCCAAACTCATGATGCAAAACAAGAAAAAATAAAAGAAGAAAAAAAAAAACAAATATGAATGACATTATCACTTTGATCCCCAACCACAAATATACCACAATCTAAACCAAATTCATACACCTACAATAAATTGACTCTAAAGTTCCTCGCAACAGCAATATTAAAAAAGAAAAGATATAAATCTAAATAAATACGTTTTAGAGAGTCTATGTGATGACAAATTGAGCATGGGGAAGTGCTCTCGGCCTATTAGGTAATTTTCCCTGTTTTTAAACCCTCGAATGAATGATCGATATCTGGCGCATAACTTGATATGCTACAATAACTAACCACGAATTGATTATTACTTATTAATTAGTATTAAATTTTTCTCATGGTTTTCACTGTCACTTTAACTATATTATAGACAACCAAAAAAATCGAGCGACGAGAGGGAGAGGGAGAGGGAGAGGGAGAGGGAGAGGGAGAGGGGGAGAGGGAGAGTGTCGTGCATGTGACAATCTTTTGGGGTAGTGATGGTCGTTGGGAGTGGTCTGTCATGCCTTTTGGACTTAAGAACGCCCCCGCAGTTTTTCAAAAAGTAATGGATTCAGTTTTAGGTGGTTGCAAGTTTGCACGATGTTATATAGATGATTTGATTATCACCTCTGCCACAATTGAAGATCACGCAGCTCATATCGAATGGGTCCTAACTAAACTGAAAAAGGTTGGATTAAAATGTCATCCAGCTAAATGTACTTTCGGGTCCGTGGGTGTGCCTTACCTTGGACATTTCATTTCCTTCGAGGGAGTCACACCACTTGAAGCAAAAACCGAGGCTATCAGCAAATTGCCAACCCCCGTTGATCTCACGAGTCTTCGAGCCTTCCTAGGATTAGCCAATTATTATCGCAGATTTGTCCTTAGTTTCAGCACCGTCGCTTCACCATTGAACGATCTACTCAAAAAAGAGGTCCTTTTCGTATGGGGACCTGATCAGATTTTGGCTTTTCAGAAGTTGAAAGATGCCCTCTCTAGTGCTCCCATCCTCCGACCTCCTAATCACAAATTACCTTTCTGCCTACAAACAGACTTCGGAAAGCCTAGCATTGCGGCCATCTTAACTCAGCGTGAACTAACAGGAGAAGAATACGTGGTCGCTTACGCAAGCAGGAGTAATAATCGTGCGGAGTCAAATTACAG
>JBBHKE010000899.1:43147-69324 GCA_037447655.1 Zygnema cylindricum
CCTCCAAAAAAAAAAAAAAAAGAAAAAAAAAAAAAAAAAAAAAAAAAAACAACAAAAATGAGAAAAAGAAAAGTAAAGTGAAAAGAGACAAGAAAAGATAAAAGAGACAAGAAATGAGTAAAGAGGACTGACTATATTGGTTATACCCCAACCATATGGATGAATGCCATCCCAAAAAATATAATCAACTACCAATAATTATCTATTGACGTAAAATCTCAACCAATAATCTCTCTCTGTGACTTTGCCTAGACAATTTTGTGTATATTTCCCTAATCTTTGTCAACAATTACTGTTTCCATGATCAAACTGTTGAACGGTTTCAATTACTCCACTCGATCGTTGTTGACCAAAAGTCAAAAAGCCTTCAAATTTGGCCATTCTACTTGTTCACATTTCCATTTAACTTTGTCGATAAATACCGTTTCGTTGTTGACCAAAAATACATTTTCCTTATCTTTGTCTTGAAATACTGTTCCCTTTGTTGAAACAAACTCCCAAAAAAAACTCCCACGAATCCCTTAAAATCTCAAATCCCTTGAAATCTCGAATCTCTAAAAACCTCAAAGCCCTAAAAACCTCAAATTAGAACCAAACCTTCAAATTGTCGAATCGGTCATTCTTCTTGAACAAGACCATATCGTACATCTTTCCATCTTGTTCTCAAAGTTTCTGTAGAAGCCAAATTCCATCTATGGACTTGCACCCTTCGAGCCTGCAAACATCAAAAATCAAAACAAAGTAATGAAAGAAACGATAAGGAGAAAAATTCATGTAAAAAAAGATACGGAAAAAAAGAGATGGCAAAAAAGATAACGAGAAAAAGATATGAACAAAAAAGGGCAGAATAGATAACAATGACTTCAAGTCCCAGGTTAATGTATAACTTCCCTAGTTAAATTACATGATTCAAGGATAAATTCCTTAGCTAAGGGTTAACTTCCCTGATTAGGGGTTAATTTCCCTAGTTAAGGGTTAACTTCCATGGTCAAGGGTTGTATGAACTTCTCCGGTTAAGGATTAGCCTCCCTAGTTAAGCTATAACTTCCCTGGTTAAGGGTTAAATTCCCTGGTTTATCCATAGACAGAATAAGAAGTAGAGAAAATCCCAATAATGCAATTAATAGAAAAAAGTCAATTAGATCCCATAAATGAGACTCTGTAGAGCTTAACAGCTGTGCTAATAATTGGTTTCAATAGAATGCAAAAATTACCCTCAGATTAGCAATCTATTAATTGCGACATAATCCAATAACTACAAAACCACATATATGGAAAAAAACCCCTCAAGTTGCAGTCCATGACAAAATGTATATGTAAAAAACCCTATTCTGACGAAAAAAAACTGGTGTCCCAAACCTGATAGCACCTAAGCCTCTCCGAGGCTTTCAATAGCTAACGGTCCTATTCCAAGGTATCAACGCTAAAAGGTTTCGAAAGTTTTTTTAATGGAACAGGTTCGAGAGTTTCATTGTTAAAACGTTTCCAATGTTTCATAGCTGAAAAGTTTGACAACAAACGATCAAGGAAATCAGGCTGGAGAGTCCTCTACATCATGAAACATTAATTTCCAATGTCCATTTTTCATGCTGTAGACATAAATAAGTCTTGACATAGGTTTCTCTCCTGCGTAAATACGCAGAATTGACTTTCAGACTTTCTGATCCTCAAGACATTGCCCGAAGTAAAGTGGTAAGAGAGAGAGAGAGAGAGAGAGAGAGAGAGACAGAGAGGAAAAACTCAGATAATATTTGGACCATCAGGACGGCTTAAATTGCTTCAATAAAATGAACAATACAAAGGCATTGGCAGTGGTAAAGAGAGAGAGGCGCTGAGAGAGGGGAAGGGAGAGAGAGGAAAACACACCTGATCTGAATTCTCTGGCTGGTTACAGCTTCCACATTGTAGCCCACAATCGCGGTAAATTTCTGAACAATGTTGACACAATCCCTGACAGGAATTACGGTCGCATTTCTGTAGTACTTCCACTCGACCACATACACATATTCCGACATCCAATACATCAACTCGATCGGCCAATCGGACGACATTTCCGTGTGAAAGTTGACCACAACCTTCAATTGCCAAAAATCGTATATGTGGACCATCTGGGCGGCTCGTAATTGCTTCAATAAAATGAACAATATCAATCCCAGATAAATTTGAACATCGATTGAAACGAAGCTCCTCTACCACTGGGCCCAAAGCTCTCATCTGCATGTCCAGAAAAGTACTTTCGACTTAAAGAATGGCAAGATAACAGTATCAGAAAGGGATAAAGAGATAAATTGAAAGACTACAGTATCACGGGAGGATGGAGTAATAGCAAATGTTGTACAGTCATAATGATCCATTTAAGTCTCAAAAACATGCCCTTGATATCTTTGCAAATAAACTCCCTTACCTCTTCGCTGTTCAAAACCATACAAACCATAGAAAAAAATCGGAAATGCTCAATATGATAACCCAACACAAAACGCGTATTATATTGTACAGTACGTATTTAGTATGAAGTACCCATATATAGCGTTTCCAATTGTTTTCGCACATCTGAACTATGATATAACCAACTCTTCGAATTCACACAATGAGAAAGGCAGAAAGGCCCCAAGCAAGCTACAGGATGCCATCCGGACTAACAAAACAAATAAATCACGCCTATATCTTCTCTTTACATCATGCAAAAATGTTGCGAAGCAACAGAAAGAGCTATTGTGTTACGCTTTGTGAGGGAGAAAGGAGAGAGCTACCTACTTAACAGGTAAATATCCTTCTACCGACAAAAACAGTGGAAAAAACAATTTTAAGCTGTTCGTGATATCATGACATATCAGCAAGAAATATAAATACATACTTGAGAAAGTGCAAGAAGAGATTTTCCGGTAATGCCTGAACCAGAAACTTGAAGAGCACTAAGTTGTCCTCGAGCCTTTTTTACTAAAGGCTTGAACTCGTCATCCCATAGTCGACGAGCGAGATATTTAGGAATGCAAATCCTTTGCCAAACATTAGAATCAATAACTGCAGGAAAATAACAAGAATCAGATCCCATATCAGCGAGACAGACCATATACGCGATAGACCTTCTATGCAAAGCAGTTGGCTTTTACACTATATTATTAGATCAAAATCTCTGCAATTGCAATTATATTTCTTTTGTCATTTGGAAATTCTTAATTGGTAATGGTGTTTACAATAAGCTAAAGATCGGATTCCTGGGAGACGGGCCTTATCTGCACTGCAGTTAGTTTCCACACGAAATCTCTGCTTTTGTATTTCTTTTATAATTTGAGGGTGCCTAATTGGTGACAGTGTTTACAAAGAGCACATGAAGAAGACAGAGATAGCTCAGATCACATAGACAGAGACAGATTGAGATATATTCACATTTATCCTCGAACAAATTCTCTTCAGTTTGGCAGAAAATCCATTGAGTTTCCAAGTAATTTCAACCAAAACTCAGTTACAGTTCAATCTGGTTCCAACTTACTTTGTTATAGTTAAATTACAATTTTAGAACAGTTTCACTGCAGTTCTGTGACAGCTTTTCAGCAATTTCATTTCAGTTTGAAAATAACTTAAAACATAATCTGTAAGGTCCATAGTCAAAATAATAGTTCAAATGTTATGTGGTTGCCGCAAACTATATGCGTATTATAGCGTATGTTATACCATATAATATACCATGTAATACACAGTGTAATATGAGATTATCCCATCTAGCGTTTCCAACGTGTGGCTACCCCAGACTAGACACGCAATTAACCGTGTAGTATACCATATAATACACGCGTAGTATGGGGTTACCACATGTAGTGTTTCTCATTGTTTTCACACATCTGAAAAATGGTCAAAAATCTTACCTGCTTCTTTCCATTCTTTGCATACACATATGGCTGCTAGCTGAGTCGCAAAATCCAGCAATTGCATGACTTTGCGAAGGACATCGGGAGGAAAACCATTATTAGCTCGCTGAATGACAAAAGATGAAGATACTGGAGTTTTGTCTGCGTGTTCGGCAACCTTCGAATATAACGGGACAGAATCTTTGGCAGGATATGAGGCAGAATCTTTGTAAGATTCTGCAGTGGAATCTGGACGAGTCGAGATCGCCAATTCGTCAACAGTAATCAATAATGGCAACAGAGTCTTTTCTGACAATGATGATTCTTCTTTCACCATGTTTCTTGCAAGGATATCTCCTGGAAGTCAATTGCACACGATCAATCGGTTTCAGAATTGATTTCATCATATATAGAAAAAAACGTAATTTCATCAAATACTGTAGTAAAATCCATAGTACTGACTTCATATAAATATAATAGAAAATATAGCACTGACTTCATATAGATTTAGTAGTAAAGAATACAGTACTGACTTCGTGTAAATATAACTAAAACTACACAGTAAGACAATTTCTATACCTCCTGCACTTTCACTGCTAGCAGGGGAGAATAAAGAAGACATTTATAAAGGAAAGAAAAAAAAGGAGAAAGCAGAGAAATAGTTTAGAAACAACAGCAAGAATCACTTCAAGAAGTAGCAGTCAAAAAAAAGAGAGATTTATTTATACAAAATTAAAAACACATCGGGATGAAATAAAAGTGATGCGGTAACATACTTGAAAAGGCCGAGTTTAGTTACTTCCAGAAGCAGAAAACGAGCAAAAGAGGTGATTCATGCTGACAAGCAGCAAAAAAATGGTTGCGTCACGTCACACCGCTGAACTGTTAGGACGTACGGACATGAATTGCCAGGTCAAGTTTCCTGAAACATGTGAGGAAGGTAGACGAAGTGAATTGTCACGTCACGTTTGTCGAAGAATATGAGAAAGGTAGAAGAAATGAATTGTCACGCCACTTTTCTTTAAGTATGTGAGGAAGGAAGAAGAAGCAAATTGTCACGTCACGTTTGTTGGAGAATATGAGAAAGGTAGAAGAAATGAACTGTCACGCCACGTTTCTTGAAGAAATGTGCAGGTAAAATATTTTAAGGGAAGTGTGAAAGCAAATCGTGAGATTTTGGTACGAAGAAATAAAAGAGAGAATAAACGGACAAAGAGAAGAACCTAAAGGGACACCGGAAAGGCCTTTGGGAGTTGGGACTATGATCTGGTGGCTGTGGTGTATGGGTTCTGGAGTTTAGGACGGTGCCGTGCACATCTCAGAGTCTTCTTATTTGAGAAAGTTTCCATGTCTGCTAATTGCAGTTAAATTGTTTACGTCTTTTCTCATCTCACGACAGCAACAGTACAGTACTGTACTGTTTCGCAACAAAAAAAACTTTTAACCTACACCGAATATCATTATAAGTGTTAATGACACTATATCAGTGCCTCTAAATTTTACCGCTCGAACCTAAAATAGTGCCATCAATGGTACTGTATTAGGTGGCAACATTTGACAGGTCGTGGAGCGACTATCAAACTGCCAATAACCGCTGTGCGGCATCGGCTGACTTCCCCCCTCCGTGCGACAAGTTTGCACACGTCCACATTCACGTGTGAACCGCCCCAAGTTATACCAAAAGTACTAATTTCCGAATACATTACAGTACAGCCGTACAGAAATCATTTATGACCCTAAATCGAGGAAAGTCAATAAAAGAGTTTCTACCTTTCTACGTGTCACAACCACAGAACTTCCGAAACACTTTACTCTGATTGCTTTACGATTCGACTATTCTCGGAACCTTCACCTGCCATCAGCTGCCACCATTCCTCGCGATCTTCTTGCCATAGCCACGTGTCGTTACGCTTTTGGGGCGCTAGAAAATATGTTGGCGTGGCCAGCCCTTTACCAAGATCGAAGTGAATGATAGCAATCTGTTTCGTTTTCCTTGGCTGGAAACTTTCTAGGGTTGCAGAGAGACGGACGTACAGTGTGTCCTCACAGGTATAATATTATTTGTGCTTGTCATCTTGTGGTTGGGCATAATATTGCGGTAGATTGTACATCTAAAAGTTTCCCTTGACCAAGACCGAGGGAGCACCACCAAGTAAAGTACTGAACTTCCTAAAAAATTTCCAGACTTCAAGGGCTAATGGCTAATGTCTGCGAGCTGAAAAAATTTTAAATACGTGACGTCATCGGTCGTGACTCATTGGGATCTGTACTGCACTTCTGTACGTAGTTAAATATCTACTACTGTACTGTCAGCTTAACGTTAACATTCTCGGAGGTTATAAAGCTAAGGTTCTCTTCCACATATCGAGAAACCCTAGAAAACGCTTCGCCTTGGATACTTGCAAAAATGCAAACCCGTTAAACTGCGGCAAACCGACAATTCAAGGTTACAGTACTTGTCGTACGTTTGTACGACACACCTTGACATACCGTATTGAAGTGAATTTAACGGCGCGTCCCCATGTGCGAAATTAAGGGTTATTTTCTCTCGTTTTAATCACAAACTTATCACCGTACCCATTGCATTACAACCGTACGAAGAAAGTGAAAATTAAAAAGTACAATTTGCGTCATCTTCAAACTTAGAATGTACTACATGTTATCGTTTTGTGTTTCTCGACCCACGGCCACATCATGCCACATCATCTTCAAACTTTACTTAAATTAAAATTATCACCGATCCACAAATAGAAATACATATTTCACGTGGCAAAGGATTTCAAAAGTTTTAAATGATTCAAAAGTACCCCGATTATTTTTTGTCCGTTTGCATCAAGTACGGATTTTTTTTTTTGCAAGGGTCTCAAGAATGCAATGTCATTTCACGGAGACGAAAAGGCAAAGCACATCTTTTTAACCATGAACAACGCAGGGTTGGAACCTTGGAAGGCTGCACGTCTACAATGTCACGCTTAGACATGCGACATCACAAGCAGTTTCAAGAAATACGGTGCAACAACATAAATTGTAAACGTTGACAGCCGTCACGGGCATTGTCGACGTATACAAAATATTGATTTCGTTTTTACAATTTGGGAAACTTGCGAAAACCATGTACGGAGAATCTTGACTATAATACAAAGTAAGTTAGCTAAGTTACGATTTCATGGGACACAGCCTAAAATGTTAAGTTGCGATTACATGGGACACGGCCTAGACAGTTTAGTTGCGATTACATGGGACACGACCTAGATAGCTAAGTAGCGATTACATGGGACACGGCCTAGACTGCTAAGTTGCGATTACATGGGACATGGCCTAGACAGCTTAGTTGCGATTACATGGAACACGGCCTAGACAGCTTAGTTGCGATTACATGGGACACGGCCTAGACTGCTAAGTTGCGATTACATGGGACACGGCCTAGACAGCTTAGTTGCGATTACATGGGACATGGCCTAGACAACTTAGTTGCGATTACATGGGACAGAGCCTAGACAGCTTAGTTGCGATTACATGGGACACGACCTAAATTGTCGTTCAGGAACCTGTTTGTCTCGACGTGTTCCTTGCCCAAACAAATTGGTTCCCTTTGGATCCTCTAATGGATCGACCGTCGATGCTTGCTTTAAGAACCAGGTGCTTCGAGATCGCCCGTTACGTGACTACGCTGAGTAATATTGCGTACTTTATGACACAACGAGATAAAATCCATGATAAAGCAATGCGACAATATCGATACGAGATTCCTCTCCGAACTATTGTTTAGCTACAGTACTCGCACAGAATACAATACGTACGCCTCTTCGTGCGAAGTCAGGTTAAAAAATTATGTGGTAATCAATCGAATCGTCTGGACATGGACAGCATTTTTCCCGGATAATATATGTTTATAGGATAATAAGCGTAAAAGATACGTAATTAATGGTATGCCGTCGGATCTGTTCGGTAACGATCTTATTTACTTGAAATTGTTAAACCTGCTTTTTCAAAATTGGACCGTGTATAGCTACAGTAGTTCGCTACAGTAACTGTTACTGGTGGCAATGTTTTTCCCGCAAATTAAAAAATTATTTCTCCGTGCACAGTTTTCTAATGACGTTCTGACGGTTGCGATTGAAAGAAACAAATCTCACACCCAGATTGGCGGTTCCCAATTGAAAAAAGAAAAGTGTGCATAAAAAGAAGAGAATTGCTAATCGCAGAGACGATTTTTGCTGCGCGCAGGTAGTTGTCAGAAATTGTACATTTGAAGTACAATTTCGTACAGGCTACGTACCTTTAAGTTAAGATTTGACGGTCAACCCGTCGAACAAATTTGACTGGTGAAATATTGTAACGGCGGTTAAAAAAGTGTCGCGCTTGCGAACGTCGACCGTCATAAAAAAAATAAAAAATTCACACGGCCGGCGCAGGTTTACTGTAACAAAACTGCAGCAACCACATGCAACCACATATAAATAAAATGGCCGCGCGCAGGTAGCTCCAATGTGAGAGCAAACACCGACATTTGACTTATCCTCAAAAATGTAATCAAATCGCGAACCGTTACACTGAACTTGGACACAAATTATAGGACGACGTACAACATGTATAAACTCGCACGAAACGAAATAAACTTCGTACAAAATAAAAAAGCGTACCCGCGTATAAATAATTTGGTCGCGCGTGACGACGCGTCATTTTAGTTTCATCGATATTTATACGCGGGTACGCTTTTTTATTTTGTACGAAGTTTATTTCGTTTCGTGCGAGTTTATACATGTTGTACGTCGTCCTAGAATTTGTGTCCAAGTTCAGTGTAACGGTTCGCGATTTGATTAAATTTTTGAGGCTAAGTCAAATGTCGCTGTTTGCTCTCACAGTGGAGCTACACCGCGCATCGTTATTAGTGTCAACGACACTAATTTGGGTTCTTAAAATTTTGATTTTTTTCCTCAAATAGGATACATGATTTTAATTTTTCCTTGACGTTAATTAAGGTACCGTACAAAATAGCGTAAAGGACGAATTTCAATAATATATAAATAGTGTGGTGTACGGTCGATGTCAGACCGTACATAAAGGTACCTTTTCAAGTGAAAATTTTACAAAAAATGAGTTAAATCAGACGCGCACGCATAGGATCGTGCGCTAAAAAAACGGGATTGTTCTGACACGTAAATTAGTCTTACCAGTACGGATATTTAAATTTCACGATGGCGTACGATTTTAAAATATTTTGCACGGATACATATATTAGTGTATATAATTGTACAACGAATATTCCATTTTTGCTGTTCCCAAATTAGCATAAACGCCGAAATTAGAATACACCCTTTTTAAAAAAATAAAAAAATTCTTAATTAGCCTCAATGACGGTATATTTACTTCCACACTATTTAAACTTTGACACTAATAACGATGCGCGGTGTACCTGCGCGCAACCATTTTATTTATATGTGGTTGCTGCGGTTTTGTTACAGTAAACATGCGCCGGCCGTGTGATTTTTTTGTTTTTTTATGACGGTCGACGTTCGCAAGGGCGACACTTTTTTAACCGCCGTTACAATATTTCGCCAGTCAAATTTGTTCGACGGGTTGACCGTCAAATATGAACTTAAAGGTACCTAGCCTGTACGAAATTGTACTTCAAATGTACAATTTTTGACAACTACCTGCGCGCAGCAAAAATCGTCTCTGCGATTAGCAATTCCCAAAAAGAATATATATTTTAATTAGCGAAAAAAACATTAACACATAGCGTTACACGGTGTACTTCAAAAGTTTGTAGTTGACAATGAGTGTACGTTTGTTATTTACTGGACAGCGAACTGAACTAGACCAAGGGGAAAAGTTGACTTAGAGCGTTGTTCCATTAGGCGATCTCAGTAAACGTCAAAAATTCGTTTACTGAAGCGACTGTTCCATTGTGTCGGGTCAGTAACCGACATTTTTTTCGCGTATCACATTTTGATTGGTCCACGTTATTTATGAATGCGATTCTGGTAATCTTTACAAAATTTCTGACAACAAATTGTGACCACAGAGTTTTACCAACGAAGGTAAAAATTTACTCGTACGGCGTATTGAATAGAATCTGTACGGGCAAACGAAACTTAAGATTTGTAAAAGCGTACGAAAATGTCAAAATGGTTAGTGGATGGCAACAGAAGCGTGAAACAATATCCTCCGTCAAAGATTTTATTGCGGCTTCCGGTGGCCTCGCATCCTCCGTGGCGGAAGGCACATGTCATACGCGACGTGTACCCACCTGGTCGCGTGGTCGTCGTGGATATTTGTTCACTTTTCCACGAGGCGCGATGCCATTCGTTCAGGCGCTAAGAATTGACCTACTCCGGGTCATTTGTTGCGAATTGAAAGTGTCAGACGATGGCGTATCCGATCATGCATCCGACGGTCCACGTTTACGCCCATAAACGTGGAGAATCAAATCCCTCATTCAGTAGGCTTGTTTTTCTGACATTTTATTTTTTTTGGTACGGCACTGTACGTAACAGTACGGTTTTCTGTAAACAACGGCATATTTTCCCTAATGGAATTTCACCCTTAGGGTGAACTTCCATTGGCGCTGTTTCGATCCAGTTTTCAATGTAGGGCTATTTCTGGCCGTAGATAGATACAGTATCTGGACGGTCATAAATTGCTCAATCATTTGAAATGGAACCGAAACATAAAATTTTCACCCTTACAAAATTTCGATATTGAAATACGTGTGTACTGAAACGTACTGCACAATTCGAACTGTATACATTAATCGTACGTTACCGTGAGTTTTGAACCATAGTTCAAAAGTAGGTGAAAGTAGGCCCATACAATATGCCTATTGTATGCAAAACATACAATATGCCCTTAAGACCCATATTGTATTGGTCGAAAAATGAAAAAAAATAGTTACAGGGTTGAGTTGCACATCGATCGATAGAGAATTAAACGTCATGTCTAAATTTTGAAAAAAAATCGGACAAAAAAAACAATTTCTGTGAGTTTTGAGGTAATTCTTATTTAAACCGTTAGATTCAGACGATCGACGGTCTATGATCAAAGTAGTGATTTAAGAAGATCACATAAAAAGCCCGTAATATAACTTACGATAGGACTATCTGTCATATTAGCGTCTGCAATTTTGAACGTCCGCGTGTTTTAGTTCGCTAAAAAATTTCGTCCGTCGGCGTGCGCTGAACTATGATCATACGTCAGATTCGTACGTTCGTACAAGAGTGTCCACAACGAACACCCATACAGTATGCCTACTCTACGTGAGTTTAGTGCCAAGTTTTGTGCGCCTACCAAAGGCCTACCATAAAAACGCCTACTTTTCAACTATGTTTTGAACATAGGAAACCTCTGTTCCGCGTCGAGACATAGAGAATTTCACTATTTTGTCGTTTTGTGAAAAAGACAAAAGAGGACGCGCCTCACCTGGATTTTTATGCCACGAAAGCAAACTTTCACAATTCTCTTGGATCCGCAAAGAGCGTGGCCAAAAAATCCAAAATCTGCACTTGAATCGAAGTGAATGGCGGGAAAATGCTAACGTCCCCTTAACACCCTCATAACGATAAAATGTCTGGAAATTCTACGCACTGAAATTTTACCCACGGAAATTCTACGCACTGAAATTTTACCCACGGAAATTCTACGCACGGAAATCGTACACACGGAAATTCTACGCACGGAAATTCTGCCGGATGGATTCTTGAATCCATCGTGGCGTCAAAAGAGCACTGATTCTCTGCTTCTGGATCTAACCCTAATCTCCAAGAAATCTTGTACTTTCCAGGTGTGACGTGACATTTAATATCAAAATTCGAAAACTAACCATACTTGTCATTTTCATGCCGTTTCGTTCGAGTCGTCCGTACTCTGTAGCCATGGATTCTCCCTCCGTCTTGCGCCTAAATCTCTCGATTTTTTCACCGTCTCTTTCTCTTTTTTTCCACGAGGTTTCCAAGTGTTTACTACATTTCAAATACAACGTATTTCATGTATCCCAAGAGTTCCTGTCAGTATCAGCTGATAAAGTCACAGCTTCAAGAATCAGCAAATTTTAGGGTTTTAAGCTGTGGATAATACTCTTAACGGAAAGCGACATCTGCTGGACTTCATCTTTTCCAATGGTATTCATTTTTTTCATTTTTTGAAGACTATGAAGGACTTTATATACTAAGGTAGTTGATAAGCGACAGGATGTGAGCAAGTCATTCACTTGTCACTGTTCAGATCTTTGATAATGGAAATGTAAAGATTAAATACGATGTAAAAAATATATATTTTATAGAATCTTATTGGCTTTTCCGTCATCATACACCTTAAGACAGTTTCTTGCCGCATTTTGCAGTGCAAATTTTCTGCAAGAATGTTGTTTTTGATGTTTTTTGGTTATGTAAGATGTCCAAGGAAGGAATTTAAAATGTAACAGAAGATCTTTTCTGTATGATAACCTGTCAGAATACACTCATATATCAAATTGGAGATAATCTTTTAATTTTTTGCCTACCTGTATATGTCGAAGAAGATAATTTAATTAGCCTAATTTCAATATCTGTAATCTCAAAAAGTTTGCAAATGCTGTATGTACAATTTTCTTTTTTCTTAATCAGTACTAGTTTCAAAAAAGAGCGTCTCTGAATTGTTGTCAACAACAATAATTGCAATCACAACAGCGTTCTAATAATACACATCTCCCTCCCCTCCGCACATCGCCCCTCCCTCCCTCTCCCTCTCTCTCTTCCTCTCTCTCTCTCTCTCCCTTCCCACAGCCCCCCTATCTATCCCGGTTCCCCCTCGCCTCCCCTTCCCTCCCCTCCTCTCCCCTCGGCATTAATAATTTGATCACCACAGGACTAAATTAATAACAGTTTCAGTCATTTCATGTGAAACCAACTTTCCTGGTTGCTAGTAATTTTAACACCACAGGACTAAATCACGTTTAGCTGCTCAATTTTTTCAGTTAAGCCTCTTATTCCATTTTTAGTTATGGATCCTTGTGTATCTCGAATAATAGAGTTCTTCACTTGGCAACGTGGTTACACCAGTGACGTCGGCTGTGATCCTTGTGGAGTTTACACGACTGGAGGTCGAATTTGTGGCCTTCATAACTGCCGTCGACCATTAAGGACCATTTTTCTCCATGGTTTGACTGGCAAGACTTGTCAATTGCAAATGCATAAACCACTTTTGAGCACAATCAAAGACCTAAAGCTGTGTATCAAAGCAAGGATGGGAATTCCTGTACAACACCAACGGCTTCTTTTTGGAAACAAGGAACTCGATAAAGACTGGGGAGTCTTAAGCGGTTTTGGTATCGAGGACAAGTCAACGGTCATCTTAGTGGCAAGGTAATAACTTTTTTTTTGGGAATTGCTGTTTTCCGAGGACCTCTTCATAAGGCATTTTCATGTATTAATAAGTTTTTCTAGTTGCCGATTTCCAGTGCTTGTAAGTTTATGTGTCAATATTCAGTTAGTCATAGGTGCTAGAAATTATTTGCTTTCTTTTTAAGTGGGAACCAAATGTTGATTGCACTAGGTTATACTTTTTGTTTTGGACACGATTAGAATCAATGCCCTACCTGCTATTTTTGTGTCAAGCAAGAATGTTATTTCTCAAGGGAGTGAGAGGGGGAGAGGGAAAGAGGGAGGGGGACCCTTGAGTCTCCAGTCAAGACTGGGAGCTCCAATTTATAGGCGACATGCAATTGCAGCTCTATTCTGGTTCATTATCGAGGCACCGGTCTTAACTTATTTAAGGAAGTGTACATTCACTCTTTTTTTGAAGCATCTATTAAGTCACTGTAGATGACACATAGTGAAATCTTAAGAGTAGTTTTTGAAAGGATAGGATTACTCTATATTGACAAGCATGCTTACTTTTTTCAGGTGTTGCTGTTCAAGAATCTGTAATGGAAGTCATTCATGGACACAAACAAATTTGTAAATCGCTATTTAATAACACTGATTTGGTGCTGGTTTTTTTTGCCCCGGACCATAAAATATTGTTAATAATGCTAATTGTTTTTTTGTTAACGTCAATTTGGTAGGCGGTTATGAATCATTCACATTTCTTGACTTGAATCAGAATTAATAACACCAAAAAAACCCCTCCTTTACTCTAATAACAATTCACGATGCCAAACTGGACGGCACACCGTGAATCGCTTTTAGTGTTAATGTATTTTTTCCGACTTAAAACATCCTTTCTCTGTGCACACTTGTTGGATTTTCAATCCGACAGTTCCGATTGAACAACAAGGTTCTCACCTTCCGATTGGTGGTCTCCAACCATAAACTGGACATGTGTGCACAGAGAAACGATGTTTTAAGTCGGAAAAAAACACATTAACACTAAGCGATTCACGGTGTACTTCAGTTGCCATTGATGCATTCTCACATTCTACTTGATTTGCAAACCTTCACGAGGGTCAATAACCACGGATCTTAACGGTTCCCCTATGGAGAATGGTCGAAAACAGATGGGTGTGTGCACCATGATTTCTATGAAGCTCCATGATTCCATTGTCGCCTTAGAAGACAAGTTTGATGTTGTTTGGAATTGTTGTTTGACCACAGGCCAATACTCAACCAACTTCAACATCCCACTCGCTCTCTTTCTCGCTTTCGCCTCTGATATGCTCCCTCTCTCTCTCTCCTCTCTCTCTCTCTCCCTCCCTCCCTCCCTCTCTCTCTCCCTCCTTCCCTCCCTCTCTCTCTCTCTGGTCCTCTCTTCCTGGCCTTCCTCTTCCTTAATTTCTCTCCTTCCCATCTCTGTATCTCCTCTTCGTCTCTCCTTCCTTTTTCTTTGTAATTATTCCATGGATTACTGATTTCCTTTCTGTGCTGTAAAGATATGCCAATACATTAATAATTTTTGTTTAAGTTTACTTTCTGCGTTAGTTTACTTTCTGCGTAAGTTTACTTTCTGTGTGAATTTACTTTTTGTGTAAGTTTACTTTCTGCGTAAATTTACTTTCTGAGTAAATTTACTTTCTGTGGAAGTTTACTTTCAGTGTAAATTTACTTTCTGTGTACATTGACTTTCTTTGTAAATTTACTTTTTGTGTAAGTTTACTTTCTGTGTAAAATTTACTTTTTGCGTTAATTTTCTGCATAAATGTTACAGACTCCCTGGCGGTTCCGTGCAGAGGCCTTCTTTGGCCAGTAAGAGATATACCGGAAACGAGGCTGGTATTATTATGTATACTAATGAACCAGACTGTATAACCGGAGATTCATCTTCTGGAGTATTAAGGGGTCGTATGTCGTGTGGCCATTCCGTTGAACCGGGAAGTCTTTTACGATATGGAATATCTCAGATGGAGGAGGGCAATTTTGTTCTTCTTTGTCCAGCGATTGTGACTGAACGACCTCTCACAATGTGTAGGAAGGAGTGGGTTTATCCTGAGTTTCGCAAGTAAGTAAGAGTAACTTTTTTTGGAAAGCTCGTTGATTGTATTTTGTATCAATGGTAGAAGTATTTGAAGTTGTTGTTAACTGGTTTTTATCTCCTGCCCATTGCTGTTGCATTCAACTACTCTGCCCATCATTATTAGAATCATTCACTCTAACTCGAGACTCGAGTGGGTGTTTTTTGTCCCAAAAACATAATTAGTGTTGATAGCAATATTTAGTTAAGTGGCCCATACTGAGCTCCTGGCGAAACATAATTTAAGTGTAGCTAATTATAGTTAAGTGCTAACCCTAAATAATTTAATAACTCTAATAGTAATGGGTGTGGTACTGCTCTCGGTAGTGTTGGGTATCGAGGACCATTTGCCGATATTCGATATATATCAAATTTCAGGTACCCGATAATCGATATATCGAAAATAAAAATATCGCCGATGTATCGCCAATATATCGTATCGCCAATATATCGAAGCATAAAAAAAAAGAAAAAAAAATGACAGGTCACCAAAGTCACGTGCCTTCGGACAAAGTGACCGTAAAATCTTTGCCGAAATGAAATACGGTTTTGAAAGTCAGCAGAGTGAAGGAGATCTTTGTTGTACATTGACGCGCTACACTTAGAAGTACACGCACATAATACGCAAGTACGGATTTCCATAGGAAAATGGTAGGTTTTCAAATCTTTGACGATTTTAGAGATTGATCTTCAACTTACAAGGAAGTGAGGAACCACTCAAATCAAAACAAGTATGTAAAAACTTGTTTACAGGCGTTACGCGATGTAACCAAGGCCTCTGTATTACATAATTTTGGTTGTCCGTACTATTACAGAATTGGTTTTTTTTTGTCAGTTACATTTTGCAGCGTCTACCTTTAAGTCACAGAACGAAAATCACATCGTATGTGGCGTATCAGACAATGTGTGTTTTTCGCTAAAATAACATATCACAAAAAAATACAAATTATTAAATTTAAAGAATACTATATATCGTGATAATTTATGTTGGTCTCGGTACTATTTATCAAGGATTCTGCTAGATCGATATTCGATATATCGAATATCGAAATAATTGCGATATGAATTTACCCGATATCCAACACTACACCGTGAATCGTTATTAGCCTTATGTACGCTATATCGGCACCCCAAAATTTTGACATTGATACCTTAAACATAGTAAATTACCCTATTTAAGGACGTGGACCATAGTCTGCCACGTCTCCTGGCACTAAATTAGAATGAATGACGCTAATTTTTTCTTTACACTAATAATTTCTACACGCTAATAACGATTCAAGGTGTAGCAGTAAGAAAGATCGATTATAGTACAAAATGCAAAAAGCGCATATTAACAGAACGGAATAACGGTCCGAGGATGGAACTTTTTTACGCCCTAAATTACGTCATAGACTCTCAGAACTCACAACCACTTGATTTCTTGACTCCGATTCAAATCTTACGTCCTACAACGCCACGTGTTGCATGATGCACTGTAGCTTGTTATGTCAATTTGATTATGCAGTTTACTTGATTTGAAGAAATATCAATCATTTGACAGCCAATCACACTACCCTTTGTCGACCCCCACTTGTACGGATCAATAATATTTTTAAACTCTTTAAAACCTTAGGGATTGTCAGCCCTTTTTTTGTCGTTTTTACCCAAGCCTTAAAATCTCTCGACAAGACAAGATCTTGCCGACACATAATGACATCTATCTATCCACACTAAATAATGCCCGCATTAGCACGTTTACTACCTGATTGCTAATGTTAACCGTACCGTCAGATATTTACGACTCGACACGGCTCATTTCGTACATAGCTGACGTCATAACTATACGAACATTTGACGCACTAACCACAAGATTCGTCCGTACTGTCAGATCGACGACATAACAGGATCCATTGCTTCACATGATGACGTCATTACCAAGCTAAATTTTTCCACGCACTAAAAATTCACCGCACGAAATGTTTAGTTTTAGTGTTTTACAGAAACTGTCAAATTTCTCGACAAGATATAATGTCCGATTTGCATAAATGATGACGTCATAACTTACAAAAAGCGTACGACGCACTAACCACTCGATTGTTCCTTTGCTGCCATGTCACGACAAAACAAGGTCCATCCGTATAAGTGACGACGCAATAAATACAGAAAACTTTTGGACGCACTGAAAATTCACCGCACGATTCTTTCACATTCCGTACACGAAACGACACAGAAAACGACAAAATAAACCGACCAACCAAAAAAAGCATTCCGACAGCGCGACGCACTATTTCATCAAGTCGATTCCGTACATAGAAATTCGAACACAAGCTATTCCGTACAAAATTGTCCGTACAAATCGCATCGATCGAACCGATCCGTACAAATTGATTCGTACGAAGTTATTGATTCCTGCACGAAACGGTCCGTACAGGACCGTTGTTTTGTCCTGTACGAAAATCCGAGAGGCTTTTTGGGATCGATTTTTTAAAAAGTACGAATGACGAGGTTGGTGAAAAAGGGAGGGAGGGAGGGAGAGAGAGAGGGAAGGAAATATAGAGAGAAGGGAAGGGGGATAGAGGGAGAGAGAGGGAAGTCTGTCGGAAGGTGAGGAGGGAGAGGAGAGGAGGAGAGTGCAGGAGAGGGGGGGTTTAGAAGGAGAGAGGGGAGGGGAGAGGGAGTCGGCCAAAGTGGGCCGGAGCGAGAGAGGGAGAGAGGAGGGAGAGAGAGAGAGAGGGAGAGAAGGAGAGAGGGAGAGAAGGAGAGAGGGAGAGAGGGGGAGACAGAAGGTGAAGGAAAAAAAAAGGGAGACAGAGTGGAGACGGAGAGAGAAGTACGGACAGGGGAGGGAGGGAGGGAGGGAGAATGTCCATTTTTTGTCCACGTGGCACATTGCCTCGCGTCCTACTTCCACGTGTCAAATTCCTGCCACGTGGCAGACGTCGAGTTGCTGACGTGTCCTTCCCTTGGACCGTACTGGCGGTGCTGGGCGTGACAGCTGTCACGTGCGCATGGGGGGCGAATCTGCTTCCGGAAGAAGGTATTTTTCTTTTTTTTTTTTAACTTGTTTTTATATTTGTTTCCTATATATATATATATATTTTTGTTTTGTTTTTTTTTTTTTTGAAAAGAAGAAGACGGGGAGATCAAACACAAAACCCTTTTTCAAAACAAAAAAAAAAGAAAAAAAAAAGAAGAAGAATGCAGGTGGGAATTTTTAATTAGTGGGTATAAATGGGGGGTTTTGCTTTTATCTTCTAAGGGGTTTAAAAAAATTCGGATTTGAAGGGAAAAAAAAAAAAGAAAAGAAATGAAGGGGAATTTTGAAGTTTAGTTTTGGGTATAATGGGGGTAGAATGAAGGGGTTTTTTCATTTGGGTTTTGATGTGTGTAAATGTATACATTTATATAATACATACATATATACTCTCTCCTCCCCCTCCCTCTCTCCGCCCCCCCTTCTAACACCTCCTCCTCCCCCTCGTCCTCCTCAGAGACTCTCCTCCTCTCACTCAAGGATAAATCCACACTAAATTTGGTGTCGTGGAGACCCGGAGCCGATTGTCGTGACTGGGACGGAGTCGAGTGTGACATCACCGGCCACGTGGTTTCCATGTACCGCTCCATTTGTTTGTTTTAAGCCTTTTTTTTGTTTTTCCTTTTTTTGTTTTGTTTTGTTTTTTTTTAGTTTTTGTTTTGTTTTTTTTTTTGGTTTGTTTTGTTGTTCTGGATAATTTTGTGTGTTTTTTTTGGTTCTTTTTATTTTTTTTAACATTTTTTTTTTGTTTTCAATAATGGTCTATTCAGAGAATATTACTCGTGCGTCTAGATTAAAAAGAAAAAAGTAATTTTTTTGCTTAAGGAAATTCTAAAGCAATAACAAAATCTGTTTGCCAGATTGTCGAGAAATTTCTCGCACGGACTGTGGATTGTTATTAGAGTTTATAACTCTTTATTGGTGCTCCTAAATTCTAGCTTTTGAACTAAAATTTGTATTGAAAATCCAAAGTGTTTTTTTTATTGACGTTATTTGATTAAATGGAAAAGCGGTTTAAAGTGTTTCAAAAGTGATTTGTGAAGAATTCTAAAACGTTTTAAAAAATGGTTTAAAACGCTTAGTTCAATGCTGGATTACGATTAATAACAATAATATAAACCCCACATCAATAATTTATTAGTCTATTAACGATTCATGGTTTACTGTACTTTTGAAGTTGTGATATCTATATGTTACCAAATATAGTGGAAAAGAAGAGTAGCTTTATTGCAAAACACGCGATGGAAAAACTCTTTGGGTACAAAGGGGAGAAAAAAGCAAAACAACATTTAAAGATTACAAGGGTTAAAGGAAAATGGGGCTAAACCTAAAATAGATTATGCAAACTAGACAACGTTATCTAAAATTCAATAAAATAGTAATAGCAACACTTTTTAAGGGAGTGGAGTACAATCGACCGAGTCTGGTTACACTAAAATCTAATTCTAATAGTATATACACTAATTTTGCATTAACACAAATAAATCTTTAACGCTAATAATAATGTGCAGAGTACTTATTTACGCTTTGACCACTCCTTAAAAAGTGTTGTTAACACAATTCCGACACATTAAGTATTAGTGCTAAGAAATAATTTTTGAGAGGACTTTTTTGGTGTTTATACTTGTGTTTCAGATCAAAATGGCGTGGACGATTGTGACTGTTAAAAGAATCGGTCTTAAAAAAACAACTGTTAGTAATGATAACGCCATTTTGTGTTCGGAGGGCAGAATAAAACGGGAATTAGTGCTATTAACACTAATAGTGATCCACGGTGTTTTTTTGAAGTTGTAATATCTACATGATAACAAATATACTACAAAAAGGGAAGTTATTTGTAGATCAAGTTTACATATCTTTGATGAAGAAAAATTACGTAATGAATGAAAGTTTACGTAATGAATAAACGGCCTTGTAGTGAATGAAACGATTCTCACCGTTTTTTGGGATGGAGGGATGGCATGGACAGCCGTGATGTGCTACTCAAGAGTCAAAAACTGCCTCTCTCAGGCTTACCTTTTCTGAAACAGAGGTGAGAATAAACTCAAATAGAGTGGATACACAAAAAACTTACAAAAAAACTTAAATAGAGTGGATGCGTCTTGGTGGGACAGTCATTGTTCTTGGTTTCTTGGATTCCTAATTCCACAAATTCTTCTCAAATGCATTTGGTTTCATTTTTATTATTCCAGGTTGATAAAACTGTCCAAATGGAATTCGTAGAAAATGGATTTTCTTACTTGATGCTTTCTTTCTTTTGAGTCTCAGTGCGCTTTCTTTATGTAGACCCTTTTTTTGATTTTTCATTTTGAGTCTCATAATATAACCATCCATCCATCCATAACAACCATCCATCGCCATAAATGTGGTCCACACCATTTATGAATAATGTCTATTGAAGATTTGAAGTTGGTGATTCTTTTAAAACATGAATCGGGTGTGAACGGCATCTGATAAGTGCAAATTGTACCGATGTGGACCGACACAATAATTTGGGAAACAATTCCTACACTAATAATGGTGTTGTGGCAGTTTCCTGATGATGATGATTTCATTTTGCTCTATTATTTGGCAGGTCTCGGAAATTGTTGAGTTCTCAAAGTGACTTGAGATCCTCAACCAAAGAACCCATTAAATATCGAAGAAAATTGAAGGGTACGTCGACACGAACCACAAGCAATTTCGACTCTCCCTCGACCAAAAAGTCAATAAACAGTAGCGGATCTAATGATAGCGATCTCAACATGACATTATGGGAAGACCGACATCATGTCACCAAAATCGTGGGCACCTTGTCGGGTCAAACCCATGGCGGCAAATCAAAACTGAAATCGGCAACGACTGTGATACCGACAAGAAAGTACAAGCCATCGAGTATAAACAGTACCATGTCAATACGAAACGCCGTTGATCTCTCCGATTGCAACATCGGATTTCCGCCTTCCCAAGTTGTACCCGGATTTGAAGATTCCGGTTTTGTTTCGGGAGTGGTCTCTCTTAGAACGTGGAGCGATTTTGAGAATGGGTGGGTTCTTCTTTGTTCCGGCTCCCTGATCCACAGTATTTTTGTCGTCACAGCGGCTCATTGTGTTTACGATAAAGATACGGCGACTTGCGTGTGAACAAATCCACTCCAATTTCGGTTTGGGCACAGTTTAACGGTGACTTTGATTACAGATACAAAACAGTTCTCGCGACGGAAGCGATGATTTTTACGGAATATATCGATAAGGTAAATTGGGAGGCTACGCTAAAAGATGGGAGCGATCTTGCGGTTTTGAAGCTAAAAAGAAGGATTACAGGACAGGTGTACGGATGGACTCCTCCAGTCCAAAGCTCCTCTCCGAGAGTCAATTTTGGGTACCCGGGACTAAGCCAAGACGGTACAAACCTCATTTTTGATCAAGGATTTGTAAAATTAAACTTAGGTTGTGAAAAATTTAGTTATAATATTCTATGTGAGTCCGTTTCGGTGGAATCGGGGATGAGTGGGGGACCCCTATTTAGTGCGTATGAAAATGGATATATTTTGGGTGTACTTTCCGGGGCCGAAGTTGACGCTTGTCCCGCTTTTTATACCGGGCTTACGGGAACCTATAAGCTTGCGACACTTGTCAACAAATTTAACTGTCGGGCCCGGAAAAAGACAAGGAAAGGCGTTGTTGTCTACACTGTATCATGTTAGAGGTATATAACACAATTTTTTGGTCTAGTTTAGTGTGGGTATGCCTGAATAAAAATGCAATTATGGAGGGGGAGCACAAATAAGTATAGAAATAGTTTATTTAATTTTTTGTACATTAATTCCATTCTTTTTTTTATAGTTATATTTTTTTCCCACGGCATGTATGGGAAATAATCCATTGACATTGTTTCGAGTCACTTAAGGTTGTTTCTCCAATTTTTTCTCTCCTCTTTTTTTTCTCTTTTTTTTTTTTTTTTTCTTCTTTTTTATTTTTTAATGGTGATTGAATTGTATTTTGAATGGTTAGCAAATACTGTACACAGCCCACACCTATTAGCGTTAAGGATTGATTAATGTTAACGCGATATTAGAATATGTAATACTAATGTGCAAGGAGAAGTGGCGAATTGTAATACTCCCTTGAATAGTATTGTAAACACTATTTTATGATTTCGGGCGAAAATAGTCGACCTAATCCTACTTCCCGCTACTATGTACCTCCGGATCTAAAACTGTCGTCTTCTTCCCCACTACACGGCATTTCCTACTTCCCGCTACTATGTACCTCCTGATCTAAAACTGTCATCTTCTTCCCCACTACACGACATTTCCTACTTCCCGCTACTATGTACCTCCTGATCCGGCCTGCGGCCGCTGCCAACCGCACAAACACCGGCGAAACCATAGGTGCGACCCCCCTATGTCATTACCGGCCACTCCCCCCCCCTCCCATGAATCGCCAGACTCCCCGTCCCCCCATATAGCGAGTTTAACACACACACACACACACACACACACACACACACACACACACACACACACGCACACACGCACACACGCACACACGCACGCACGCACACACACACACACACACACACACACACACACACACACACACACACACACACACACACACACACACACACACACACACACACACACACACACACACACACACACACAAACAATTATTCCAACACCCCCCCCCCCCCCCCCCCCCCCCCCTATACCCCTTACACACCCAACAACCGATACTTAAACCCTCTTCCTCCTTCCTTTACCCCCCACCCCCCCCTCTCCTCCCCCCCCCCCCCCCCCCCCCCCCCCCCCCCCCCCCCCCCCCTTTGGTGGTAGCGGGGCCCGAGAAACTATGGCTCGCTGCCGACGATTCCTTCGAGGTGATTGGAAGGCCCTTCACGCCGAGCACGAGGATCGAGTTGCGAGTGCTTCCTTCACACCACGTGGTAGATCTAAGACATCAGATGTACCATCCTCTTATCATCGTGCGGTTCATTTGGGCCGAGTTGGTGAGCTCTCTCGAGCGGTTCGCGCCCTCCAACCGTTTAATCCTGCTCGTCGGTTTACTGAGACTATCGAGATTCTTCGATCTCTCCATCCACCGGCTCCCACCCCTCAAGCCCCCTCTATTCACACCTTTGAGCCATCAGAGTATTTTATCCTAAATCGAGACGCTTTCGTTAAAGCCCTTACGACTTCTCCACATCTTGGGGGTCCATCGGGCACAGTTTATGAGTTATTTCGCGACGTTTTGCCTCCGGAATCAGGTGCCCGAGGTTTTGATGTGTTTTTTTCGAGTTTGTTCTCTTATTGCCGGTGGTACTGTTCCCTCTCATATATGTGATCTCCTTACGGCCTCCCGCCTTGTAGCTGTCACCAAACTCAATGGGGGAATCCGTCTTATTGGCGAGGTGTTGTACTGATTGGTGGCCCGTGCTATCTGCATCCAGCTCCAACCCGCTTTCCATGATTATTTCTCTCCTCATCAGTTTGGAGTGGCAACCCGGGGAGGTTGTGAAGTTGTGGTCCACGGAATCCGAGCGTTGTTGGATGCCCATCCGGATTATTTAGTCCTTCAAGTTGATGTTTCTAATGCTTTCAATACAGTGGATTGTAATGGCATTTTTTCCGAGATAATGGTTGCACCTTCTCCAATTGTCCAGATATTCCCTTTTGTGAGGGCCTTTTATTCTTTGAGCACCAGCCTCTCCTTTTCCATTGATGGTGATTTGGTCCAACTTTCTTCCACGACCGACACTCGTCAGGGCGATCCACTTGGAGGCCCTTTGTTTGCCCTTGCTCATTACCGAGCCCTTCGAGCTTTCACGACCGCTTTTCCATCTTGCCTCTTCCCTTCAGTTGTGGACGACACACACATTATTGGTCCTTGGGACCAAGTTATACCGGCCTATACCTTTTTCAAGGATCGTTTGGCCGAACTCAATCTTCTTGTCCAACCCACTAAGTGTGTTGTGTGGTCCCCCAATGCTTTTCCTCCTTCTTTCATTCCACCTCCTGGTTTTCAGACTCCTCCTCCATCAGAAGGCATTCGTGTGTTAGGTTGCCCTCTCGGTTTTGATTTATACATCAAGCAATTTATTGATTTTGCTCTTCAGACAGATTTGTCCCATGTGGATGACCTTCCTAACCTTTGCAATCCCCAAGTGGCTTTTGCACTTTTAACTGGGTGTTTCCCCCATCGCCTCTCCTACCTTACTCGTACTTCCCCTCCCACTCCTACTTTTGTATCGTCTATTTCTGCATTTGAGGATCGGCTCATGGACGTCCTTCATACTTTGTTAGGTCGTGGGGCTTTTGATCGTGAGTGTGGGCCTGCAGCCCGTATCCAGGCGAGTCTTCCAGTCTTTGCAGGTGGTTTGGGTTTACTGTCGACGGCCCGTGTTGCTCCAGCTGCCTATTTGGGAAGTTGGTGCCTTGTTGCATCCACTATCGTCTCTCGTTTTTTTGGGTGGGGACACTCCTATTCTTGCTACTGTTGTACCCCGAGTTTCGGACAGTGTGCTCGCCTTCCAACGGTCCCTTCTCGATGCATCTCGTTCTCTTTTTCCTGCTCCTATCGCGGATATGCCAGTTTTTTCCACTCTTGTTTCGACATCAGTTGCACGTGTTCAAGATTCCATTTTTGATAAGGTTGTCTCCGCTATTAAGTCCGAGCTTCTCGAGGCGCTTCCTTCTGATACTTGTAGAAATTAATGGTTTTAAGTATTTTCTAGGTCTGAATAGAAAGAAAGAAGCCGAGGCAGTCTACCTCTAACTTCTCTCTCCAACTCTCAAACTTGTCGCAGTCACTGAGAAATCGGAGAGGAAGCTAGAGCCATGGCTACCTAGGCTATCCTGAGGTTTACGGGGAATTTATATTAGTTCGGGTTTATTTATTTAAAAGGTATGTGCCGGCGGCAGGAATTGATCCTTGTACCTACCGGCTGGCAGATAGGAAATAGATGGTAGCCTTAGCCGTTAAGTCTAGGAGTCATATACGTAGTATATAGTTTGATAGGTATTTAAATATGTATACGTACGATTATTCATTTAACTATAATAGATTACGGGATACATAGATCCGGTAATATATAAAGTACGGATTACGGTACGGACTATAAATCAATACCGCGCATTTGTTTCGTAAATGAAACAAATACCGCACATGTATTTATTACGGCTACGATTAAATTAGATTCTAATCGGACGGCCGCAATTAGCGCCGAGATCGCGGAGGAAGTTTTCGGCGGTTTGTGGCCATCGCCACATCAAATGACGCGTGGCGAAATGTCGTTGGATCGTGGAATCCCCGGATTCCTTCGTGTCGGATTGACATTGTATTACCTGATGGTGCGCGTTGTTTGGCAAACCCTGTTTCTGATACTGTTGTTAGTCGGGCAGCTCGACATGTGGACGTGGCCGCAAGCGACGCGGCTAGGAGGAAGGAGCGTGATTATGCCCATCGCGATGCTATGGATGGTTTCATTCCGATGGCGGTGGAGATATTTGGTTGTTTGGGTGTGGCTTTGGACGAGTTTCTCCGTGCTTGTGGTCGGCGTTCGTTTGAGCAGCGGGGACCCGCGAGCCCTTCAGTTTCAGTGCTTACTTCCTTTAACCGTCAACGTTTATCAGTGGCCCTTCAGCGAGTGCATGCTTCTATCCTACTTCGATCGTCTATTGCGGCTATGGATCGTCGACGTGTCCCAAAACTCCCTCATCGTGCTCCTCCGGGGTTCGGGGACTTACGTGGTTGCTTTGCGTAGATTTTTAGTTATGTTGGGGTTTTGTTGTTAGGTGTTAGCTCTTTCTTTCAGTGTTTCGTTTGTTGTTTTTTGCTTTTTTGGGTGTTTTCTGCAACTCTGAGACATCCATAGGACCTCAGAGTAAGCAGCTCACACGAAGCCTCTAG
>JBBHKE010000899.1:69334-81035 GCA_037447655.1 Zygnema cylindricum
TTGAGCAGGTTTCGGTGTGGGTTTGTTGGTTTATAGAGGTGGTGGTAGCCTTACTTTGGTAGGTATCGTAGCGCTACCCGTATTAGTGCGAGGAAGGAGGATCGGGGCAGCGCACGTCGGTGCGGGTGTACAGCTCGACAGGCTGACTGTTGTCATAGTCTTCATCCCAAACGGTTTTGTTGCAGTGGTGCGTGGCTGCACGCGACGGGGCTAGGAGGAAGGAGCGTGATTATGCCCATCGCGATGCTATGGATGGTTTCATTCCGATGGTGGTGGAGATATTTGGTTGTTTGGGTGTGGCTTTGGACGAGTTTCTTCGTGCTTGTGGTCGGCGTTCGTTTGAGCGGCGGGGACTTGGGAGCCCTTCAATTTCATTACTTACTTCCTTTTACCGTCAACATTTATTAGTGGCCTTTCAGCGAGTGCAGGCTTCTATCTTACTTGGATCGTCTATTGCGGCTATGGATCGTCGACGTGTCCCGGAACTCCCTCCTCGTGCTCCTCCGGGGTTCGGGGACTAACGTGGTTGCTTTGCGTAGATTTTTAGTTATGTTGGGGTTTTTTTGTTAGGTGTTAGCTCTTTCTTTTGGTGTTTCGTTTGTTGTTTTTTGCTTTTTTGGGTGTTTTCCGTCTACTAGTTGTCATTTCGTGTTTTCGTTGCTTTTGCCTTGCTTATCGTTTTATTTTTTTCCCCCAACATGTAGTTTTTTCAGTTTTTGCCGTGCTACTTCTCTTTTGTTCCCATGGACTCAGATGGTTTACCATCGCGCTTTTTAATAAAGTCAGCCACTTAAGCCCTTATCTAATAAGGTGCCTACCAATCAGATCATTTCTACAAGCCGAAAATACAGTAGCGGCCATAAGATACGTATGGCTTTAGTATGGCTCCAGTTAAAACGATGTACCTTTCACATCCGACGCCATGGCTTTATCCCTTTAAACCTGCCACGTGTACTCCGGATAGAAAGTACAAAAAGTACAAATATATCGGTAACTCTGACCGTTTGATAACCGATAACTATCGCTATCGGTGTTATCACGATAAATTTTTTACCGATACACAACACTACTAATTTGGGAACAACAAAAATGGAATATTCGCCGTACGATTATATACATTAATATATGTATCGGTACAAATTATTAGAAATCGTACGACGTCGCGAATTTAAAATATCCGTACATGCCATACTAGTTTACGTGTCAGACTAATCCCTTTTTTTTGGGCGCACGTTCCTATGCGTGCGCGTCTGATTTAATTAACTTCTTGTAAAATTTTCACTTGAAAAGGTACATTTATGTACGGTCTGACATAGACCGTACACCACACTATTTAGATATTATTGTGCTTTCGTTCTTTAACGCTAATTTGTACGGTACCTTAATTAACGTCAAGGAAAAATTAAAATCATGTATCCTATTTGAGGAAATAAATCAAAATTTTAAGAACCCAAATTAGTGACTTTGACACTAATAACGATTCGCGGTGTAATGGGCGCGCAACACGTTTATTTACGTGCGGTCGTCACAGTTTTGTTAGCATAGCACTTGGCCGGCCGTCTCAATTGTTGCTTTCTTATAACGGTCAACGTTCACAAGCGCGCGGCTTCATTTTAACCGGTTGATTACACTTTTTCGCAAGTTAAAGCAAGTCAACGATTGACCGTCAAATCTTTAACCAATTGTACCAATCTGTACTATTATGTACGTATATTGTACTATTTTGGACATACTGACGTGGGCGCTTGCCCCCATCCAAAATACTCATGCGCTTTTATCATTTCCATGTTATCAAATGTTGTCGCTCAAGCCATTAGTACAATACGACAAAATTAATGAAGTGCTCTCCGTTACAATGTACATTTTTCCTTTACAGTGCCGGCCTTTTTTTCCGGCTAGGTTTGAGCTGCAACGATTGCAAAATATCCGACGGCGATAATTTGACGGCAACGGACGGTTCGGCAAGGGCCGTCTGTGGACCAACCGGGTGGAAACTTCGCACGAGTCTACTCGTTTTGTCGTTTTTCATGTAACTTGGCCCATGTACGTACCATCGTACCATCGTACCATCGTACAATCGTGTCAAAAGTTTCTGTTTTCGAGGCAATCGACAGTATAAAATTATAAATACATATTTCTGCTTCATTATACTGCGTGCACACCTGCTTTTGTAATTTTTAGGTTTTTTCAGAGGCTCAAAAAATTGTGGATCTGTAGCTTCTTGTCTCTGATGCCATCTATTGTTTTAATACTTTTGATTTTTTTTTACTATTTTCTTTTAGGGTTTTAAATCTGAATGCTGAACCCTTGTTAAGTTTTGTCCCACCCTTTTCCTTCCATTTTTTATAAAGAAACCACATTTACAGTTTCTTTTTTTCATTTTATTGTAAAGTAACCGCATTCCACAGTTTCTTTAAAATTAGGGTTTCACTTTTTTTTTTCTTTCTTTCTTTTTCTTTTTAAATGTCTGAAGCAGAAAAATCGCCTCCTGCAATTTTCTTTGATTTTTTTAAAAAACTAGAGTGTTGTTTTCGTCTGGAGAGCGACCATCCTGGTTGGTTCATCCATCCCTCTCTCTCCTCGCCTCCCTCCCCTCCCTCCCCTCCCTCCCCTCCTACCTCTCTCCCTCCTATCCCTTCCCCCCTCAAACCCTCTCATCGTGCCAGGTGGCCAAGGTCAAGAAAGAAAGAAAATGGCGGCAGAAGTAAAAATAAGAAGGAAGAAGACACGAGAGGGGAAGGACAGGGAGAGGATGGGGAGGAAGGAGAGGAAATGGCTCAAGGAGTCAATTGGGATTGGATTGAGAAGTTAAATGAAGTAGAGGGAGAGGAGGCGGAGAGGGAGAGGGAGAGGGAGAGGGTGCTGGAGATGAGAAGAGTGGGAGAGAGGAAGGGATGGAGAGGGGGCGAGGGGAAGAGGGGGAAAGGAGTGAGGGGGAGACGTTGAGAAGGGGAGAGGTAGAGAGGGAAAGACTTGATTATTGGTATTCTTGTGTTTTATTTCATTATTTTGCTGGTTTTTTTTTTAAATCATATGCAATGGATTTTTTTATATGAATTAAGGAATGGAAGGCAGAAAGGACGGTTAAATGATAAAATGTAAACATATTCACTTGTTGATTATTCATATACGTATGTATATGCTTTGCAAAATTTAAATGGTCACGAATACTTTGTTTTTTATATTATACAATGTAATTATATGTATAATATATATATATATATATATTTTCTTATAAAATGCTATAAGACATATATGTTTGAATCATTCGTTTACTTTGAGTAGTTTTGAATTGTTTTCGTTGAATATTTGAAATTTTATAAACAAATTATTCAAGTTGAAAATTGAAAACGGTGGGGAGAGCGTGACGCGAGGTTCTTTGCTTGTAGGAGCGAAACGGTATGCAACATGGTATTCTAATTTCATCATTTTGAACAATCGTTTAAGGTTTTTTTTCGGGTATTTTAAGTTGTCCAGGCAACGATCAAAAGTCACAAATTTTGAAAAACGTACTTATCTGAAAAATGCCCATAAAAAACAAAAATATCTATTATGAAGACATTTTTTTTCTCCCTATTAAAATTTCCAATATTAGCCTGGAGTCAAACGAGTATGTCAGGGTAGTAATTTATATTCAAAAAAAAAACTAAAATCAAAATTATGTGCCATATAAGGTCCAGTGTCCGCATTTTTTGTAAGTCTTGCTGTACACGAATCAAAATTGATGCTTTCTTACGATCTTTATTTTTAGGCGTTTTATCATGGATAATTATAACTTGCCGAGTAATTTTCTTTTACAATGGCGAACCATATTTGCAGTAACATTTATAACAACTACTTCACCGGGCCGGTTACCGGAGTCAACGGGCTCCCAAGTTGTGGCAACTTATCCACCAAATGTCTATTTGGCCCAAGGCTCCCGACCGGGTGTGCACCAAGTGATCAACGAAGTAAAAGCGATTGTAACGCGTTTTGTAATGCGACCCAGCCAGGGGGCCCTTGTGGGGGAGGCAGTATTTGCTCCAGTGGCGCAAACGGGACATCATGTGCATGCAATGAAGGATACAACAATTCGGCGAGCAAGTTCATTTGCAAATGTAGGTCCACGCGACAACAAATCAAATTTTCTTAAATTATCTCATTTCAAATATTCCAAAGAGGCAAATTACATGTATATTTATAATCTTCTAATATGCAGTTTTTTCAGAGGCTCAAAAAATTGTGGATCTGTAGCTTCTTGTCTCTGATGCCATCTATTGTTTTAATACTTTTGATTTTTTTTTACTATTTTCTTTTAGGGTTTTAAATCTGAATGCTGAACCCTTTTTAAGTTTTGTCCCACCCTTTTCCTTCCATTTTTTATAAAGAAACCACATTTACAGTTTCTTTTTTTCATTTTATTATAAAGAAACGGCATTCCACAGTTTCTTTAAAATTAGGGTTTCACTTTTTTTTTTTATCTTTCTTTTTCTTTTTAAATGTCTGAAGCAGAAAAATCGCCTCCTGCAATTTTCTTCGATTTTTTTAAAAAACTAGAGTGTTGTTTTCGTCTGGAGAGCGACCATCCTGGTTGGTTCATCCATCCCTCTCTCTCCTCGCCTCGCTCCCCTCCCTCCCCTCCCTCCCCTCCTACCTCTCTCCCTCCTATCCCTTCCCCCCTCAAACCCTCTCATCGTGCCAGGTGGCCAAGGTCAAGAAAGAAAGAAAATGGCGGCAGAAGTAAAAATAAGAAGGAAGAAGACACGAGAGGGGAAGGACAGGGAGAGGATGGGGAGGAAGGAGAGGAAATGGCTCAAGGAGTCAATTGGGATTGGATTGAGAAGTTAAATGAAGTAGAGGGAGATGAGGCGGAGAGGGAGAGGGAGAGGGAGAGGGAGAGGGAGCGAGGAGAAGGAGAGGGAGGTGAGGGTGTAGGAGAGAAGGGAGATGGAGTACAAGGAGGAGCGGTCGGAGGAGAGGAAGGAAAGGAAGGAGAGGGAGGAAGGGAAGGAGAGGGAGGGAAGAAAGTGTTCATGAAAAGTTTAAGCAGGAGAGAGATGGTTGCTTTGAAAGCTATAGAAAAGGCAGAAGAGAGGGAAGAGGGAGAGAACAGTATTGATTCTAAATTGGAGGAGGAGAGAGCGAGGAGTGGGCAAATTGCCTCTGAGGTTCGAAGGAGAGCCATTTTGGAGACACGGAGGGCAGGGGGGGAGAGGGAGAGCAGGAGGGGAGAGGGAAAAGAGAGGGGTGAAGGAGGGGGGGGGTCTCGGTTGAAAAAATGGAGAGAAAGGGAGAGAGGAGTGGTAGAGAGGAGAAATAGTGAGGATGGGAATACTTTGGCTAGAGTGAAGATGATGAATGGCGGAGGACAGGAGAGGAGTGTGAGTCTGGGGAGGGAGAAGGAGATGGCATAGGTAGCCCTCGTGGTAGACATTGGAATGGTGGCGGAGGAGAGGGAGACAGAATTGCATTTGTGAAGGGCGGGAGAGTGAGGGAGAAAGAGGGGGAGAGGGATGGGGAGGATGGGTTGGCAGAGTGGAAATAGAGAGGAAGGAGAGAGAACAGAAGAAAATGAGGGAGGAGAGGGAATTAACGAGGGGGAATGGAATGTGGAGAGTGAAAGAGGGAGGAGAGAGAGAAGAGATATATTGGTTAACTTTGCATTTGTTTTAGGTCTTTATGCGAATATTTATCCAATATTGTAAAATTCATTGTCTTTTTAAAGAGACTATGGGAATAATAAAGGGGCATTGAGTGATGGTTAGATTATTGTGCCGTTTATTATCGGTTTCATTCAACGGTAAGCAGTTCCTGTAGGTTTCAGATTTAGTTCTCAGTTTCAGTTTTGGTTTGAGTTTTAACCGAGCCATACGCCGTGAGGCTAGGAAAAGGAGGAGGAGAGGGAGAGGGAGAGTGGGAGGAAGGATGTATCGTCAACATTTTTGCATTTGGTCTTCAAGAGGATCTTTATGTCAGTACAAGCTAAGTACAAAATTAGTGTAGATATCAGGATTCAAGCATAGGTTAAGTTTTGGAGTTAGTTTCTGAAATTTTTCCAAAAATAACTTAGTTTCAAGGCACCTTTTCTGGAAAAATGGAAGTAAACCCTAAGAAATCCTAATTTCAAAATGGAGAGATTTGTAAAGAAAGGTTGACATTTGACTGGAGTACCATCTTCAACCTTTTTATGTTTTTTTTTCTTGAATATGTATCATTTCACAGCTCATTTGTTTCTATCTTTTGTAATTTACTGTAACATTTTTATATGGACACACCAGCTTTATACTTTGTTGTAAAGTTAGTACTTTGTTTTATGTTCTTTATTCTACTTTTTCCATGTGTGCAGTTTTTGAATATCTCTTCTGTTAGAGTTCCATGTAACACAAATAGTTTCTGTTATTTCAACGCAATTGCCTGTTTCTTTGAATAGATGTATGATGGGTTTTTAGGGTTTAAAATCAACAAGGATGACCAGATTATTGTTAAAGCTTTCTTACTATGAAAAAAAAAGTTAATGAGAGCTATGAATGAAAAACTTTGACTTCGGGGTGAAATTTCTGTTTTCGATTTATGAAAACCAAATTGTGAGTGCAGTCGTGGGAATGACTTCAATTGTCGCGGCAAATATTTTGTTTGGAGCTTTTCTTACTTGGTTCCTATGTTTTTGTTTTGTTGAGTTTATTATTCCTGTGTGATGTATTCCCCGATATTTACTGTGAGCTTTACGAAGAAGGCGCGATAATAGACCAATTTAAGTACATGGGAATAAAATAAATGAAGGGCAAAAATGAAAGTGTAAATCCGAACCCGGGAGGAAGCAAACTAAAATTAAATCAACGCAGAAGAAAATAACACATGCTCCTGATTTGCTGTAAGGAAATTTGCTGTTAAACCTTCGACCTTATTTGGGGTAAAGCATTAAATTGATCCGTTAGTTGTTATGGTATACAGTGGAGAATACCGTCACAAGGGCTCTTTGAGTCTGACATAGTGGTATAGGATTTCTCCATGGCAATAAGTTTTAACTCAAACTTATGGATACAATTCTCATAGTCAAGCCTAATGCTTCATCGTCACCTTCATTTTGCCCTCTACTCTAACTACCGTGTTCACATAAGTTGTTCATACACTTTTGAAGAAAAATGTTATTCTCTTCATGACGAGAGCATCGTCATTTGCTATAATCGCTAGAAGAGGCTATCTCAGAGCCTCTGATGTGACATCTCAGTTTTATTTGCAAGTTATGCGCCTAACCGGAAGAGCGACATTTCTTATTTGACGACTCACCCTGATATTCGTGAGCCTGTTACGATGTTTGTGGTAAGCTTTCCGAGCTTCTAAATCCGGTTGTTAGATTTGGTGGTTAGTTTTTCAGTTCTACGTTTGGAGTTTTTATGTCTTCAGCATTCGGTGCCTATTTCACCCTCCATTTTCCCTCCTCAAAGCAATATATGGCGTTTTAACGGAAAAGGATGTTTCATGATGATGATAATACAAAAGAATGGTGGTGGTTGGTGTTGGTGGGAAGATAAATGTTTGAAACCATAAATCAACAGTGCAGATCTTTCTAAAATAATTTAACTAATCTTTGTAAAATGCATATTATATGAAGTGTGTATAGCTCTCTACCGTGGTAATGCATGGAACACGTTGTTCAACTGAAGCCATCTGACAATTAAGTACACGTCTGAATCTTGCGTTTTTAGGTGTGAAGGTCGCGTGTGAAAGGGTCCACGTCACCTTTCACTCCTTTCACTCCAATTTCGCTTTACGACGCCTCGCGCCGCGCGGAGCGTCGCAAGTATAAATATGTTCAGGGTTTTTTTCTCATTTGTGTTTTTTTTATATACAAAAAACACAACCAATAACCCTATGACCCTAAAAATCCGAGGGACCCGGGCGGTATTTTGCAAAGTGTGAAAGGCATGGGGCATTTCGCGGTGTGAAAGAGGGTTTCACACCTTTCGCTCCACGGGCGAGAAAACTAACGAACCTTACCTGTTTTTTCTCAAATAGTTTTAGAGAGCGATGCAGTTATCTAAAATAAAGTAGACTGACATTATCTAAAAAAAGGTTACAGCTACACAATAAATTATACTTTTCATATTTACTTTTAAACTAACCTTTTAACAGACTATCTCTGAAGTAGAATCTTCTTCATAATATTCTTCACCAGATTAACTTAAACCAATCACTCAGGTCTAATAAACTTTTTAAACTCAATGATACCACCAAGAATCTGGTCAAAAGGAATTATAACCGGCCAATTACTTTAGATTTTCAGCTCTGAATCTTTTTATTTGCTTTTCATACCTTTTATTATGTTTTCACAGAAATAAAATGCATACTGTATCTACTTTCGCACTGAACATATTTAACTACTTAAGTACACATATTATAGGCGCACTAAAATGCACTTTTGATCGATGTTTCAATCCAATAAAACGGATTTATAAAATCTTCTTAGGATCCACTTTCCAGACGTGCTACCATGTTTTCATATCCATCTAAACCTTAAAAAAATAAACCCTAACAAACCAGCACACCAATAGAGGTGAGTTCGAAGAAACTCAGAATCACTTATTACTGCAACAGGATTACAACTCGAAAGGTAAGTACTTCTTCTTTGAGAAAATCCTTTATTTCAAATTGCATAGGGGTGCAAATTATGGTACAAAATTCACTGGAAAACCTAATCTCCTAAGACACAAAAAACTCAGTACTTATTTTTGATCTCCTGTTGCAAAAAAATACTTAATTTTTTGGGTTGTTAAGAAGATCCTGGTCAGCCAAAAGGATTTTTTAAATCTGATCTACACAAGCGCCACTTCTCGATTTCCTTTTTGGAATTACTTAAGGTAAAAAGTAAATACCGAATCAGGGAGAGAGAAGCGACACTATATGACGGACCTGTAATAATTCAGTTCCTTGCTCGAAATTGCCAAAAGAAAAAAGATGATAAAAAACAGAAAAATATTAACTTTCTTCAGGCGTGACTTCTACCACTTGTCTTCTCCTAAGAGTTGTTCCTTCCTCCTTTGTATCTGCGAGAATCACATCCTCATTTTTATTCTCTGTTTCCTCCATTGTTCCAGGCACTTCTGCTGGAGTTTCTGTGAGCCCTTGAGAGGAACCATTTGATTGGACTGGTGAGGGCGTAATTTCTGAAGAAGTATCAGCAGTCGCCTCGGGCTCCTTCAAACTATACATCAAAAGAACAATAACGAAAAAAAAGCTTAAAAAAAGGATGGAGGCAACGGAAGGATAGCAAGGATATTAACCGGTAGAAAGAGAGGAACAACACTCATCATCCGCTTCGAGCTTTGTACAATCAAAATAGACAGACGGAGGGAGAAAAAAGAGACAAACGCACATATATTTTGTACAGCTCATTGACTTGTACAACGACAAACTAAGAAAATGATGCTCGTACACTCATACGAATTACTATATATCTATGCCTCTCTTTTGAAAATGGCACTCAAAACTAGAATTCAAAATTTATTACAAATTAGTACAGTAAATAGGAATGAAATAAAGGTTTGAACTCCTGAAACAACAAGAAGTGTCGTCAGACTAAAGAAACACCAGAGATAAACGTTTATGTAATATCATTCTCTAAAATCTTACACGTAAATACAAACACAAACCTTTAATCTTCTCCAAATCCACAACCAGTCATAACCTCGGTTCTTCTCAGTACTTGCATGACTTCATTACACCTTCTACCGTAAATACCAAACGATAGTATTTCATATCATAGTGTCTCGTGCGCAAGTAGCTAATAGTTCGGACTGATTATGTCCATACAGTACACTGCCGATCACTATTAGAGTTACCCACTCTAATTCCAGGTAGTGTTTAATGGGCTCCAAATCATAGTGTTAATAACACTGTTGTAAGAAAGTGACTCAAAATAAGCCACGTTGCACAATGTAATTTAGTGTAATAAATTCTAATAAAGTGTTAACGCCAATAATTCACAAACTCTAATAGCGATGGGAGGTGTACTAAATTACTGAGAGGTTGCAGTCCCTTCGGGATTTCTCCTTACAGTAAGGAAGACTTTCCAGGATGTGAGTTTTTTTCAGTATAGGAGTTTTGCAGGTACAATACTCTATTCTTAAACATCTACATTTTTAAGCTAGAAAGTTCTGAATCTTGATGTTTTCTAGAGTTTTAAATTATTGCATTTACTTCCTGATTGATACTAACAACTTGTTCCCTCAAATATTGATGACCAATGTACTGTAAGAACTGCACCTGCATATTCCCTAAGCAAAAATGCCCACTCTCATTATAGGTAGGAAGAAGGAATTAGTGATATGGAATATCAGAGGGCCTTTGGCAATAACCACTACATAAACTTTTCCCAGTCTATCAACAATCGATACATCAATCGACATGATATATCTCTCGTTGTATTGGTTATCGTACATAGCGGTGATATATTGCGACACATGATATTAGTAAAAACTAGATACACTTTAGGATAAGATGTTTTCTATGTGGAAATTGTAAGCTTCCACTCCAGGGATTACCAAACCACAGATGAATCCATGACAGAGACTGTTTCTTAGTCAGAGCCCAGAATTGTAGAAATCTATTGCCATGCAGAAGACAGATCCTTACATGTAACAAAAATCATTTCATTGCAATATGTGCACACAACAAAATAACTTTGCCACACAATTGTAGTAGAAAGTACACGACTAAAAATACACTTACTACAGTTAACTAACTATGCTGTCACATATCTGTTACAGTAATAACGAGATAAGTAACAAATAATCGAAAAAATGTACAGAAACGAGGTAATTTATAGGTGAGTAAGTGTTTGCCTCAAGGATTAGCACCTAACATATGGCAGAGATAACTCCGGTGAGAACTCTCTCCTCTCCCTTGTCCTCCTCCCTCCCTCCCTCCCTCCAACTCTCCCTCTCTCTATTCTTTTCCACCTTTCCTTCAAGATAATTTATCAAAAGATAACAAGTTTTCAATATTTGCCTTTCGACACGTTTTGCTACAAAAGACAAAAAATTACGGAAAAGAGAACTTACAACATAGAAGCTGCTGGATCACTGAACGGCCGTTTTGTGCATGGATCCTTCAAGATGTACGCCCCAAAGAGACCATGCTCCCACAGACCGATGGGTTGCATCACTGAAAAAACAAAAGAAAACAAATGTTTCGTAAAAACTTTTGTAAAAACAAATGTTTCGTAATGACAAATGTTTGGTAAAAACAAATGTTTCGTAAAAACAAAGGTTTTGTAAAAACAGAGTTTGGAGATAGTTCGTTCGAAAAGTTTTTTCATATTTTTTCAAGATTATCATTGAGGTTCCTTTTTGAGGTTTTAATCGCGAAGATTTCCCAAGGAATTCCCACAGGCTTATCCAAACTTTTTGATTGGACAAATTTCTTATTGGACATTTTCTTTTTTAGACGATTTTTTTTGGACAAATTTTTTTCTTGGACAATTTTTTACTTAACAATTTTTTTATTTGACAATTTGAAGAGTTTTGATAATGGAGGCAAATTAAAATAGATGCTTGTCCGAAATCATTGACATAAAGTGCTCTATTATTGAATTCCCTCCCTCCCTCCCTCTCTCTGCCTAAAAAGGCATAGGCGAGAGAGAGAGAGAGAGCAGAGACGGGAGAAAGGGAGAGGAGGCGAGAGGGGGGGGAGAGAGGAGAAGAGGGAGAGCGGGGGATAGAGG
>JBBHKE010000899.1:81045-118440 GCA_037447655.1 Zygnema cylindricum
AATACCTGAGAGAGAGAGAGAGAGAGAGAGAGAGAACGGAATAATCACACGTAGTAGAGGGGAGGGAAAAGAATGAAGCTCACCAATTTGTAGAATCAAAGCAGGAAGGACATTTCCATAAATGTGAAGAGCTAATGTCACAGCTACACCCTGAAGAGTAAAGGAAGAGGAAGTGAGAAAGAGGGAAGGAGAAGGAGAGAAGGAGAGAAAGAAAGGAAGCGGGACAGGGCAAAGGAAAGGAAAATGGGAGGGAGAGGGAGAGCTGGAAGATAGGATGAGGGAGAGGGAGACAGAAGGAGAGGCAGAGGGAGCTCGATTGAAATGAAAAATTCAGCTGAAAACCATTTCTCCAGTTCGATCTTTTTAAGATTCTATAAAATTCACATCTGGGACTGTAAAAAGGTTAATTGGGTGCAGAGAAAAGGAAATGAAAAAAGAAAATGAAAAGAAAAAGGAAGAAAAATGAAAAGAAAAGTAAGGAAAAGAAGGAAAAAAAGATCCATCAAGAACATAAAACTTGTCCTTCTTTCCGGAATCTTCCAAAAAAATGTAATAATGCAATGCTCACTATAGTTAGTGTGGATTTTTCAATGTGCAAATAGTTAAATGCCAATTCAATCAAGTCAAGTATCATGATTTACAATAAGGTGTGGTCGACATTAACTCAAGTATTGTTCAAAGTTAAATATAAAATAACAACAGCAATTGCATTCATGTTTCTCTTGTTCTTGCATAACTTACATTGCAGTTCATGTTTAGGATGTAAGGTAAGGAGCTAGTGCACATTAAATTAAGTAAAAGAAAACTAATTAAAAAATTGTCAGTTGTGTGAAATGCATAACAGTGTTTGGTGTATACAAAATGTGATGGAAATAACACTCTTATGCCCATGAATGGAGGAAATAAAGAAAAGAGGAAATAAAGGATTCACAATAAAAAAAGTTTGGAGGTGTTTCTTGATTTGCTCCTTGTCATATTCCTGGTGAGTCTTCTCGTCATACTCCATTTCCCTATGTTGAGAAACAGCGACAAAAGACATGCAAAATGAAGAAAGGTTAAAAAACAATCTTCTAAAATGGACAAATGTATACCATTTGACCTTGGGCTTATTTTAAAGCAAACATTCACTCTTCTCCATGAACTGGTAACCACCGTCACTTTAACATGACTGAAACTATAATAGTTTTAACATATTTGAAACTATTATAGTTTCAATTACGTTACAAGAAGCCGAAAGCATACAGGGAAACAAAAATCACAGAGAAGCTAGTGTAAACCAAGTAACGTTCAACAACACCATAAATTGGAAAATACAAGCATAAATGAAAACTGGAGGTGAATGAAAAAGTCATCTTCCCAACAAAATATACAAATTTGATTTTTACCTCCTATTTCACAGATCACCCACTTTATTGCAATTGTTTTTACAAGTTTCTTCACTGTTTTAGCGAAATAAAGAAAATGCGACCAGGTATTCATACCACAAAAGAAAGGGGGAACCAATTTTAATATAAAGAGAAAAAAAGCATTAAAAAGGACAACAGGGTGTTAATTCGAGCAAGTAATTGACAAATAGAATCAAACTTTGATTATAAATTCCAAAAAATGGCAATAATTGTAAAATTCATACTAAAGAGTTGCGTGAACTTCTTTAAGCACCAATAAAATAGAGAACCTTAGCTATTCCTTCAGTAATCAAATAATACATAACTTCGCGACTGTAAGCATTCGAATAGCAATCACATGTTTATACAAACAAGTTTAAATCACACTAGTGGAACAGTGTCAGAAAGAGGGGCCAATGAAAGATAAGATGTAAAGATAAAAAAAAAAAAAAAAAGGTTTAGCCTTTTCCCAAAAAAAAAGAGATTAGCTTTTTGTCAGGATATCAGCAACCCAGCAAATAATCCGGCAGAAAAAATAAAAAACAGAAAACCCCCCCCTTTTCCCCCCCTCTTCCAACCCCCCCCCCCCCCCCCCCAAAGTGATACGGAATATTATTAAAACGATAACACTAATAGTGTCAACTAAATGTAATAACGATGGGCAGTGTACAATATCCACTTTAATAATGTGTATCCACAGCTGTGCGCTAAAATCTGGACCAATCACTTTAAAAATTTAACCTCAAAGGGTTTAATTAAGACTTAGGGGTGAGGATTTACATCAGTAATGCATAGATCCATGATTCTATTTCTCGACAAAAAACAGAATCGACTTTTTACGTCCTCCTTCATACTCCGTATATCCAAGTTTAAAATAATAGACTCTAACAACATACTGTAGATATCTCTCCTTCATTCGTCACATAATTCAAAAAACAATTTATATTTCTGTGTTTGTTGCTGCCTCCATTTCGGTTTCTGTTTTGGTTTTATTTTCAAAAGTCGCATGTAAGGACAAGAACAGTCACGGAAGACAGTGTAGGACGAAAATTCACAGTTATTAGGAAAAAAAAAGAATAGAAAGATAAACAAATGGTCAAAATGAACCTATATAGTCAGCAAAAACACGCTATTTTATAGATCACAGATTGCAGTCAATAAAATAATTAAATTGATAAATCTATTGAGATGACGGTCTGTCAACGATCATGTTAGGAGGAGAGGGAGAGGGAGAGAGAGAGAGAAGACGGAAAGGGAAAAAGGAGAAGGAAAGGAAAAAAGCCAAAACTGTAAAGAAAATTAAAATTTTGAGAATAAAGAAAAGAGATAATAAACAGAAAAACTGAAAGGCACATAGAAACTCATCTAAACACTTACTTTCCCTTCTTTTTTCCCTTTGGAATCTTCACAATACTGTGACTGTCTCCTTCCTTCCTAATCAACCATGCGATGTACAAACTGACAAAAAGTACCAGCCCTTGTGAGATTCCAAAGAGGATCCGTACGGATAGTACGACCAAAGGATCTTTGTAATTGATGCCCGTACGAGAGAGGCCCATCATAATGGCTGGAGCTATAAACATTTTGACAGAGGGAGGGATTTTCGGATGCCGAGAGACATTTCCACCGACAACTGCAGTAGGAGGGGAGAAGCCAAGGGGGCAGCCAGAGGAGGAAGCCATGGCAGAAATACGAGACAAGGGAGAGAAGAGAAGGGAGAATAGGGCAGCTGAGGGAGAGAGCAATAGGCTCAATCTCACTTACAATGGATCCGAGAGAGGGAAAACTGCGGAGTAAGACGGAGACCTAAAGATCTGTTCCGGGCATTGCGGATCGTATCTTAGCCGTCGAAAATCTGTACAATACACTCGTACGGCACTGTACCTGGGACAGGTTTTGCAAAAAGTGCCTTTGGTGACAAGGTACAAAAATCTGGAAAGCCGAATGCGGAAAAGTGAAATGTTGTACGGGTCGACAGCCAAAGGACACTTGAGGAGAAATATGGGCCGTCAGATTCGCACTTTCCAGTTAGGATAGCGTAATATCCAAAGTCCAATATGATAAACCGGTTGTCACGGTTCAACATTATTTTCATTTGTTTTGAAATTGAACTGGCGACTCATAATTTCTGCTACAGTACCAACCGCGAATCGTTATTAGCGTCAAGGTTTTTTTTGCCACTTAAAACATCTTTTCTCCGTACACACTTGTCTGATTTTCAATTTGAGACCGCCAGTCGGAAGCTGAGAATGTTACCTTTCAATCGCAACCGTCAGATCCACAATCCGACAAGTGTGTACGGAGAAAAGATGTTTTAAGTGGCGAAAAAAACCTTGACGCTAATAAGTAATATCGCGATAATCTCGATATTCGATATATCGAATATTGATTGAGCAGAATCCTCGATATATCGTACATATCGCGTTACATATCGCATAATATAATATTTTTTTAAATTTAATATTTTATATTTCTATATAGTATGTAATTTTAGCGAAAAAGACAAATTGTCTGATACGCCACGTACGACGTGATTTTCGTTCCGTGACTGAACGCCGCAATATGTTACCGACAAAAAAAGTACTTATTCTGTAATTCATATAATTAATTATTTGGGGTAATAGTACGGACAGCAAAATTTATGTATTACAGAGGCTTCGGTTACATCGCGTATCGTGTGTAAACAAGTTTTTACATACGTGTTCTGATTTGAGTGGTTACCTGTAAGTTGACTATCAAAATCTTTAATATCGTCAAAGATTTGAAAACCGACCATTTTCATATGGAAATCCGTACTTGCATATTACGTACGTGTACTTCGCAAGTGTACCGCGTCAATGTACCTCAGAGATGTCCTTCACTCTGCTGACTTTCAGGAAAAAACCGTATTTCTTTTCGGCAAAACTTTTACGGTCACCTTTGTCCGAAGGCACGTGACTTTGGAGACCTGTGAAAATTTTCATTTTTTTTTTTTAAATGCCTCGATATATTGGCGATACGATATATTGCGATAAATCGCGATATTTTGATTTTCAATATATCGAGGCGATATATCGCGTATCGGGTACCTGAAATTCGATATATATATATTTAATATCGGCAAAAGGTCCTCGATACCCAACATTAGTAGTAATGATTCGCGGTGGTACTGTACTGAACCGTAGTTCAACAAATTCAATAGCAAATATTGCATTGGCACTTCGGCAGTCAGCTAATCAGCTTCATCGGGCCGATGTGCATCGTACATCGTCTTCATCCCAATCGATACGCATCACGAGTCTGAAAATAATCAAATATTGAAAAACAGTGCAGCACGTCGACAGAACGTGTCCTCCATGCAAGACACGTTTCAAACCGCGAGAGGGCACACCACAAAGTATAGTCTACACTGCAGACAAGTGGCAATAAGCAGTTTGGTGCTGTGTGCCGTAGACAGTCTCCCCCGTCAATTCCGGAATTCCATAGTCCCAAGCCCGCAGTCCAAACCAAACCAAAAGATTCATGGTCAATTTCGTGTCCGGTACGTGACAAGTTGACAACCACGTCCTAGTACAAGCTGCCAAGCGCACACTCGCAGTACTCTTTGCCCCATAGTTCAAAAGTAGGCGTTTTTATGGTAAGCCTTTGGTCGGCGCCTTTATCGTAAGTTGTGTTATGGGCTTTTCATGTGATCTTCTTAGATCGCTACTTTGATCAGATACCGTCCGATCGTCCGAATCTGACGGTGTAAATAATTTTTTTTGGTCTGAACGTTTTAATTGGTTCAAATTTTGGTCCGAATGTTTTAATTGGTCCGAATAGATCCGAATACAATATGGGTCTTAAGGTCATATAGTATGTTTTGCATACAATAGGCATATTGTATGGGCCTACTTTCACCTACTTTTGAATTATGCTATTAACGTTAACACCCAATGTCAGCTCTAAAAGCGATAGAAGGTGTACCTTTCCCCTTCCTCTTCATGGCATGAAAAACGAGAATTTTGGTAGGAAATAAAGCAACCCTGAAAAAAATAAAATTATCTTTGCGCGTAATTTGATGACTGGTTGAAACTTGAAAGGGAAAAGCCAAAAGTACGAAATCGGGAAGCCATTTGGAAAGTAACAAAAATTTGTAACGTCGACAATGTCACAAACAAGCACGGCGTCACAATGTCGTATAAAATTGAATGTATACAATGTCACATAAAATTGAACGTCTACAATGTCACATAAAATTGAGAGTCTACAATGTCACATAAAATTGAACGTAAAACGACAGTTCAGTACAGTACACCGCGAATCGTAATTAGAGTAAATTACTTTTATTCGGTCGCTCGAAATTTCGACTCTATCACATGAAACAGCGTAAACGATTGTAATTTTTTCATTATTCTATTTAAGGTAAAGCTTAATCAGCGTTTTTAGTTATAATATAGGTTCGTTTTAAATAGTGTGGAGTACGAACGGTGTCAGACCGTGCAAAATTGTACTTTATTAAGTTTAAAAGTACAATTAATGATTTAATATAGGCCGTTATCATGTAACTGCATTTTAACAAATTGTTTAGTGCAAACGTCATAGTGACGATAAAGTGAACGTTTTTCCAAATTCTGTACGAATACCTTATTTACAGTAGAGGATATTAGCGTGCCAAATTAGAGTATTTAAATAAATTAGAGTAAACTTCAGAGTTGAAAAAGCTCTATCACATAAATTAGCGTTAATTACTCTATTTTTTTTTTTAGTTTTTGTACTCTAATTTTTTCATTACTCTAATTACGATTCGAGGTGTACAATTATGTAGTCGTCTACAACGTCACAAACTTCTGTAGCATTTACGAATGTCCCGAATTTTAAGTGACAACTTTTGTTTTCAGACATTGAAACACACTCATCTTCACTATAAAATAAAGTTCGGATCGCTAAAGTTTAAGTTGAAGGCATACACCCTAAATAATTCAAGTGTTACCCTTACGCTGTTTATGGCCCATCTGTGCGATTTGTGCAGTTTTATGTACTATTTTCTCACACCACCTGATATTTTTAATTTTTGTAACACTAATTTTTTAGAGGTTTTTTTTTTAAAATCTATATTTAGTAGTTTTGAAGTCGTTCATATCGGGCGTTTGGTCTAGTGGTATGATTCTCGCTTTGGGTGCGAGAGGTCCCGAGTTCAATTCTCGGAACGCCCCGATATTATTTTTGTTTCGTAGACTTCGTAGATGTTTATTAAGAAAAACTAGACATCAAAGATATTTTTTATTTCTGCTACTCAAGTTTTGGCAAATTTCTCTCTTGTTTGTCAATTTGTTTTCTCTGAAGGTTTCTTACTTTCTTTATTTTGTTTTGATTGTCAATACGCTTTTTTAATATTTTATGTTTTAATTGGTCCGAATAGGTCCGAATACAATATGGGTCTTAAGGTCATATTGTATGTTTTGCATACAATAGGCATATTGTATGGGCCTACTTTCACCTACTTTTGAACTATGCTTTGCCCAGAGAATCTTGGAGAAGCCCTCCTAAGGAATGGCAACTGCGTTTCTGTAAAGGCGAGTAGTCACTCACGCGAAAGAATTCCTTGCTAAGGTTTAGTGGCAGACCGCCATGAGTTCTAAAGTGCTATATGCTCTCGACTTCGACGGCGTCCTATGTGACAGCTGTGGAGAAAGCTCCATTTCGGCACTCAAGGTGAGGGCCAGGATGAAAGTGCGAGTGACAAGGAGAAGAAGGGGAGTGCGGGGGGAACAAGGGGAGTGACGGAGAGAAGGGAGAGATGGAGGCAGAGAGAATGAGAGCACTTCCATTGTCGAAGGTAGAATGAGGGTGAGAGATGAACTCACAAAAATGGCTATTGTGGAATGACTGGAACAACTGGTAAGCTTGAACCTCGAGTATTTTGACATTTATGATTATGAATATTAAATGGTGACAAAGTCACATTTTAACAGGTTGGCAAGATTATAAGCTTTTAAGAACATGGACTATAGGGTAATATTTTTAAAAGGTTTCTTGCAAAATTTCACAACCACATGGTCATAGATTTGTAAGGTTTGTAGCTACGAGGCTGTTATACGGTTCTATGTGAAAAGTGCAAAAATAAGTTTACATGATTGTAAGAACATGCCATCAAAATATTTTGTAGTGCGAGATTACAAGATTAGTTATGAAAATATGGGACGTTCACAAGGTAGGGAATACAAGATTGTAAAGCTGTAGCTTCACGAGATGACGAAACTAAGATTGTACAACTGACTAACTTTAATCAATACTTGTTCATGAGGACAAGAATATACTGTGACTACGGAAAGTTAAAGGATGACAAGTGATATGATTTTAAGAATTATGAATTTTTAGATCAGAAGTTGTAGGATTATAAGAATCTCTAGTTTACGAGTATTCGGCATGATAGAACTGTAAAGTTATAAGTTGCGATTTAAGATTATAAGACCATAAGATCATGATATTACAAGTGTAAAAAATCATTAGAACTTCGACATTATTGAATCACAAAACTAAATGTTTACTCGGTCATAACATTTGCTGTCGTTTACATCATTACAAGATAACAAGGTCACAATGTTCCGAGTTGACAAGATTTCGAGTTTCAAGTACTTAAATTCAAAATCTGACACAATACATGATTAAGGGTGCCGGATTGCCTGCTTACAAGAGTACACGACTAGAAAAAGGCATACAACATGCATAAGGATAATCCGCCCTAAGTATACATTTCAGCAAAATTTCAAAATTTTATTTTTTTAAAGAATTGTATGCTCTCAACGAAACAAGTTTTCTGGAGTTCCACATTGCAGTATTTTAAGACGACATTGTATAACCTTACAAGTAGGTTAACGAATACAGATGTTTACAAAAGTGTCTGCCACATACAATGGATTATATACAGATATCACGTACTGTAGATCACATTAATGGAAGTTTGCAAAAAAATAGTCACAAATATACCGGATAACAGCATTGTAAATTTACGAGACTGCTCTTTTAGCAAGGTTATTAACCACAGGTAGTAAAATCTAAAACAGTAAACAGATGCAGTGATAAATGATGTCATGATACTTAAATCAACCGAACGTGAAGGAGACTGAAATATAGAAAATGAAATACGGCAATGACCACATGTAAATATCAAACGATTGATGACTCAAGGATTTTGTTGGTATTGGAGTGTTATTGAAATTGTCGGAAGTCTTGTTTTAGCTCTATGTTTAGTGTGTTTTTGCTGAAATCATCTTCATCTATATTATGATGAAAACTTGTCTCTCGTGCAAACTACATCACCTTTCTCTTAGGCAGACTACTACACCATTTTTGTCTCGGACTGAGCGTAATGCTCTGTACATTGATGGGCTTTTATCAAAATATAATTGTTCCATTGGGTTGCTGTTTGGAAATAACATTGGTAAGGTAGCCACTCCCCCATAGAAAGGGCAAAAAATTTATGCATTTTGTGAAGTTTTTGCATACCTCTTTTCCTTTATACATTACATTGGTTCTCTTTTAATCAGGATTTCTGTATGCGTGTTTATATGCACTCCTTTGTTTATTGGAAGGGTAGACGTGGGTTGGCTCTGAATTGCTTTCTTAAAGCCTAGTTCCTGCTGTGGCATTGGGAACCGCAGGCAGCAAAGATCCATTGGCCGGACCTCTTTAATGGCATATCTCCTGAGGTGGAGGAATGGATATTAACAAATATGCGCACGGTTTGTTCATTTAAGCTTGACTTTTTCCTCCCCTTTTTAATACTGCTCTACCAAATACTGCGAAATGAAAAAGAAAGCTAGGTTTGTGCATATGGTCTGCTCAAAATTGGAAGCAACCGAAATGTGACAGAGAAGTGGTGCAGGAGATTTTACTGTGTCTTGGATTACAAAGAAATGAAACATTTACGTAGGCAGACATTGTCATGTTTAACAGTGTTATGTTACTCGATGCCTGAAAACATTATTTGAAATAGTTGCCATCTCAAGCCCTCTGCACTGCCTTCATTAGTTTCATCGTTTTGCAATTTTGTTTATATGTGTGCTTTTTTTCTCCTCTTCCCTCATGAATATAACTGTGAATTTGTTTCTTCACCTAGTGATTTTTTCTTTGACAGCTGCCCTAGACGTCTTGCCCAGACTTGAGTTCGAGTTGCAGAATTTCTAGAAGATTTTGTAGCCTAGCAATAGTTGAATGATGTTTCATAGATAGGCTATATTAAAGTGGATAGGATAGCCTAGCTGTTAAAATTTTACGATTTGTTTTAAATGCTCTCTTTATTTGCAAGAAAACTCATTGCAATTTCGTGGTTTGAGGGAAGGGTGTAGGTCCGACCGGTCGTGGAGACAGGCTATGAAAATGTTTTGCTTGTTCGTCTTCTTTTGGAAATGCGAACACCCTCTCTTCGATCCGCCGCGGTAAGATTCTGGAAAGATCATCATCTTCTTTATGAGAAGATGTGTGCTTGTCTATGTTGGAAAAGTTTGAGCTTCTACACCTTTAAGGCAGTAAATTATTATCTTGTCTGATGACATTCAGAAGTCAACATTTAAATGTCTTTTATTTTATGTACAATTTCAGATCATTCTGTTCTTGGAATATTTTCTGCAAAAATGAATTCTGCAAGTTAAATTTTGACGTCATATAAACTCAGGCTCTATATCGCTCAAAACCCTCAGTTTCCTCGTCCTTCTTGAGTACAAAGCAAAAATTACCTGATTTTGCTCCATGAGAATGACTGGATTTCAAATGTGGGAACAACAGATTTCAAATGTGCAGAACGACACTTTTTTTACTTAATACAAAACATATTTGCAGATACCGGAAGATTTAAGTGTGGAAGCCATCCTTAGCAACTGGGAGAGACTGAAGTCAACAGTAATGGCTTCTTGGAAACAAAACAAGGATGAACTTGTCCATCTTTTTGGAGATGTACGTGATAAGTGGATTGAGGAAGATATGAAGGGATGGATCGAAGCGAATCGGTGAGCATATTTATTTCCTTCGTTGTCAAGTTTTACCGCAACATGTTGGATTCTACACTGAACTTTTGGTGTTTTTTTTTTCTTTTACTTTTTTTACACTATGGAGTTCCTTAGTGTACCTTAGCTTTAAGCGTCCTGTCTAATTACATTTGGATATCGCAGAAAAATTCACAAGAACGATAAATATCTTACATCAGGAACGATTGTTGGAAGCAAATATAATGGAGCTAAGATGGTTTTTCTTAAGATTTTGACACAATAATATAAATTTCTGGCAGAATATTTGCGGTTAGAGCTAAGAAATGAAAAGGAGAGAGATCTGCGTACCAATCCTTACGCGTTAAAAGAGAAGTCTAAATGATGTTTAAAAATTAAAATTAAAAAAATGAAAAAAACAAGGAAGTGGTGTGTTTTGAAAATATATCGTTAAAAAACAATGGCATTGTTAAAGAAAGGAAGTAACTTGTAAAAAAATAATAAATACATATGTGTTAGTCTGAAAGACAAGGTTGGTGATTTCAAGAACAGGCAATGTAAACATGTCGACATAAGAAATGAAAACTTGTGTACATCAAAAAATTTACTGTTCCGTATACTTTTAACGCAGCAGCATCTTTGAGTATATTTTTTTCTTTTGATTTAAGAACTCCATTCCTGTCCATGTTAAGAGTTTGTTTTTTCAAAAGGAAATTTTTTATTTCTGTAGAGAGAGAGCACAACTCCAACAAAGCTTTTCTTTTCTAGCTCCGTGATTCATTCGCACAAATACAGCAGAAGGGAAAAAAAAATAAAAATGGAATATGTGAGCAAACATTCTGCCAACCGAATCTATTTCGGATTTGGCCAAATTCAACGATTGGTTGTCAGGAAAGAAAAGAAAGGAAAATAAAGTTTGTGGTACAGCAGGGCAAGGAACTTATTGGTGTAAAATGAGTAGTAGTAGTTTTTCTCCTACTTTCGCCCTGCTTTCCTTGGCTCTCTTTCCCCCCATCCCTCTCCCCCTCCCACTTACCCTCCCCCCTCCCCCCGTTCCCCCTCCCCTCCCCCCCTTCTCCCTTCCCTCTCCCCTCCCCCCCCCCCTTCCCCTCCCCTCCCTCTCCTTCTCCCTCTCCCTCTCCTTCTCCCTCTGGTGCGAGGTCTGGCAGGTTTTACCCTGGAGTAGCTGATGCCCTCCGGTTCGCATCGTCAACTCTTTTTATTGTTACCACAAAACAGGTGGGATTGTTAAACAAAAAGAATTGACCAAAGAAACAATAATAATTATGGGATGTTTTAAAACTTTTGAATTTTTGGGATCCAAGGAAAGAAATATGTTTTTATCTCAAACCACAACCTAGTAGGTTTCTAATTTGTGAAAGAAAGGACATATTTGGTTTCCCTTAAAACTTTTTCTCTTTGAACAGCTAGGCGAATTCAAGTTTGAAAGTTATTAACTATTAACCTAAATAGTGTTTTCTAAAGGATGTTTATAAAACTTTTAAGCTTTTGGGATGCAAGGAAATAACTATGCTTTTATCTCAAACCACAACCTAGTAGGTTCTTAATTTGTGAAAGAAAGGAAAGGTTTGGTTTCCTTTAAAACTTTTCTCTTCTAATAGCTAGTCGAAATCTAGTTTGGAAGTTTTGAACTAGTCCCTCATTGTTTTTCTTTCTTTTGCCCATGCCTTTCTTTTCCTTCTTTTGTTTCTTTCTCTTTTCCTTCCTTCTTTCGTTTCCTTCTCCTTTCCTTTCTTCTTCCATTTCCTTCTTTCGTCTCCTTCTCGTTTCCTTCTTTTTGTTTCCTTCTCTTTTCCTTCCTTCTTTCGTTTCCTTCTCGTTTCCTTCTTTTGTTTCCTTTTCTTTTCCTTCCTTCTTTCGTTTCCTTCTCGTTTCCTTCTTTTGTTTCCTTTTCTTTTCCTTCTTTCGTTCCCTTCTCTTTTGCTTCCTTCTTTTGTCGTCTTCTCTTTTCCTTCCTTTTGTTCCCTTCTCTTTTCCTTCCTTTTATTCCCTTCTCTTTTCCTTCCTTTTGTTCCCTTCTCTTTTCCTTCCTTCTTTTGTTTCCTTCTATTTCCTTCCTTCACAGGCACGATTTGCAGAGGCTCTCCTCAAAGAACTGGCGGGAGTTGTCTTCCCGAAGGACAGAATATATGGCTTAGGAATGGGGCAAGTGTAACTTGAAACATATTATATGAAAACTCTCTTAAAATTCTTCTGTAAAACTTCTGTTAGAAGCAAAAGAAATTTAAAAGAAAGAAAGTCAAATCCTTTGTTGAGAAAGGGCAATTGTTGTCTTGATTCTATATGAGCACAGATCTGAAAAGCCCTCTCCTGAAGAGGATTCAGAAGATGACATTTGTCAGATATTTTCTGGTGCTCTTAGAGGAATCGTGGGATAAGAGAGGCGGGGGTGGAGGAGAGGAAGGAGAGGGAGGAGAGGGTGGAGAGAGAGGAGAGGCCGGAGAGAGGGGAAAGGGAGGAGAGGGAGGCGAGGAAGGAGAGGGGGGAGAGGGAGGAGAGGGAGCGATTACAGCTGTTCACAAGGGCTGATGCAATATGGGTTCAGACCAAAAGTGGAGGTTCTGCAAAAGCTACAAAGTCTTCAAGAGTTCGAAGGCTTCAGTCTTCAGTAAGTTTTTAGAACTTTTTTTGAATTGAAATTAATCGGTGACTTTATTTAATGGCTTTTTGTCCATATGTCCTTTTTATCACAATTTTGTCTTTATTTGGTGGGATCGGGTTTCAAAATGGATCCATAAATTGGGTTTGATTTGTTAGCTTGAAATGATGGCTTAATTTCGTTCAAGTGACTGAATTATGTTTTTACTTTTTCCCTGGTTTTAAACAAACACAATGAACATGGTGAGGGGAAACAAGAAAAAAGTTTTTTAAGTAAATTTTTGAACTCTTTATCTATGTGGAGTTAAATCTTTTGGCTCACTTTTCCAGTATCAGGTCCATGGTGTGAAGATACAGAAGGGTTTTAAAAACTTAAGATAGAGCCGTAAAATTTGTTGAGGTGCAGCAGGGTTTTTAGGATTAGAAACGAAATGGTCATAAATGAAGCTACACCGCCCATTGCATTTAAAGCAATTATTTATCTAAACGTGTTGAAATGTATGGTACAAGTTTAGTGTAGGAAGATGTGGCTGATTGTAATTCACTTTCTCAAGTGTTACTAACAATGTTTGGGCGAAAAAAGTCACGACGGAATTAGTTTTATTAACTTTAATAGCGATAGGTGGTGTAGTGGTGAAAGTTTGGTGGAAACTTTTCATCAAAATGAAAGCTCCTTTTTCTGGAACCATTTAAACCTTTGAATTTTCTGTACTCTAGGGTTTAGGCGTTTTCTAGGTTTTGGGGAACCTTTTCGGGATTTTGGATTTCATCGATTCTCAGTTAGGTGTTCATATCAAGTTTGAGTATTTTGGAGGTTTTATGTGAGAGCCTTTTTGTTCGTCATTGCTTCAACTGCTATTTTGGACAAGATTTTTCTTAAGCTTCTCCCTCTCTCTTCCTCATATGCTATATTTTCATGAAGGACTGGTTTAAGCTCATTATTTTCTTACCTCTGTCTCCTCCCTATTTTTCCTGATACAGTTTCGTAGAAGACCGGCTTGCAACTCTTCGAAATGTCATCAAAACGCCGGAACTAGATGGCTGGAATCTGTATTTAGGTGGGTTGGTGTGGCCCTTTTTCTTTTTTCGGGAGGGGAGGGATGGTGAAGATGGGAGGGAAGGACCGTGGCCTTTTTTTGCAAATCAGAGCTTAAGTCGTAACTTCACGAGTTAGGGTTAAGTTCCATCATAACATAATGCACTATGTTACGCTGTCTCAATGAAAAAGTTGCGACATACGACATAAGACTCATGACATACGACAGCTTTACATAGTGCATCATTTTACGATGGAACTTCACCCTTAGAAAGGGAAATGTATTTGTGAAGTAGATAGGTTTTTGGTTCAGATGGATTTTGGTCTTTCAAATGTAGTAGCTGGATCTGGCGATTTGTTTCCTTATCTCTTTCGAAATAAGGTGCTATTGTAGTTTGTTTTGAGCGAAAAGTTTGAACAACGTAGTTCTCCCTCACTGCTTTTTTTTTGTTTTTTTTTGTTTTGGTTACAGGTACATGGGGATATAACACACCGGAGGAAAGGGCAGATGCTGCTGCAATTGCTCGAATCCATCTCATAGATTTGCCGGAATTTTGTTCAAACCTTAAGTGATTTTTGGTAGTAAGAAACTCCAGCATAAACTGCAGTTACAGTATATGTACGCCATCCCAAACTAATTCGATTACAATTTCGTTTATTTATAATATAGATTTGCCCATGTTTTACACGACGAATTAGAAAAAAATGTAAAATGCGTCGACATCTTTCTGTTTTTACACTTTCCTTTCACTCTGAATTAGTATGGAGGGAGTTTACATTCTTTGCTTGAATTATTGATTTCAGCCTCACTGCCTATTGCTAATTTGTTTTCGGCCGAGCTTTTTTCAACCATTCTTAGAAGAGAGTTAGAAACACTGAACGAAGGAGTTTATAACAGTGGGTTACATCAACCAAAGTAGAGGAAGGCTGACTTTATTAAAAAGCGTGATGATAAACCATCTGAGTCCATAGGAACAAAAGGAAGTAGCATTGCTAAAGCTGAAAAACCACATTTGGGGGGAATAAACAAAAAGGATAAGCAAGGCAAAAGCACAAAAACACAAAAAGATGGCAGGTAAACCGAAAACACCCAAATAAGCAACAATCAACAAACAAAACATCTAACGAAAGTTCCAACATGTATCAAAAAAACCCGAACATAACTAAAAATCTATGAAAAGCAACCACGTAAGTCCCCTAATCTTGGAGAAGCACGAGGAGGGAGTTCTTGAACACGTCGATGATCCATAACCGCAATAGATGATTGAAGGAGGATAGAAGCCTACTCTCGCTGTGGGGCCACTGACAAACGTTGACGATAAAAAAAAGTATTGAAACCAACGTTGACGATAAAAAGAAGTAAGGATTGAAACAGAAGGGCTCCCAGGTCCTCGGCGCTCGAACGAGCACTACCACAAGCACGGAGAAACTCGTCCAAAGCCACACCCAAACAACCAAATATCTCGACCGCCATCGGAATGAAGCCGTCCATAGCATCGCGATGTGCATAATCACGCTCCTTCCTCCTAGCCGCGTCACGGGCGGACACACCCACATGCCGAGCTACTTGATTGACGACTGTGTCCAATGTACGGTTCACCAAAAAAACGTCACCAAATGTACGACGCGCACCATCGAGTAATACAATGTCAAGCCAACGCGAAGGCATAATGTGGGAAACCTCCCGTCTAACAGAAAATCCCCCCTCCTCCCCATAGTAGCAATGGTGTCCCGAATAGTGTCTTGCGTCTGAATCAACTCGCCCCCGTGGGAGCAACGAAGCAAATGGACGCCGTCGGGGCTCGAGAATGTGGTCACATGAGCAAACAAGAGAGCCAAGCGAAGGTAGGTGAGGGAGGCCAAGCCGCAACCTGAGGGTCGTGGTGAACTGAGCCGGCGTGAAACGTAGGGTGGATAAGATAGGGGTAGCCAATAACCAAGCTCCGGAACCAGGTCCACTACAAGAGAGAAAGCATGCACGCAAAGAATACGAAGGAAGCGCCTCGAGAAGCTCGGTCTTTATGGCGGCGACAACCTGATCAGAAATGGATTCTTGAACACGCGCAAGTGATGCCGTAACAAGAGTGGAAAGAACCCGCATGTCAGTGATAGCAGCCGGAGGAAGACAACGTGATGCATCCAAAAGGGACCTCTGAAAGGCAAGCACACCGTCCGAAACACGGGGAACAACGGTAGGAAGAATTGGAGTGTCCTCTGCTATAAAACGAGAGACAATAGTGGAGGAAACAAAGCACCAACTTCCCAAATAAGCAGCGGGAGCAACACCCGCCGTCGATAGTAAACCCAAACCGCCAGCAGAGATAGGAAGAGAGGTCTGGAGGCGGGGCTGACTCGCGACAAAAGCCCCACAACCTAACAAATTGTGAAGGACGTCCATAAGGCGATCATCAAATGCAGGGAAGGGAGGACACAAAAGTAGGGGTGAGATGGAGTGTTATCGATACTAATGCTGCCCTGATAAAAAAAAATCCTGCACACTAACAGTGATGGATATGACTTCATTCGTGTGGATTTTCAAAACATCGCTGGCTGGTTTTCCTTGTCCTCTAAAAGCAGTCCCTTAACCGCGAAGGCGGTCATAAATGGGAACATTCACATGAAAAACGCAAATGTTTGCAACTGCACTGCCCATTGTTATTAGCGTCAAGTATCTATTAGTGTTAATGCGAAATTAGAATATAAAATAGTGATTCAGTGCGAGGCGTGGCAGATTGTAGTCCATTTCATTAAAGAATGTTGTTAACACCGTCTCATGATTTTCGGCCAAAACAGATTTGAGACCGCATTTGTGTTGTTAGTTTTAAGAACAATGGGCAGTGTAATAAATTGAATGCAAATTGTATATCCAACGGTGTGCTGATGGAAATGTCAACTAGTATGAAGTATTTTCAAGAGTTTGAGGATAGGCTTCATGTGCCTCAAATTTGTCGACCGCATTCTGTAATAGCTGCCAGAATTCAATATGTGAGCTTGAAAAGAATGACAGGTTTTTCCGTTAGTTGCAATCGCTAAAGCGGTTATATACAGCTTCTGTTTAGAAAAAATAACAAAAAGGAAAGTGAACAACAACAACAGCTGGAGAATTATACAGATAAAATCCATGGAGAAGTGTTCACAGCACTAAGTTACAGGGTATATTTCCTTCATGTTCCTTGTTCTTTAACAAAAGCTTTGATCTTGCAAGCGATTTAGTTCAGCAGAAAATAGAGTTTCATGGCATGACAAAGACAGAGCGAGAGAAGAGAAGATGAAGACAGAAGAATCTGCATCATTGCTGTCAAGTTTGTCGGTGTCAATCTCACTAACACAAACTGTTACCATTCGAAAAAAAAAGTAAACGCAATGTTAACGGACAGGTAATGATTACGCATCAATTCACCTTTGTTAAAAAGATATGCAGATTATTGTCATAAATGTTACCGTCACTTCATGGGATCATGAGACAGGTAAAATTGGGACAGAATATCAAAAACAGATGGACAGTAATAACCAGATACAGTGAATTCATGTTAATATTTTTAGTCATGTGCTGTATAAATGCATCACAGTGAACTAAAAAATCTACTGCAATAAAATCCAAAAACTCGGCCCACGCATACAAAATAATGAAATGCCGTACCCAGAAACTGAATTCTATCATCAACTATAAAACTACTTCAGCCTACAAATGATTCAAAATTACATCACAAAACCAGCCACCAGAAATTTTATAATAATTGACAACGCCAATATTCAGCGCTGTGTTATTTTCACACCAGAATTCTGTTTCATACAGAGAGAAGGAACAAATTATAAAACAGAGCAAATGCGTATTCCGGCTATAAAAAAAAAAAAAAGACATAACAAATATTCAGAGGTCGAAATGTACAATTTGCTGCAATTTGCAGAATGTTACCACATCGGCCTCCAATCAGAGGGTCTAATGCCTACAAAACTTGTGAAAGCTAAAATAAATAAAAAGATCATTAAAACAGCTTTCCAGAAGAACCTAAGACTTCTTTCCGCCTCCTAACCTTTCGCTAATGTCAAGATCGTCAGATTTGCCTCTTCGTCCAAATGCAACTTCATCCAGACTTTGTCCTTGTCTTTTGTACTTTCCACCAACCTTAACAAATTCAGGACATGGCCGGTACGCCTTAATAGGCCACCAGGAAAAGAGGGGAATGGCTCCTATGCCACCCTGCATCAGTCACAGGTATCACATCACCTTTGCTTAATAAAGAATGAAAACGTTAATAAGTTAAAAAAAGAAAAAAGATGCATTTTATCCCAAATGACAAGAGAGAACGAATTGGAAACAAAGCAGAGGGTGCGAATAGACAAATAACAAATACATTAGACATTGTAACTCTCACCGGTCACTTCAATTGACTACCAACACTGAACTCTCTTTCGCTAAGAAATTTGTCCTCACCTGAATTCTTCCTTCCCCATTGCATCCTCCAACCAGAGACTCCCTCCCACACGCCTGGCAGCTGCCAGGTGGCAAAATCTTACTGGCAGGCTCGTTCTCTACAGCCACTATTACAGTGCCACGTGTCGTGTTCACAATCACAGCCAATGACACGCCCCAAAACAAAACATATTCATCAACAACACATTGAAAAAAAAACGACGTTCAGAATGGATGTCGAGCATAGGTTGATAGCGTCTCTTCAAGAACTGCAATAACCATCGCTATTTAAGTTAATCACTCTAATTCAAGTGAGTTTCTTGTTGACCTAAAATCGAACAGTACACCGCGCATCGTAATTAGAGTAATGAAAAAATTAGAGTAAAAAAAGAGAAAAAAATAATTAGAGTAATTTACTCTAATTTATGTGATAGAACTGTTTCAAAAAGGAATTTACTCTAATTTATGCGGTGTACTCTAATTTGGCAAGCTAGTATCCTCTACTGTAAATAAGGTCTTCGTATAGAATCTGACAAAACGTACAGTTTATCGTCACTATGACGTTTGCACTACGCGGTTTGTTAAAACGCAGTTACATGATAATGGCCTGTATTAAATCATTATTTGTACTTTTTTACTTATAAAAGTACAATTTTGCACGGTCGAACGCCGTCCGTACTCCACACTATTTAAATCGAACATATAATAGAATTAAAAACGCTAATTAAACCTTACCTTAAATAGCATAATGAAAAAATTAGAATCACTTACTCTATTTGATGTGATAGAGTCGAAATTTCGAGCGACCGAATTAGAGTAATTTACTCTAATTACGATTCGCGGTGTAGTGTCATAAACACTTTTTATTTACGTGGCGCATGATAAGCCACATGCCAAACCCAATTTAGTGTAGTCAATTCTATAAAGTGTTAACGCTTATAATTCATTGACTCTAATAGCGATAGGCAGTGTAGGGAAGCAGACAACTAGGAAAAATGCGGTGCAATAAAAAGCTCGAAGAATAATGCAGAAAGCAAACAAGGCTCAAAAAGCAGGAAGGACAAAAGCTACAAAACGAATGTCCAGAAAGTAAAATATCCGACCACCATTATTTCAGTTGAATATAAATTCAGGCGTATTTCGAGGAAACTGAAGCAGATAAGGTTTCCAAAGAACAAATCTCGATTCATTTCATTTGAGTTCCGTTATTGAAATAGTAAGAAATCCCATTCAATAACATGCTAGTCAGCATTTCAAAAACCTACCTTAATGAAGTTGGAAAACCAAAGTGACAAATGCAAAGGGTCATCGTCAAAGTTACACAACAGTTTGCCAAAAAAATATTGCAAAGAATGATACATAAATCACATCTACAGAATGAAAAGAGTGGACGAGTAGAAACTGGAGATGGAAAAGGAAAACTATCGCTCTCTGTACAGCTAACCTTCCTCTTTCCTCTCCTTTCACACCTCCCTCTCCCTCTCCCTCTCCCTCTCCGTCTCTTCCCATCTCCCGTTAATTATCACGCATTTTCTGGTTTTTCCTTCCCTTTTGCCTGTCCTCCACCACCATCTCTCACCTGTACTACCACCATCCACTTCTTCTACAGGTGTCATAGAAGCCATGGCTGCCCCTCCGGATGTTCCCCTCCTCATCTTCTGGGCGCCATAGCCAGTTACGATCTCCTGGTTAGGGTTAGGGTTAGCGTTTGCAGTTAAACCTATCCTTCTGCAAACAGACAAAACTGGTGTGGTGGTAGAAAACGCATAAACTTGGGAGGAAGAGAGGGAGGAGGAGGACAGGAGGAAAGAGGGAGGGGAGGATATCCCTACTGCAGCCGCCATGGCTAGTCAATTTGGAGTCACTTGTGGAGTAACAAAAGTTTAGGGCTGGTGTTAGGGTTAAAATTAGGGTGTCAAGATTAGGGTTGCAAGGCCTCGAACTCCCAAGTTCAGTTGGAGATTTAAGTTGGAACTTGGAAGATATGTTCACCAGAAATATTCGACTATTCACACTTGGGCGTAGGAAAGGGAAAGGTAGGAAATGTTTTTTGTTACACTGCCCCTCGTGTTATTAGCGTTACGGATTTATTAGTGTTTATGCTAAATTATAACATAAAAACATTCAGTGCAAAGAGACGTGACACAAATTGTAGTCCACTCGTTCAAATTGTGGTGCTGACCGCATATAGCTATTTAGTGTTAGTAACATTGTCGCCCCTAAATCACGACAAATGAATCTAAAACAGAAAATAGAATTAAAAAAAAAAAAAAACACGTACGGGTACGGTTTAATTAGGGTCAACTACTTTAAGGGCGTGTTCCAATGTAACCGAAACTTTGAAACGTTACTTTGGATTTTAGCGCAGATTTTACGGTGTACTTTTCAAAAGTGTGCCTCTGGAGACCGTCCCCATGTATTAAAGTATCTACTTTTCTCTGTCTTTTTGCCCTGAAATTCAGGGAACTTTGACAAAAACTTTAGCCGTACGAGAAAACCATTTTTACCAAAGTAGAGTGAACGTCAATTCATACTTTGGATGTACGGCGTTTTTGTCGTCATGTGAACGAATTTTGGCGTTTTCCCCTTTTCGACCCCCGAGTAAAGAGAATCCAGCCCAAAAAAAAACTTCATCCAAAATCACCTCGAGGGGGTGATTTTAGTTCAAGTACCGCCCAAACAACGAATGAAAAACGAACCACGCACGCGCCACAAGCGTGGGAAAATTTTAGGACGAGAGAGAGTCCTCGCTGTTTTTCTCCGTGCTCGTCACGCGGATGTACGGAAAAAAAAATGCAAGGGTGTCGAACCTCCACTTTCATTCATGGGGTCTTTTGCAAAATTTTGTGCCGTCATCGCCTCTCCCCTCTCCCTTTCACACTATCGCTTTTATCTCACACTTTATAGAATGAGATACAACAATATTGGTATAAAATGAAAGATATTTTAAAAATATTATTTTTTACAATTTTTAGGTTTTTTTTTAATGGCAAGTCGAGTGAGAAAAGTAGAAAAAACCAAATCGAGAAACCTTGGCGGAAAGTTATTGAACCAGTGACGTCGACGCTGTCACAGGTGAGCATGACGTCACTATGTCACCAAACCCTAAACATCTACAATTTCACAAAAAACTAGACGTCTACAACTGTCGCTGTTTTTGTTGGCGTCACTAATCGTCGAAAGTTTCATAGTCGGCTTCAATCGTCACAAGTTGTACCTTCGTCTACAACGGTCACATTTCAAAGTTCCGATTTCATTTTCGCACATAGGGACGCTCTTCAAAGTAGTACGGAGAATCTTTACTGCAGTCCAAAATACTTAATCAAAGTATCGATTACATGGGGACGTACCCTATGTCAATCATTACTTACGCCTTCATTACTTCAAATATATGACAGTTGTAGACGTCTACAAAATGTGCGACATTCTACGAAACGAAATGTAGACGACTACGAAACTGCGAAGCTTCCTAAAATCGATGACGTCTACAAAAACGGCGACGGTTGTAGATGTCGAGGTTTTTGTGACATTGTAGATGTTTAGGGTTTTGTGACATAGCGAAGTCATGCTACCATGTGACGTCATCAGTAAGTAGGTTTTCCGCCATTGCTTCCCGATTTTGTTTCTTATCTTTTATCATTCGATATGCCATCAAACTCATACCAACAATATTAAACAAAAACAAACAAAATAAAAATTATCATTTGATACTATTATTGTTGCATCTCGTGTAAATAAGAGAGAAAGAGGAGCGCTCGAGTGAGAAAGAGGGGGAGAGACGAGGACAACGTAAAATTTTGAAATGGACCTTTGATGAAAGTGGAACTCCGAGACCCCAATGTTTTTTTTTTCGTACATACTCGTCATTTTCGTACGTACATGCGCGTGACGAGCAGGGAAAAAAATAGAGTGTACTCCGTGCCGTTCAAAATTTTTGAAAAAGTTTGACGCGTGCAATCCCAATTTTCTATTCTCAATATGGTATTATTTTGATAAAAATCAGGTCGCGATTTGATTCCAATGCAAGTGTGAAGATGAGCTGGAAGTGGGTCGCGATGATAATAACGCCAAATTGTCGTACCTTCGAAGTTCCAAGATGACGCAAAATGTATTTGTATGAAACTCTGAGACCTCCATAAGTCCTCAAAATGGTCAGGTTCCAAGAAGCCTCTAGGATAACTCAAACCCCTTTGTGTTTCACCAAGAACAACTGCCACCCTGGCAGACAAAAACTCTGGCCACCTTCACCCGTGTGAAGGCAAGACTCCCGTGAGTCGATATCAAAAAGAATCTCTGAATTTGCTCCCCTGAGCAGTAAGTTATGGAGGGTCAAAGTTGACCTTTTGTACAGAAGCTCTCTGGGAGAGAGGGTCCTATCTCCTATTTTTTCTAAGTCCTATCTCTCTCACAGACTCTATCTACTGATGTACAAAGCCAATCAGATTAGACTTCCGTACGCAAAAGTACAGCTGCCAATGTACTTTCTGTACGGACACTGAACGACATGGCCTTAATGTCGACACGTGGTATATCCGGATTTGCTCCCTTAATCCTCGGAGATGCCGCGATCCAATGTTTTTCGGCCACGTGTCATCCGATGTGGCGATGACCAAAAACCGTCGAAATCCTCTTCCGCGATCTCGGCATTCATTCCAGCCGTCCGATTAAATGCACATTTAATCGTAGTCGTAATAAATACCTACGCGGTATTCGTTTCGCTAAAGAAACAAATGCGCGGTATTCGTTTTTTAACCGTACCGTAATCCGTACTATTACATTACTAGATCTATGTATCCCGTAAAAAGTTTCAGTTAAATGAATTATCCTACGTGGTAATGTTTAATTAAATATCAAACCATATGTACGTAACACTAGATCTAGACTTGACAGATAAGGCTACCGGCTACCGACTCTTACCGTCTGTCAGGTACTAGGATCAAATCCTGGTAGCAACATATATCCTTTTAGTAAATAAACCCCTAACCGTAAATAATTTAATAAATATTCCCGTAAACCTTTGGATAGCCTAGGTAGCCATGGCTCTAGCTTCCTCTCCAATTTCTCAATGACTGCGACAAGTTTGAGAGTTGGAGAGAGAAGTTAGAGGTAGACTGCCTCGGCTTCTTTCTATATTTCTATTTAGACCTAGAAAATACTTAAAACGGACCATTAATTTCTACACTCTTATTTTCTAGTCAATCTTTAATTTCAGACCACACTTCTCCCTACAGAAAATTAGCTTAGGGGAAGGTACAGGTTTGGTCATCATATCTGCTACCATCTCGCTATCTCGTTGGTACTCTAAAATGATTATTTTGTTTTCTACTTTCTCTCTAACAAAGCTGAGTGTAATATCCATGTGTTTGGCTTTAAAATGATGTTTAGGATTGGCAGAAATAGCGGTTGCTGCCTGATTATCACAAAAAAAAATCTCCACACCACTCTTAAGGTGACCAAGCTCACCAAGCAAAGACTTGACCCTTATCAATTCTTTTACAGCAGAGCAAGAGGCCATATACTTAGCCTCCATGGTGGTCTGAGTAATAACCTTTTGTTGTTTGCTACTCCAACAGCAAGCCCCATCACCCACATATAACACATATCCAGAAGTATATCTCCTCATCGGAGCATCACCATAACTAGCATCACTCCAAGTAGTGATGTCAGTATTCTCCCCACCCAAATGCAACCATAGATCCCTAGTTCCTATCAAATATCTAAGGACTCTCTTAGCTGCCTCCCAATCCCTCTTAGTGGGAGCATTTAGACTTTACTCAGCACTCCTACAGCAAAGGCTAAATCTGGCCGGGTACAATTCATAAAATAGATTAGACTTTCCACTACTTGCCTGTAAGGAATAGTCTGCATGAACTTCTGTTCTTGAAGAGATAACTCCTCGTCTAAGACTATGACTCCTTGTACATCACTCCCCTCACTTCCCTTCTTCAACTCCATTGGAGTTGTACAACTATTAGCTTTATCCATCTGAAATTTTTCAAGCATGTTCCCTATTGCTTCCTTTTGAGTCAATCTTATAATCTTTCTTTTTCGGTCTCTTTCTACTTGAATTCCCAAAATATATTTTGCTTCCCCCATATCCTTCATTTCAAATCTCCCCTTAAGATCGGTTTTCAGTTTATTATTTTTTTCCATTGATTTACTTAAAACAAGCAAATCATCAACATAAATTGCAATAAATATAAAACCTTCCTCATCTTCGAAAACATAGATTGAGTGATCTGAGCTGATCCAGATATATCCCAGACTGGTAAAAAACTCATCAAGCTTCTTTTTCCATTGTCGAGGCGCCTGTTTCAAACCATAAAGAGATTTAATCAGCCGGCATACCTTACTCTCCTCTCCTTCCTCCACAAACCCTTCGGGTTGTCGCATGAAGATCTCCTCTTCCAATTCTCTATGCAAAAAGGCTCTCTTAATGTCCATCTGGTGCACCTCCATGTCTTCCGCCGCTGCTAAACTGAGAAGTATTCGGACGGAGGGAAATCTGACGACTGGGGCAAAGGTTTCCTCGTAGTCAATTCCCTCCTTTTGTGTAAATCCCTTTGCCACTAATCGGGCCTTATAACGCTCAATTGTGTTATCTGGGTTCAGTTTTAATTTGAAAATCCACTTACAGCCTATTGGCTTTGGGTTAGGTGGACAATCCACAAGCTCCCAAGTATCGGCTGCCATAATTGAGGCCATCTCCTCATTGATGGCTGTCTTCCACCGGTTTCTTTCTGGGCAAGTCATCGCCTCTCCATAAGTCTGAGGTTCATCTTGATGAGATAGTTTTGTTACCTTGTTATTAACCTATTTTTCCTGCAATCTTTTGCTACTTCTCCTTCCCCCCTCAAAATACGTGGCGGAATAGATGGTTCTCGTGGATTCTTTCGAACAATCTCGGCTTCACCCCTATCCCTTGATTCCGAATCAATTTCCACCACGTCTTCCGCTTCTGGTAGAGTTGTCACTGGAGTTTCCACAGCCGAGTCCTTAACGGTCTGATTTGTACCTGCAAGAATGTCATCTTCTCTAAAACCTGGATAGATAGGAAGCTCAAAGTCATCGGAATTTTTTGACTCAAATCTGATTTTTACTGACTTTGTATACTTGAATGGATCCACGGACTTTCCTTCGTCCATAACTACAAGATGCTTTACTAAGATTATATCTTCCCTTTTTAGATCATAAACTCTATATCCTTTAACATCCTCATCACATCCTAATAAGTATCCTGGTTTTCCTTTAGGATCTAGCTTCCAAGTAGACCGATTTGTATCTAGACTGAATACTTGACTGTCGAAAAACCTTTAAGTGAGATATGTCTGGTTTCCGGCCTGTCCATCTCTCATAAGGTGTTTGATCTTTTATAGCTGAAGTAAGAACTTTGTTTTTGAGGTAGTTAGCATAGTTCATTGCTTCTGCCCAAAACCTTTTTCCTTACTTTTTATCTGACAACATACTTCTAGCACTATCACTTAATGTTCTATTTAACCTTTCAGCTACCCCATTCTGTTACGGGTTTTTTGGACCTGTCTTTTGGTGTTGGATCCCATCTTCCCTGAGAAAATCCTCCAATTGGTTAGAGGTATACTCTCCACCATTGTCACTCCTTACTCTCTTGATAAGAGTTTCATGAAGTTTTTCGCTCCATGCTTTATATTGTCTTAAACAATCTTGAGCTTCTGACTTGTTTTTCAAAAAATACACCCGGGAATACCGAGCCCAATCATCAGTGATAGTCATCATAAATCTCTTCCCCCTTCTGACTTGTTTTTCAAAAAATACACTTGAGAATATCGATACCAATCATCAGTGATAGTCATCATAAATCTCTTCCCCCCCTTGTGAGGGCACTTTAGCTGGTCCCCAAATATCTGTGTGAACTAGATCTAGAACTTTTTCCCCCTTATAGGTGGCTGTTTTAGGAAAGGGTAATCTGTGTGCTTTACCTTGAGCACATCCACTATAATCACTTATATTATCACTCTCACTGAACTGAATCCCTTCCACCACTCCCATCTTTTTCATCTCTCTTAACTTATCTAGATTCACATGCCCAAGCCTCTTATGCCACATCATAATATCACGAACACTAGCATAATAAAGTTTCTTCGTTTCATTACTTAAAATCAGCCTAAACATCCCATGGCTACCTTTCTCAACAATGAAATAGACATCCTCCTCAAAACTAGCAGTAAAGACTCCTTCCTTAGTGCTAGTAAAAATACCCTTATCATCTAATACAGATGTAGAGATGAGGTTTTTGTTCAGCTTCGGAATAAACAATACATCGGAGAATGTTACTATGGATGTTTTTCCTTCTACTAACACTTTCAGAACTACCGATCCTACAAGAGTAGTGGTGACTATCCTCCCATCCCCGTACTCTATCTCTACGGTGGGAATCTTTCTTATGTTAGTGAACAGGTGCCTATCCTTACACATGTGCATCGAGGCACTTGAATCTACAATCCAACCTGCTTCACCTTTCAATCCACTGTGAGCACATTTCTGCCTTCGTGGAATTTCGACCTCGTTTTTCGCCTCCAACTCCTCATCTAAAAAGAGCTCATCGTCCTCGTCCTCGGATTCCGCCTCATGTACCTGTTTCACAAGGGACTTTTTCTTTCCTCTCAGGGTACCACCAGTCTGCCCCTCCTTTAACCGAAGCTCGGTTAGCTTAGTGCACTCTGCCATATAGTGCCCAAGTTTCTTACAAAAATGACATAAACCTTTGGGAGCCCTTAGTTCGAACTCGTCGGTCTGATTTTCCTGCTCCCCCCCCCCCCATAGTTTCCGACCGGTTTCCGAGAATCCTTGTTCCTCCAATCGGTCGCAGTTGCCTAAGCTTGACCACTCATTCCTCCCCTTCGGATCTCAATCGTATTCTCCCAAACGAGAATCATCCCTACCACTGAGTTCCATATCCACCTTGAGTCCGCCAAGTCCTGCACACGGTTGACTATGTTCTCGAACTCATCGGGTAACTTCATCAGTAAACATTTAACCTTTTCATTTTCACTAAAATCTTTTCCCGCACTCTCTAGCTCCATGAAGAGTGTAGCAAGATCATTGCAAAAATCCAACATCATCCCCCCTTTGTATACATACTCCTTAACTTTCTGATCAGGCAACTGTTGTTGCTGAATCGTACCACCTCGGTACATCTCTATGAGAGCCATCTAAAGATCGGATGCCCTTTCTACCTGCAAATGAGGACATGCAAGTCCTTGAGTGAGATGGCGTAGGATGAAGTGCTTTGCCGCCATATTGTTGAAGTCCCAGGTTTCGTATCATTCTCCTCGTTCCTCGGAATAGGTGACATGAATGTCGAGCTAGTTGCTATTGGTGTGGTCGTCTCCTTCTCCTTTCCTTTGTCCACCACCTCTCCTTCCTTTGTTTCCTCTATTTAAGGTGGATCCTCTTTCCTAGTGAATCTGCTTCCTCCAAACCCTGGAGGGATTCCAAGACTTGATGGACGCCCCAACCGTCCACTCATTATCCCCCAAAACCTTTTTTCGCATAGAGCTCCTATCATCATACTTTCCCAGTGTATGAAGTCAGTTCCATTAAAGATTGGTACCTTAGAGGGTGGGCCCATAACCTGATACTCTGAGACCTCCATAAGTCCTCAAAATGGACAGCTTCCAAGAAGCCTCTAGGATAACTATGACCCCTTTGTGTTTCAGTAAGAACAACTGCCACCCTGGCAGACAAAAACTCTGACCACCTTCACCCGTGTGAAGGGAAGAATCCCGTGAGTCGATAGCAATAAGAATCTCTGAATTTGCTCCCTTGAGCAGTAAGTTATGGGTGGTCAAAGTTGACCTTTTGTACATAAACTCTCTAGGAGAGAGGGTCCTATCTCCTAATTTGTCTAAGTCATATCTCTCTCACAGACTCTATCTACTGATGTACGGAGCCAATCACATTACACTTCCGTACGCAAAAGTATAGCTGTCGGTGTATTTTCTGTACGGACACTGTACGACATGGCCTTAATGTCGACACGTGGTATATCCGGATTTGCTCCCTTAATCCTCGGAGATGCCGTGATCCAATGTTTTTTTGCCACGTGTCATATGATGTGGCGATGATCAAAAACCGCCGAAATCCTCTTCCGCAATCTCGACATTCATTTCGGCCGTCCGATTAAATGCACATTTAATCGTATCCGTAATAAATACCTGCCCGGTATTCGTTTCGTTAAAGAAACAAATGCGCGGTATTCGTTTCTTATCCGTACCGTAATCCGTACTTGTACATTATGGGATCTATGTATCTCGTAAATAGTTTCAGTTAAATGAATTATCCTACGTGGTAATGTTTAATTAAATATCAAACCATAGGTACGTAACACTAGATCTAGACTTAACGGATAAGGCTACGGGCTACCGGCTGCTTACCGTCCGTCAGGTACCAGGATCAAATCATGGTAGCAACATATATCCTTTTAGTAAATAAACCCCTAACGGTAAATAAATTAATATATACTTCCTGTAAACCTCTGAATAGCCTAGGTAGCCATGGCTCTAGCTTCCTCTCCAATTACTCAGTGACTGCGACAAGTTTGAGAGTTGGAGAGAGAAGTTAGAGGTAGACTGCCTCGGCTTCTTTCTATATATCTATTTAGACCTAGAAATACTTAAAACGGACCATTTATTTCTACATATTTTTGCCCATTTTTCGTACGACATAATTTTTTCTCGTTGCAAGTCCCATTTTTTGTGAAAACAACAGAAAAAACCCTTACTTGAACACATGGGGACACACCCTAATAAAGGCGGGATCTAAATCGTGTGACTTAATGTTTTTCCTGAACTAAAACTGCAAATTATTTCGTAAATGAGTACAAAAAAGTAGCGGCGTTGACACGAGAATGAAATCGGTGTCCACACAAAAGATATTGGTGTAGAAACATGATGACCTCATTTAGTAGTAATAAAGACGGGGGATAGTAAGAACACCTTTATTGCAAAAAGTGTGATAGAAAACACCATCGAGGTAGAAAAGAGGAAATAAAAAAGAGAAAATGGGACATTTACGGACTACAAAAGCCAAGGGAAAATACGGCGAAGAAAACATATGAAATGGTCAAGTTTAACTAAAATAAATTTGTCAAAACTCAATAAAACGACCAGAGATGATTACACACGGCGGGAAGACCTACAATACATGTCGCCCCACAACCATAACAAGCAAAAGTCCACACCCCTAAAAATCGTAGGTGTGGACTGATTCCTTGGTGGAAGATCTTGGAGGCCCTCTTTGTCATCCGCCATAGTACATTTCCGTAGAAGGGTTATATCTTGCGGAGAAAATCGTCAACAAATTTGTCAAAAGAGTCGCATTTTTTTGTAGTAAATGGGATAAACTGATCTGCCAAGTCTCGGTGACTGTAATATCTTTTCTTAGAGGCCGATACGACTTAAGCTGCCAAGCACGTATGTAATCCCACGCACAAAAACTTGTGGGTCCCAGTCGGATCCGTGAAGAACGCATCACCGAAGGTCATCGCGACACTGTGGAGGAAAGCAAATTCAACCATCTAATACCACTAAATTGACCCGAGGAGGTAACACATGAGAAAAATTTTATTTCACAATGTAGCTTGATTCTGCATCAATTGCAAAAGCTGCACCGTAAACTAAATCATGTATAACACCAAGATCTCCCCCATGTCAACAAAGAAGTAAATGAATCAAGTAGGAGTCCACAGGTTAGTTGCAAACAGAAGGCGAGCGCCAAATAAACGAAGAGTGAGACAAACCCAAACGAAGGTGGAGTAAAGATCTGAATTAATCACACGTTAAAGGATGTCTTAAAGAAATCGGTGTAGCTCGCAACGACGCATCCGCCCACGACCCACAACACAAAAGCACGCGTGTTTTGAAAAAATTAGTGTAGCTTGCAACGGCGCACCAGCCCACGACCCACAACACAAGAGAACGCGATTGAGCTGAAGGTATATCGTCTAATAGGTTGTGGAGTGCCTTTGACCCACATACACGAGCACGCAAACGAGCCGAAGGTAGCGCGTCGAATAGGTTATGGTCTTCAACAACTACTTGTCGTGTTGTAGACGAAAGTTAGTATCGACAATAAAATATAGAAAAGGTGGAATCTCGTTTGACCTACAACACACGAGCACGCAAATGAGCATAAGGTAACTTGTCTAATAGGTTATGGAATTAAACAACCACTTGCGGTGTTGAAGTTGAAAGTTATTTTCACACTATAATATGGAAAACGGTGGCATCAGGTGACAAATTTGCACACGTGAAGAGAAGGGCCTCATAAAAATAAACATGTTTTTCTTGTTGTTTTGTGACAACTGGAGCAGCACCAACTGCCACTAAATCACAAGCCGTCACAAAACTAAAAGGGGAAGCACTCAAGATACCGAATTTGACCCACTGTATAAAGCGATCAATATGGCTAAATGGCCCCAACTTGCACCAAAGTATAGTTTACCGAGTGTGCTGACAACTCACAAAGTTTCAAGCAAAACGCCCAATTAACCGAAGAGATTTAGCCCAAAGAATATCCCTTAAAATGTGCTCTCGAAACCTTATGAAAGGAATACATAAATTTTGGAAGTCCTGCTCTTTATGCAAATAAGCTATGCTACAGGGTAACTAGCCAACTATAATAGTGTTACGTATCGGACAGCAGTGTACCGAATCATCAGCGATAACATAAGTGTCCCGACATTGTACGTCTACGATTTCGTGTACATGGACAACCCCGTTTGTCTTCCTCTAACTACAAACTTTTGTACCCTCTATTAATTACTTCACGTTACAGAATACTCCTACTTTTCAAGAGTTTACACCGACAAAAGGTCTTATATGCAGCAAATGTTGCCGTGTCATGTGTGTTGTAATTTATAAATCTTTATTTCAGTCAATAGGGGTATAAACAACTTAGGATATTTTTCCTAGTAGTCTACTATAATACTTACCTTAATTAGTGTTACACTAGCAAAAGGTACAGTAAAGTGTATTGTACTTTTGCAGGGACATGTGTCGGCGAAAAAACGTATGCACGTTTTTCGGAGTGTGTCAAAAAGTTGACGATGGGATTCACATGATCGAACGAAAGGGATCTGTCCTGAGTATTCCGGAAACATATGGTACAGCTCGACGGTACCAACGTCGATCGAATCTGTCCCAACGGACGCGATTCACCTGGGACTACAAACGTGATTCACGAGGGACCACAAGCGTGATTCGCGTGGGACCACAAGTGACGAAGCACTCAGGTGCTTCGTACTACACGACCACATTCGGCTGGATTTTAGCGACTCTCGCTGACTAAGCATTTAGAACGTTTTTGTGTACGGTTGGAACGTTTTGTGTACAGTTCAATATCTAGAAATATCTGAATAACATTGTTTTGTATTTTAGTGTAATAAAAAATAGTGTTCCATTAAACAGATTTTTAGAAAGTAATAATTAGGGTTTTGAGGTACAGTGACGTACAGGTAGGATGCGTTGTCGTTAGTCAGGATAAAAACCGTAGTAGCGGTTACCCAAATTAGTGTAGATCAATAGATACAAACTGTGAGTATATAACTTAGGACTTAGCCAATTTTGAAGTATCCAGTTTTGGGAATATGATTTTCCAAGGGAAGTTTTTGGGGAACTTCCAGACATCATATCTTATGTTTTACAAAGTCATTTGGGCTGCAATTTTGGGAATAGTCAGTTTTATGTATTGTGTATCACTGTGGCAAATTTGAAGCATATTGGTTTTTTGAGTCATATTTTGTGTCAGTTCTAAGTTGGCTGTTGAGTAGGTACTTTGATAGTTTCTGCTGTTTTTCATGTCTACTTCCACTACTACTGCTGGTTCTTCGCCTGCAACGGTGGTTGTAGAACAACAATGTGGTCCCACATGGAGATTCTGTTCCGGTTAAATCGGTAGGATTGTTTCATCTGACGACGTAGTATGTTGTCACCGTACAAGTTCACTCCGATTCCTTGCTAGTAATCATCTCCGTTGATTGTAGATTCGCTTCTTTACGGATGGTGATGCGCGTCACATTCGGCGCGCCCTGGTTTGAGAAAAATGTTACTGGTTCTTACGTAACGTTCTGTCTTTTGTCAATATAACCTTTTACTAAAGTTCGTAAGCGTACCAATTACACTAAACGTATACCACACTAGCACTCGTACATAATAAAACGTATATTCAAATATAACTCTAAGTCCCGAAGTTTCCTCTCACAAAATATAAAGAGGACTAAAGCTTTCAAAAATTAGCATTTCTCCTCTAGAGAGACAACCTATGCCAAAATATAAACATCATCCTCAATAAAACGAGACGTGATGGTAACTGCCACTACAGCCAAACTATCTAAATATGCTATCGGGGCAAATGAGCCAAACTATCTAAATATGCTATCGGGGCAAATGTAACCAGAAGAATCAAACCCAAACCGTCATTAAAATTTTGGAGGTTAACTTTTTCATATGCAATCAGCCCTTTAGCCGATGAAAAATTCCATGCCCAACGATGTGGTGGAGCACATTAAAAGTTTGTCATCAAAGTCTTTAAAAGAAGACGAATATGGGGCAATTGGTAGTAAAATTTAGGAGAGATAGAGAAGACATTGAGCAAAACATTATGTGAGGATTGCAAGTGCCAACTAAGACTCAGAGAGCTTAGAAAGGTCATCACAATGTGAGAGGTAGTCTAACAAAGAATCAGTAATAACTGCATTCACTAAAGGTTGGGCTTCGATAGGAGAACCAAAAGCTTTAGTACCATTCGTTTGGACAGGATTTGAAAACCCATAGGGATGAAGGAATGACAGGGTTAACCTTCTGATCACCAGGCCATACCCTAAATGTCTTACTTTATAAATCGGCAGTTTAGAGTTGCTCTGCAAAATGGTTAAAGTTAGAACAGACTTGGTCTGAGGGACCCTCAATATCCGTATCATCCGCGATTGGAGGGAATAAAAAACCAAAAATAAAAACAGGAGTCTCTAAGAGCTTAAAAGTCGGTCAATGTAAAAAAATGTGCCCCTAAACTAGCACTTTGGCGAGTGCTAGTCCCAAAATTGAAAGTGGAAGCATCACCAGCAAGACAACAAAGAGGAAAGATCGGGGAGTTGAGGCGAGAATAAAATGCACGAAAAAAAGGAAAACTTAGGTCATAGGCGGTGGCGTAGGTCTTAATTGGCGGAAGATAATTTTACGGTGGCATGTGTTGAAGTCTTTGACATCATCCAGTTGAACGACAAACCAATCCGGATGGAGATGTAAAAGAGCTTGGAGAGTATGAACAGCTGCCTCGCAACCCCTCTTGTTAGCAACGCCAAACCGGTGTGGTGAAAAATGTAATTCCTATTGAAGTTGAATGCACATTGCACGAGCAACTAAGCGGTAGGAGACATTGCTGATAGCGATTGGACGAATTCACCTAGCATGTTAAAAAACTGGTATGAGATGTGTCGCAAAGAGAAGAGGCATAAATATGGTGAGGAAAATGTCTTCGAGCCATCTCATTAGCCAATTTAAAAGGAAGATCAAAACCTTAACAAAGGGTTTTCAGAAAAATCGCTTGTTCGAAAGTGTTCAAACGTTGACTATGTGAACAATGGCTTAGAGGCTACACTATGGGAATTATGAATCCAAATTAGGGTTAGTTATTAAAATTAGCGTTAATGTATTGTGGGTGTTGGGTGTTTGAACGCAAAATATAGTTAATAGCACTAATTGTTTCTTTTCGACACTAAATTTTGTACATTAAGAGCGATTAACGTTGTATTTTATGATTTTAAGCCCTAAAAAGTGGCGACCTAATTAATGTTTTCAACATAAATAAGGACGACGGATATTTTGTATAGTTAGTGTTTAATCTTGAACATGTTTTTATGGTAATCTTTATGTACTTTCTTAAAGGGTCTTGATAATTGATGTATTGACACAAGTATTTTTAGACCGTCTACTACAGTATATCGATAACAATACCGTGATATCAACAACATATCCACATAATTTGCACATTTGGTGCAGTCGAATAATTCTATGTACTTCCTACATTTGCTACATATCACAAATTCGCCGTATTTATTACATCTAAAATACCTTAAATAAAAAAATATCGATAAATCATTGTCTACTATCAGCCAGCTACACTATGAGAATGTGACAACTTGTATATAAATTAGTGTTATGCGTGTTAATTAGCGTTAATGTTTTGTTGGCTTTTAGATCCAAGAATCTAAAGTAGGGTTTTAACACTATTTGTTTCCTAACACATATTTTTTTTTACTTTTCATAGCGCTTCACGGTTTATTGTACCATACAAGGGTTTTTTTTTTTTTTGGAGCGGCAAGTTTCCCGCGCATACCTCTTCTTTTAAAATTTCGTTCGAATCGGCCAACCGGCGAAATTGTACTAAAACCTGTTTTTCTAACTGCTGTACTCTTAAAAATTAATCATAAATGTGTTCAACACTTAAAATATATTTTCTCCGTCCAACCATGTCCCTATTTTAGACTGGAGACCGCCAATCGGATGGTGTAAGTATTCACTTTTAATCGCAATCGTCGGATTAACAATCTGACACCTGTGCTCGGAGAACAGCTGTCCTACGTGGCGAAAAAACCATTAACTCTATGTACACGGTGTACAGTACCGTATTCCGTGCGCGAGTCTGCATGAAATGTTTCGCACGTTTTGACCATAACTACTGTAGTGTTTATGTAGCTTTGCCAGTTAAAAACATTTTTTTTATCCGTACGCATCTGTCCAGTTTTCGATTGAGACCTCCAATCAGAAGATGAGAAACTGCCTTTCAGACGCAACCGTCGATTAACAATCCGACAATTCTGTACGGAGAAAAGAAGTTTCAAGTGGCGAAAAAAACATTATCAGTAATAAGCGATAAGGCCTTTGCCGGAACCTGCAACAGCTTCGTTGACTCGTTTCACTCTCTACCTTCCTCTCCTTCCTTCTCCCTCTCTCTCCCTCTCTCTCCCTCTCTCTCTCTCCCTCTCTCTCCCTCTCTCTCCGTCGCAACATCAATGGCATCCGACGACCTCCCCCCTCCCTCGAACTCGTCCAATATCCCCCTCACGGCAGCCATAGCCGTCCTTGTGGCCCTCATAGTAGCTGCTGTCCAGCTGATAGCTCTCTACTGCTGGACTCGACGTAAGGCCATGGCTGCCGCCCGGAGGAAAGAGGCCGTCGTAGTTAAGGAGGAAAACGTGACTTTGGAAGCTCCGCCACTGCTTGTCCTTCTGCCAGGTGGCACGTGCGATTGCATTCTGCGATTGGCTGCCAAAGTGGAGGATTCGGGTTTGGAAACTGAAGCTGCCGTACAAGAGAAACCTCCGGGGAAGGAAGGAAAACTCGCGGAAGGTTCTGAACCGGTGCCAGTTTAGTTAAGCACAGTACGGATGTACGGATGCGCGGAGAATCAATGCGGACACTTTGGTACGGTACACCAGGAATCGTAATTAGTTTGGACGGACGAATAATACGGACGAATAGGACAGACGACCAGTACGGACGACTAGTACGGACGAGAAAATAAAGTTGCCCGTCCTAAATCGTGTAATGTTTGCAAGGCCGATTCGATTCTTGTGAGCTCAATTTAGGGTTTCTTAATTAATCTGGTCCACACTAAATTCCGTGTGGATTGGAAAAGTATAGATTTGAAAAACTAATGTAGTGTGGTCCAGACTAATTAAGATGTAAGGTGCAGTTTTCATTTAAGCATAGATTGTTAGTTTTTTTGTAAGTGTTGGAGATGACTGAGAAAAAACTTGCCAATGAGGAAAATAACTTTTTTTCCAGAAATTGCTGAAACATGGTCCTTAATTTTTTTATTAGGTCTGCCCGTAGTTTTTAAATTCTAGTGATCTTGAATAAAAGGAACATTTTCACTTTCTTGTGATACTTTCTCTCCTTTGTACCCGAATAGTTTACCCATAGCGAATTAATTGAAATAAAGCCTTTTAGACTTAGTCCATTTTCAGTTGACTCTCTTAGTCTTTAAATGCTTTTTTTCCCCCCTTTGCAGTAAAATTGTTTCTTCTCATACTGCGTGACAGGTGTCACAATCACACGTTTGATGTTGTCTGGAGTGTGAGTCAAAGCCATGGAATAATGATTATTGTGTTGTAAGAATAATGTATATACTATTAGAGACCTAAACAGTGCAATGTTTGGAAATTTTTACGTGTGTTGGTATATTATACATACAGTAATTATTACTTGTTAGTAAAGTATTATTATTAGTTTGTCTGAAAGGTTATGTCCGTTAAAAGTTTTTTAGATAGTTACAGAACCGAATTTGAATCTTGGTTGGGAAGACTATACTTTTATTGCAGTAGTTCATGAATGGTGCAGAAAAGATCAACTTTAATATACAGAGTTTAGCTATCAGCGTCAATGATTTTTTCGAGGCCTTCAACATCTGTTCTCTGTACACACTTGTCCAATTTTGGATTGGAGATTGCCAATCGGAAGGTGAGAATCTTGCATTTCAATCGTAACTGTCAGTTTAAAACCTGAGAAGTGTGCACGGAGAAAATTGAGCCCAGAGGGCGGCAAAAAAGGTTGACGCTAAAAGCGATACTTGTTATCGCTTGCAAGTGTTATGGGTTTGTTCATTTACAAGCATAGACCTTAAAGCAAAACTGAGAATGGTTTCTCTAAATAAAAGGAATAACTCAGGTATTTGCTGCTTAGAGTACTCCCTCAAGTACTTTTCTCTAACTGTTATTTTTTTGTGGTACTTAGGAATACATTTTCAATCTCATCCACCCTAATAAGGATGCCACTCAAACACATTCCATTTATGAAAATGAAAAAAAAATCAGTATTTGGAAAGGCTCATTGGTATGTTAATTTCAGCAACAAAGGAAGACTTCTCTTTGGCATTTTATATTTGTTTTGAAAAGTGATTCCAAGAGCTCAGCCTATTCTTCGCATTAAACGTTGGTTGGAAGAAGAGTGCATAGCAAAGTCG
>JBBHKE010000900.1:0-26066 GCA_037447655.1 Zygnema cylindricum
CGAAAACCGCCAAATCGACCATTCCGCGATGCCGGCTTCTTTCTCCGTCGTTAGATTAATGTCGGCCTTAATTTATAGCCGTTAAAAATACAAGTAGTACATTTCCAGTGTAATTCTATTTTTAACTGTGTCTGTGTGATTGTGGTCCGTTTGTCAGTAAATCGAACTTCTCTTTTTCGTCATCTTTAAGTAGCTATCGTACCCTATATACTTCAGCACTGGTCTTAGACTACAGGGTAAGACTAACGGCTACTTTGACGGATGGTAGGTACCAGGATCTAATCCTGGGTCCGTCAATCCTTTTGGTAAGTTTACCAAGGATCTGCCTTTTGAACTCTAGAAGGAGCATAGGCAGCCATGGCTCTAGCTTCCTCTCCAGCCTTCAGTGACTACGACAAGTATGGGGGCTAGAGAGAGAAGCTAGAAGCAGGCTGCCTCTGCTTTTTCCTGCTCTTATTTAAATCTTTTAACTAACCTAGAAAATACCTTTTATTTCAACAAGGGGGAGCAACTATAGCTCAAGAACTGACACGCGACAGCGGAACAGCCATAGTGTACTATGGCCGTACAAAAAGTACAGATGTACTTGTACCTTGTTGTACTTTACATTCATTTGATTGGTTAGGGTACACTAGTAGAGGGTTTAAAGAGGGAGCTTAGGACTTAGGATAAATTAAGGTAGTCGCCTCTCTCCCACAGTGCTTTTGTATTTATAGACCATCTTTTGGCCGTCCATAACTTAATGCTGAGGTGAGCAATTCAGTGATTCTTTTTGCTGCAGACCCAGGTGAGTCCACGCTACACAGGGGTTTAGTCGGTCGGAGTTTTTGATTCCCATGGTGGCACTTATTTATTGCCAAAGTCAAAAATGCAAATATTATCCTAGATGCTTCACATAAGTTGGACATTCTGTGGACCAATGGAGGTCACAAAATTACAAAAGTCTCCTCATAATCTATCCCCTCTTTTTGAGTGAACCCATTTGCTACCAACCGAGCCTTATATCTTTGAATGGTATTATCTGGGTTCAGTTTTAGTTTAAACACCCATTTGGACCCAATTGGTTTTTTGTCCGGAGGACAGTCCACCAGTTCCTAAGTATTTGCTTCTATGATGGAAGCCATCTCATCATTTATACCTCTAACCCATCTGTCTTTCTCCCGATTTTTCATTGCCTCCGAGTATGACTGAGGCTCATCAGGGTGAGACAGCTTAGTAATCTTATGAGCAGCATGTTTCTCTTGTAGCCTTTTGCGGCTTCTTTGTCCTCCCTCAAAGATTCGAAGCTAGGATGGAGGGAAGTCTCGGGTTCCTCCTCACTGTCTCATCGACTCCCTTATTCATGGATGCAAGTTCTGACTCATCCTCCCCTATCTCCTTGGAGTGCATAAGGATATGTGGAGATTCCGGTATATCTCCCCTATCTTGGATCTCCCCTGAATGTGCAATCATTTTTTCACTTATTTCCGTTCTAGGAATTTCCGAGTCCTCCTTTTTTCGGACTCAAAATTGATTCTTATCTTCTTGGGATATTTGAAAGGATAAAATGATTTCCCTTCATCCATGACAACTAGGTGCTTTACTAGAATGATATCTTGTTTGGCTAAGTCATATACTCTATATACCTTGACATCCTCATCATATCCCACAAAAAATCTAGGTTTCCCTTTAGCATCTAGTTTCATGTTTTTTCTATCCGTGTCAAGACTGAAAACTAGACTACATAATACTTTCGAAGAGAAATATCTAGTTTCTTTCCAACCCATCTCTCATAAGGTGTCATTTTTTTTACGGCTGAGGTAAGGACTCTATTCTTAATGTAGTTAGCACACTTCATGGCTTCTGCCCAAAACCTTTTTCTTATCTTCTTGTCGGCTAACATACTACGAACACTATCTCCTAAAGTCCGTTTCAACATCTCAACTACCCAATTTTTTTCTAGATTTTTCGGTACAGTTTTATGATGCTGAACTCCTTTATCCCTTAAGTCTTCCCCAAACTGGTAAGAGGTATATTCTCCCCCATTTTCACTTGTTATTCTTTTAATGGGGGTTCCGTGCATCTTCTCACTCAAGGCTTTATATTCTTTGAAGTAAGTTGGTGTTTCAAGCTTTGTTTTTAGAAAGCAGACTCCTGAGTATCTAGACCAGTCATCAGTAATTCTCAACATAAACCTCTTCCCTCCAACCGAAGGTACATTTGCCGGTCCATAGGTATCTTTGTGGACCAGATCTAGTACTTTTGTCAAGCTCGTGTGCATTATCGGCACATTTCTACTCCCTAGATTACCGGGGCCTCATTCCACCATGTACAGACCATAGTGTACGGGAAAGGGTGCAACTTTGAGACCTCCCTAGAACCTCTGAGTAAGTAGCTCACACGAAGCCTCTACGATAACCCTGAACCCTTTGTCTTTCAGCACGAATAACCGCCAGCCTAGCAAACAAAAGATCTGACCACCTTCACCCCTGTGAAGGTAAGACTTCCCTAAGTTGATAGCAAAAAGAATCTCTGAATTTGCTCCCCTGAGCAGTAAGTTATGGAGGGTCAAAGTTGACCTTTTGTACAGAAGCTCTCTGGGAGAGAGGGTCCTATCTACCAATTTTTCTAAGTCATATCTCTCTTTGAAACTCTATCTACTAGTGTACGACACCAATCATATTCCACTGCCCTATATAAAAGTACTGCTGCCGGTGTACTTTATGTACGGATATTGTACGACATGGCCTAAATATCGACACATGTCATATCCAGATTCGGTCCCGTAATTCCCAAAGATACCGCGATCCAACGTAATCGTGCCACATGTCATCCGATGTGGCGATGACCACAAACCGCCGAGAATCTTTTTTGCGATCACTGCTTTCTTTTCGGCTGTCCGATTGAATGCAAATTTCAATCGTAGCCGTCATAAATGCTTGTGCGGTATTTGTTTTTAAAAAGAAACAAAATGCGTGGTTCTTGTTTCTTGTCCATATCGAAATCCGTACGTTTACATAACAGGATCTATGTAACCGTAAACATCCGCCGTTAAATGAATTTTCCTACGTGTTAACATTTAAATAAATATCAAACCCTATAGTATGTATCGTGACTTCTAGACTTAACGGTTAAGGCTACCGGCTACCGGCGTTTTGACGGTCGGCTGGTAGCAGGATCAAATCCTGTTACCGACATACTCCTTTTAGTAAAAAATCTACCTATCGGTAAATTAACTAATCTATTTTCCGTAAACCTCTGGATAGCCTAGGTAGCCATGGCTCTAGCTTCCTCTCCAACTTTTCAGTGACTTCAACAAGTGTGGGAGTTGGAGAGAGAAGTTAGAGGCAGACTGCCTCGGCTTCTTTCTTTATTCGAATTTAGACCTAGAAAATAATAATATAACCATCGATTTCTACAAAGAGGAGGACAAGCACCGGGATCAAATCCTTGTATTTTCACTTAGGAGCACGACGCACTTTAGTTCATGTAAAAGGGTTACAGAGTTGGGTACTTAGTGGCTAGGGCTAGGCTGCTATAGTTGCGATTTCAGAGCAGCGCAGCTGCAATTCCAGACCAGCGCAGCATAGCAGCATAGCAGCGTAACAACTTAGCGGCGTAGCAACTTAGTAGCGCAACAGCGTAGCAGCGCAGCATAGCAATGCCGCAGAATGTAGATTGAGCTGTATAGTTCTAGAAGGAAATTTTTGATAGTTCTCGGTTGACCGTGAAGGTCCACATGTACAGCTCTACAGTACTAGGATGACTAGCAGTTAGTTAGTTTAAATTGTCGAGTAGACCTTGCGAATAGGTGTTGTTCTACAACCACTGGAGCAAGTGGAGCATCAGCAGTAGTAGTGGAAGTAGACATAATCTCACTCACAGAAGCTTATCAAGAATCCTATTAAACAGCTGTTTAATATAGCTCACCAAATCTGATACAAAGAATGAAACTGCTTCAAACTATACCACAGTATAGAATATCATGAAGACTGACAACTCTCAAAGTTTCAGCTCAATTGATCCAACATACACCAAGATATGCAGCTCAGAAGTTTCCCAAAAACAGTCTGCAGATTACACAGTCTGGAAGTCTGGATATATAAAATGTTCTATGTCCTAAGTCTTATACTCTTCACTCAGTTGTCCTACTACATAGTGCTGTACCGCGGATACAAGTGTTCCAAAATGATACATCCAAAAGAACTAAACTGCCACTAAGGTCTAAGTGCTCCTACTTACGCAAAAAACTAATCTATCACTGTACACTCAATATGACTGAGAATCCTATATAGGTGATTTGATCAAATACTTGTCGCCTGGCTAAGTGAATCTCGTCTGTTGACTTGATTTAGATCAACCGCAGTAGCGCAGTCCAATTCCTGATTATATTCAAATATCTGTAGCTTCGTAGCAGCTGGGTTATCACATAAAAAAGTTGGCCGCAGCTGCGTTTGTTTTGTTGCGTAGCAACTGCGTTGTCATGTACCAAAATATCCGTAGTTGCGTTTGACCCGTTGCGTCGCAGGCTGCGTTTGTCCGTACATACCATATCAAAAATAACCGCAGCTGCGCTTGTTCAATCTGCGTCGCAGCTGCGTTGTCGGTATCATTCAAAAAACGTGCTGTGTGATTCAAGTGACGACGCGTGTCCATATAGATCTATTTTTCGGCCGTCCTATAAATTTGCTGAGACTTAAAAGTTTTCCAAAAACAACATCACAAGTTGACTGTCCCTTACTCTCCGGAACAGAATGGGGTCTCAGAAAGACTAAATAGAACCATCATAGAAAGCTCTAGGTCGATGCTTACGGATAAGGATGTGGATCCGAAATTCTGGGCTGAAGCATTAAATTGTGCAGTTTATATCAAAAACATGATAGGTTCAAGATCGGTAGAAACCACTCCTTACGAGATATAGACGGGTAAAAAATCGGATGTCAATCATTTCAAAGTCTTTTGAAGTAAATGCTTTACTTTGGATACGTCTAATAATAGATGGAAAATGGAACCTAAGGGATTGCCGGGCATTTTGTTAGGATATGATGATCATTCTAAAGGTTATACAGTCTTTATTTTTGAGAGGCAAAAAATCATTGCAACAAGGAACATCGTTGTCGAAGATGAATTAGAATCAATAGACTTATTTAAAATAACACACTAGCAGAAGCAACAAAAAGTATAGGAATATGGCATTTTAGATAGCATCCAAATATGTCATTTTAAATAGCATCCATAATATTGTCACACAGATGCAAAATTCACCAATGGTAACATATGAGTCGGAACATAATCAGGTTCCCCAACAAGTTCATTTTGTAGCAGACAAACAACTGTCACTCCCTACAGATCGCAACCAGCGCAACAAGCACAATGCACGGGATGTGACAATTTCAGCCTCAGAATTTCTAGGGGGAAGAAGATCTAGTAGCAGCCTATTAGCATTTTCTCACTTCGCCTACTCCGCAGCCTCAAGGGAGCCTGTGACCATTTGGGAAGCCTTCTCATCACCGGAGCAGAATCACTGGATCCAGGCGGGAAACAATGAAATGAAGATGATCATGGAGGCTCTGACATGGGAGCTTATGGATCTTCCTCCGGATCGAAAAGCGATCTGCATTAAATGGGTATTCAAGGTGAAGTTAAACCCAGATAATACTATTGAACGATATAAGGCTGGACTTGTGGCAAAGGGGTATAATCAAAAGAAAGGAATTGATTTTGAAGAAACTTTTCCTCAAGTTGTAAGATTTCCGACAGTTAGGATTTTGCTATCTCTAGCTGCTATAAAATATATGGAAATACATCATATGGATGTAAAGACGACCTTTTTGCATGGAGAACTAGAGGAGACCATTTACATGCAGCATCTTGAAATGTATGCAGAACCAGGAAAAGAGCACATAGTATGCAAACTGCTAAAATCTTTATACGGCCTAAAACAAGCCCCTAGGCAATGGAATCTAAAACTTGATGAATTCTTAAGTAGCCTTGGATTTAAAAGGATTAGTTTTGATCACTCTGTCTATGTTTTAAAGGGTGAGGATAGAATAGAGTATATATTGGTGTGTGTATATGATTTACTATTAGTTAGCAAATCAATGGCTGAAATTAACAAAATTAAAAATGCTTTAAACTCACGGTTTGAGATGAAAGACCTCGGTGAGGCAAAATTTATTTTGGGTATCTAGGTAGAGAGAAACAAAAAAAACAGATTAATAAAATTAACTCAAAAGAGGGCTATTCGAAACATGTTTGATGAATATGAAATGCGGGGGGGAAAAGGATGTGTAACACCAATGGAGTTTCGGCAGAAGTTAGAGGGGGAAAAGACAGAACCAGGTGTTATTGTCAGTGAAATTTTTGAGTTAGGGGAGGATGATCCTATGACACTGATACCTTACAGACATATAGTGGGTAGTTAAATATATTTCATGAACTATACCCGTCCGGATATTGCTGCAGCAGTTGGGGTACCAAGCAGAAGTCTAGAGAATCCGAGGAAATCTGACCGTGATGTAGCAAGAAGAGTTTTAAGATACTTGGTAGGAACAAAAGACCTCAAACTCACACAAGGTGGAGGAGAAGTGAAGCTGCAAACAAGGAGTGATGCAAACTATGGCGACATGCCAAGCCAAAAATCCACCACGAGATGCGTTCTGCAAATTGGGAACGGGACTTGCTATTGGAGCAGCAAACTTCAAAAAGTCACGGCAGAATCGACGATGGAGTCAAAATATATGGTAGCGAGCTCGGCCCTCAAAGAACTCTTATGGGTGAAGTCAATGTTGCAAGAATTGGGATACATGCAGCATGGTCCACAGGGGATCTGGTGTGATAACTAGGCTGCCATTGCCATTGCTTCTAACCTTAGTCACCACTTCAAAAGCAAACACATGGATGTAAGATTACACTTTGTAAGAGAAAAAGTGTTCTCTAGAGTGATTAAATTATGTTATTTGCCAAATGCAAAAATGATTGCTGATATGCTCCCTAAAGCTCTTCCTACTCCTAAGCTGAAGTATTGTAGGGACGTAGTGGGATAAAGTGAATAGTTGAATTGCTGCACTGCTATACTGCCATGCTGCGATAGTCCAACATGGAGATGTAGTAAGACTGAGTGACTTGCTAATTGCTATATTGTTATGCTCGATGCTGCGCTAGTTTGTTATCGCAGCTGCGACGGCATACTGAGTCTAAAGCTTTAGGGGAGTGTTGTTTTTGGAAAGCTTTCAGTCTCAACAAATTAGTAGGACAGGGGAAATATAGATCCATAGGGACACGCGTCGTCGTCTGGCAGCTGCGACGCAGACGAGACAAGCGGAGCTGCGGTGATATTTGATTCCATCTATACGAACAACATTGCTGCGTTGCAACAAGACAAAACGCAGCTGCGACTAATTTGGTATAGGACAAAACAGCTGCGACGAAGCTACAGATATTTGAATATGATCAAGAATTGAATTGCCCAGCTGCGGTTGATATGAATCAAGTCAACGGACGAGATTTATAAGAGGATAAACAAGTGACTCGCTGATAGGTTCTTTGCAACAGCCGGGTGGACGTATCTAGACAAGTGTCAGTAAACCGGCGACAAGCATTTAAACAAAACACCTGTATAGGATTCTCAATAATAGTGATTGTACAATGATAGATTAGTTTTGCGTGATTAGGAACACTTGACCTTAGTGGAAGTTTAAGTTCTTTGGACATATCTCTTAGGGACACTTCTATCGTCGGTACACCACTATGAAATAAGACAACTGAGTGTAGAGTATAAACCTTAGGACGTAAAACATTTTATGTATCCTGACTTCCAGACTGTGTAATCTGCAAACTGTTTTTGGGAAATTTTTGAGTTACCTATCTTCGTGTATGTTGGATTAATTGAGTTGGAACTTTGGGAGTTGTCACTTTTGTAATTACTCTATACTGTGGTATTGTTTGAGTCAGTGTTGGATCTGTGTGAGAGAATTGATGTGGTGTCTAAAACAACTGTTTTGTTAGGATTTTTGATAAGCTTATGTGAGTTAGATTATGTCTACTTCAACTGCTATTGCTGATGCTTCACTTGCTCCAGTGGTCGTGGAACAACACTCCTTCCACCCTCTAACTCTGATGTCGAAACGGATGGCTCTCGTGGATTCTTTCGTTTGGACTTCTCCCCTGTCCCTCGATTCCGATTCTATTTCCACCACATCTTCCGCTTCGGTTGGAGTTGGAACTAGGGGTTCCACGGCTAAATCCTCCTCCGTTTGATTTTTACCTGCAAGATCATAATCTTCTTGGAAACCTAGATAATTAGGAAGCTCAAAGTCATCAGAATTTTATGACTCAAATCTGATTTTGACTGTCTTTGTATGCTTAAAATGATCTATAGATTTCCATTCATCCATGACCACTAGGTGATTTACTAGAATCTTATCTCCTCTCTTGAGATCATAAACACTATATCCTTTTACATCTTGATCATATCCTAGCAGATATCATGGTTTTCCTTTCAGATCCAACTTCCAATTTGACCGATCTGTGTCTAGGCTGAATACTTGACTACCAAAAACCTTTAAGTGTGAAACATCTAGTATTCGGCCGGTCCATCTCTCATAAGGAGTTTGGCCTTTTACTGTTGAAGTAATATCTCTATTCTTGAGATAGTTTGCACATTTCATAGCTTCGGCCCAAAATCTCTTTCCTATCTTCTTATTTGAGAGCATACTCATGGCATTATCACTTAGTGTTTTATTTAACCTCTCGACTACACCATTCTGCTCAGAATTTTCAAGAATTGTCTTTTGGTGTTGCACTCGATCTTCTCTCAAAAAATCCTTAAACTGATTCGAGGTATATTCTCCTCCATTATCACTCTTTCCTCTCTTAATAGAGGTTTCATGGAGTTTCTCACTCCATGCCTTATATTCCTTAAATACCTGTGGAGCCTCTGGTATTTTTTTCAAAAAATACACTCTAGAGTATTGAGTCTAATCGTCTGTGATTGTCATCATAAACCTTTTACCACCGGGTGAGGGCACTTTGGCCTGTCCACAAATATGAGTATGTACCAGTGTAACACTTTTTCTCCTTTATAAGTGGCTTCTTTTGGAAAGGGTAACCTGTGTGCCTTATCTTAAGCACAACCACTACAGTCACTTAGGTTTTCACTTTCTCTGAACTCAATTCCTTCCACTATTCCCATCTTTTTCATTTCTTTCAACTTATCTAGATGCACATGTCCAAGCCTCTTATGCCACAACATGATATCATGAACACTAGTATAGTAAAGTTTTTTTTTTTTGTTGCTTAAAATCAGCCTAAACATCTCTTGGCTACCTTTTTCAGCAATGAAATAAACTTCCTCCTCAAAGCTAGCAGTAAAGGTTCCCTTCCTAGTAATAATCTCAAAACCTTTATCATCTAACACAGACGGTGAGATGAGGTTTTTGTTTAACTCTGGAGTAAACAACACATTAGATAATGTCACTATCAATGTCTTTCCCTCCAGTAAGACTTTCAGTTCTAACGATCCTACCATAGTTGTAGTGACTACCCTCTCATCCCATACTCTATCTCTACGGTGGGAATCTTTCTCATCTTATTGAACAGGTGTTTATCCTTACACATGTGCATGGAGGCACCAGAATCCACAATCCAACCTCCTTCACCTTTCAAACCTCCAAAAGCACATTTATGCTTTCGAGGAATTTTGACCTCGGTCTTTGCCTCCAACTCCTCATCTTGCAAGAGCTCACCGTCCTCGTCCTCATCCTTGGATTCCTCCTCGTGTATATGAGTCACAAGAGCCTTTTTCTTTCATCTTGGAGGTCCATCGATCTGCCCCTCTATTAACCGAAGTTTGGTTAGCTTAGTGCACTCCGCAATATAGTGCCCAGTTTTCTTACAAAAATGACACAAACCCTTGGGAGCCCTTGCTCCAAACTCCTTCGTCTGATGTTTTTGCCCCCCCCCCCTCCATAATTTCTGACCGGTTTTTTAGAATTGTTGTTCCTCCAATTTGTCCCAGCCGCCAAGGCTTGCCCACTCTTTCCTCCCCTTCGGATCTCAATTGTGTTCTCCTGAACAAGAATCATCCATACCATTGAATTCAATATCCACCTTGAGTTTGGCAAGTCCTACACATGGTTGACTATGCTCTCGAACTCATCTGGTAACTTCATGAGCAAGCAGTTAACCTTCATCTTTTCAGTTTCAACCTATCCATCATTCTCTAGCTCCATGAAAAGTGTTGCGAGCTCATTACAAAAATCCAATATCTTCCCCCCCTTTTATACATATGCGTTAATTTTCTGATCAGCCAATTGATGTTGCTGAATCGTACCACTTAGGTACATCTCTATGAGAGCCACCCAAAGATCGGATGCCCTCTCTACCTGCAAATGAGGAGATGCAAGCCCTTGAGTAAGATGGCGGAGGATGAAGTGCTTTGCCGCCATATTGTTGTAGTCCCAAGTATCGGTATCATTCTTCTCGTTCCTCGGAATAGGTGACATGAATGCCGAACCAGTTGCTATTGGTGTGATCGTCTCTTTCTCCTTTCCTTTGTCCACCACCTCCCCTTCCTTTGTCTCCTTTGTTGGAGATGGATTTGTATCTTTGGTGAATGTGCTTCCTCGAAATCCTAGAGGGATACCAAGACTGAATGGACGCCTGAACCGTCCACACACTATTCCCCAAAACATTTTCTCACATAAAGATCTTGTCATCATACTCTGCAATATATGAAGCCAATTCCATTAAAGATGGGCATCCTAGAGGGTGGGCTAATAACCTCCAACTCTGAGACCTTCATAGGTCCTCAGAGTAGGCAGCTCACAAGAAGCCTCTAGAATAACCTTGGCCCCTTTGTGTTCAGCAAGATCAACTACCAGCCAGGCAAACAAAAACTCTGACCAGCTTCACCTGTGTTAAAACTAGACTCCCTTGAGTTGATTAAAATATAATCTCTGAATTTGCTCCCCTGAGAAGTAAGTTATAAAGTTTGAGTTTTTCATTACTTAAAGCAAGCCTGAACATTCCTTGGCTACCTTTCTCATGAAACTCTGAGACCTCCATAAGTCCTCAGAGTGGACAGCTTCTTAGAAGCCTCTAGGATAATCTTGACCCCTTTGTGTTTAAGCAAAAATAACTGCCACCCTGGCAGACAAAAACTCTGACCAACTTCACCCCTGTGAAGACAAGACTCCCCTGAGTCGATAGCAAAAAGAATCTCTGAATTTGCTCCCCTGAGCAGTAAGTTATGGAGGGTCAAAGTTGACCTTTTGTACAGAAGCTCTCTGGGAGAGGGGGTCCTATCTTCTAATTTTTCTAAGTCCTATCTCTCTCACAGACTCTATCTACTGATGTACGGAACCAATCAGAATTGAGTTCCGTACGCAAAAGTACAGCTGCCGGTGTACTTTATGTACGGACACTGTACGACATGGCCAAAATGTCGACACATGTCAAATCCGGATTCGGTGCCATAATCTCCGGAGTTTCCACAATCCAACGGAATTTTGCCACGCGTCATCCGATGTGGCGATGGCCACAAACCGCCGAAATCTTCCTCCGCGATCTCGGCGCTAATCCCGGCCGTCCGATTAAATTCGGCTTTAATCGTGGCCGTAATAAATACATGCGCGGTATTTCTTTCATTTACGAAACAAATGCGCGGTACTGATTTATGTCCGTACCGTAAGTCGTACATTACATATTACTGGATCTATGTATCCCGTAATTAATTCTAGTTAAATGGTTTATCGCTTGTATACATAACTAAATAATTATCAAACTATATGCTTGGTAACTCTTCCGCTAGATGAAACGGCTAAGGCTACAGGCTACTTCGTGTCTGCCGGCCGGCAAGTACAAGGATCAAATCCTGCCGCCGGCACATACATTTTAATTAAATATATAAACCCTAATATAAAATTCCCGTAAACCTCAGGATAGCCAAGGTAGCCATGGCTCTAGCTTCCTCTCCAATTTCTCAGTGACTGCGACAAGTTTGAGAGTTAGAGAGAGAAGTTAGAGATAGACTGCCTCGACTTCTATATTTCTTTTCAGACCTAGAAAATACTAATAAAACCATTAGTTTCTACACTCCCCTTATTTTCTAGTCAATCTTTAATTTCAGACCACACTTCTCCCTGCAAAAAATTAGTTTAGGGGAAGGCACAGGTTTGGTCATCATATCTGCTACCATCTCACTATCTGGTCTGTACTCTAAACTGATTATTTTGTTTTCTACTTTCTCTCTAACAAATCTGAGTCTGATGTCCATGTGTTTGGCTTTAAAATGGTGTTTAGGATTGGCAGAAATAGCGATTGCTGCCTGATTATCACAAAATATTTTCTGCACACCACTCTTAAGGTGACCAAGCTCACCAAGCAAAGACTTGACCCACATCAATTCTTTTACAGCAGAGCAAGAGGCCATATACTCAGCCTCCATGGTGGACTGAGCAATAACCTTTTGCTGTTTGGTACTCCAACAGCAAGCCCCATCACCCACATATAATACATATCCAGAAGTACATCTCCTCATCGGAGCATCACCATAACTGGCATCACTCCAAGTAGTGATGTCAGTATTCTCCCCACCCAAATGCAACCATAGATCTCTAGTTCCTACCAAGTATCTAAGGACTCTCTTAGCTGCCTCCCAATCCTTCTTAGTGGGAGCATTTAGACTTCTACTCAGCACTCCTACAGCTGCAGCTAAATCCGGCCGGGTACAATTCATAAAATAGATTAGACTTCCCACTACTTGCCTGTAAGGAATAGTCTGCATGAACTTCTGTTCTTCAAGAGATAATTCCTCGTCTAAGACTATGACTCCTTCTTCCTCACTCCCCTCACTTCCCTTCTTCAATTCCATTGGAGTTGTACAACTATTAGCTTTATCCATTTGAAATTTTTCAAGCATGTTCCCTATTGCTTCCTTTTGAGTCAATCTTATAATTTTTCTTTTTCGGTCTCTCTCTACTTGAATTCCCAAAATATATTTTGCTTCCCCCATATCCTTCATTTCAAATCTCCCCTTAAGATCGGTTTTCAGTTTATTAATTTTTTCCATTAATTTACTTAAAACAAGCAAATCATCAACATAAATTGCAATAAATATAAAACCTTCCTCATCTTCGAAAACATAGATTGAGTGATCTGAGCTGATCCGAATATATCCTAGACCGGTAAGAAACTCATCAAGCTTCTTATTCCACTGTCGGGGCGCCTGTTTCAAACCATAAAGAGATTTAATCAGCCGGCATACCTTACTCTCCATTCCTTCTTCCACAAACCCTTCGGGTTGTCGCATGAAGATCTCCTCTTCTAATTCTCCATGCAAAAAGGCTGTTTTGATGTCCATCTGGTGCACTTCCATGTCTTCCGCCGCTGCTAAACTGAGAAGTATGCGGACGGAGGGAAATCTGACCACCGGGGCAAAGGTTTCTTCGTAGTCAATTCCTTCCTTTTGTGTAAATCCCTTTGCCACTAATCTGGCCTTGTAGCGCTCGATTGTGTTATCTGGGTTCAGTTTTAGTTTGAAAACCCACTTACAACCGATTGGTTTTCGGTTAGGTGGACAGTCCACCAGCTCCCAAGTATCGGCTGCCATGATTGAAGCCATCTCCTCATTGATGGCTGTCTTCCACCGGTTTCTTTCTGGACAAGTCATCGCCTCTCGATAAGTTTGAGGTTCATCTTGATGAGATAGTTTAGTTACCTTGTTATTAACCTGTTTTTCTTGCAGTCTTTTGCTACTTCTCCTCCCTCCCTCAAAATCTGAGGCCGGAATAGATGGTTCTCGTGGATTCTTTCGAACAAACTCGGCTTCTCCCCTATCCCTTGATTCCGAATCAATTTCCACCACGTCTTCCGCTTCGAGTAGAGTTGTCACTGGAGTTTCCACAGCCGAGTCCTTTTCGGTCTGATTTGTTCCTGCAAGAATGTCATCGTCTCTAAAACCTGGATAGTTAGGAAGCTCAAAGTCATCAGTATTTTCTGACTCAAATCTGATTTTTACTGACTTTGTATATTTGAAGGGATCCACAGACTTTCCTTCATCCATAACTACTAGATGCTTTACCAAGATTATATCTTCTCTTTTTAGATCATAAACTCTATATCCTTTAACATCCTCATCATATCCTAATAAGTATCCCGGTTTTCCTTTAGGATCTAGCTTCCAATTGGACCGATCAGTATCTAGACTGAATACTTGACTGCCGAAAACCTTTAAATGAGATAAGTCTGGTTTCCGGCCTGTCCATCTCTCATAAGGTGTTTGATCTTTTATAGCTGAAGTAAGAACTCTATTTTTGAGGTAATTAGCACAGTTCATTGCTTCTGCCCAAATCCTTTTTCCTATCTTCTTATCCGACAACATACTTCTAGCACTATCACTTAGTGTTCTATTTAACCTTTCAGCTACCCCATTCTGTTCGGGATTTTCTGGCACCGTCTTTTGGTGTTGAACCCCATCTTCCCTCAAAAAATCCTCAAACTGGTTAGAAGTATACTCTCCACCATTGTCACTCCTTACTCTCTTGATTGGAGTTTCATGGAGTTTTTCGCTCCATGCTTTATATTGTCTAAAACAGTCCTCAGCCTCTGACTTGTTTTTCAAAAAATATACTCGGGAATACCGAGACCAATCATCAGTTATAGTCATCATAAATCTCTTCCCCCCCGGTGAGGGCACTCTAGCCGGTCCCCAAATATCTGTGTGTACTAGATCTAGAAGTTTTTCTCCCTTGTAGGTGGCTGTTTTTGGAAAGGGTAATCTGTGTGCTTTACCTTGAGCACACCCACTACAATCACTTATATCATCACTCTCACTGAACTGAATCCCTTCTACCACTCCCATCTTTTTCATCTCTCTTAACTTATCTAGATTCACATGCCCAAGCCTCTTATGCCACATCATAATATCATGAACACCAGCATAATAAAGTTTCTTCGTTTCATTACTTAAGATCAGCCTAAACATCCCATGGCTACCTTTCTCAGCAATGAAATAGACATCCTCCTCAAAACTAGCAGTAAAGACTCCTTCCCTAGTGCAAGTGAAAAAACCCTTATCATCTAATACTGATGTAGAGATAAGATTTTTGTTCAGCTCCGGAATAAACAATACATCGGAGAATGTTAATATGGATGTCTTTCCTTCTACTAACACTTTCAGATCTACCGATCCTACAAGAGTAGTGGTGACTATCCTCCCATCCCCGTACTCTATCTCTACGGTGGGAATCTTTCTTATCTTAGTGAACAGGTGTCTATCCTTACACATGTGCATTGAGGCACCTGAATCTATAATCCAGCCTGCTTCACCTTTCAATCCACCGTAAGCACATTTCTGCCTTCATGGAATTTCAACCTCAGTTTTCGCCTCCAACTCCTCATCCAAAAGGAGCTCATCGTCCTCGTCCTCGGATTCCGCCTCAAGTACTTGTGTGACAAGGGCCTTTTTCTTTCCTCTCGGGGTACCACCGGTCTGCCCCTCCTTTAACCGAAGCTCGGTTAGCTTGGTGCACTCTGCCATATAGTGCCCCGGTTTTTTACAAAAATGACATAAACCTTTGGGAGCCCTTGGTTCGAACTCGCCAACCTGTTTTTTCTGCTCCCTACCCCCATAGTTTCCGACTGGTTTCCGGGAATCCTTGTTCCTCCAATCGGTCGCTGTTGCCAAGGCTTGGCCACTCTTTCCTCCTCTTCGGATCTCAATCATATTCTCTCGAACGAGAATCATCCCTACCACTGAGTTCCATATCCACCTTGAGTCTGGCAAGTCCTGCACACGGTTGACTATGTTCTCGAACTCATCAGGTAACTTCATTAGTAAACAGTTAACTTTTTCTTTTTCACTAAAAACTTTACCCGCACTCTCTAGCTCCATGAAGAGTGTAGCAAGCTCATTGCAAAAATCCAACATATTTCCCCCTTTGTATACATACTCCTTAACTTTCTGATCAGCCAACTGTTTTTGCTGAATCGTACCACTTCGGTACATTTCTATGAGAGCCATCCAAAGATCGGATGCCCTCTCTACCTGCAAATGAGGACATGCAAGTCCTTGAGTGAGATGGCGTAGGATGAAGTGTTTTGCCGCCATATTGTTAAAGTCCCAGGTTTCAATATCATTCTCCTCGTTCCTCGGAATAGGCGACATGAATGCTAAACCAGTTGCTATTGGTGTGGTCGCCTCCTTCTCCTTTCCTTTGTCCACCACCTCTCCTTCCTTTGTTTCCTCCGTTGAAGGTGAATCCTCTTTCCTGGTGAATCTGCTTCCTTTAAACCCTGGAGGAATTCCAAGACTTGATGGACGCCCCAATCGTCCACTCACTATCCCCCAAAACCTTTTTTCGCATAGAGCTCCTATCATCATACTTTCCCAGTATATGAAGCCAGTTCCATTAAAGATTGGTACCCTAGAGGGTGGGCCCATAACCTGAAACTCTGAGACCTCCATAAGTCCTCAGAGTGGACAGCTTCCAAGAAGCCTCTAGGATAATCCTGACCCCTTTGTGTTTAAGCAAAAATAACTGCCACCCTGGCAGACAAAAACTCTGACCAACTTCACCCCTGTGAAGACAAGACTCCCCTGAGTCGATAGCAAAAAGAATCTCTGAATTTGCTCCCCTGAGCAGTAAGTTATGGAGGGTCAAAGTTGACCTTTTGTACAGAAGCTCTCTGGGAGAGGGGGTCCTATCTTCTAATTTTTCTAAGTCCTATCTCTCTCACAGACTCTATCTACTGATGTACGGAACCAATCAGAATTGAGTTCCGTACGCAAAAGTACAGTTGCCGGTGTACTTTATGTACGGACACTGTATGACATGGCCAAAATGTCGACACATGTCAAATCCGGATTCGGTGCCATAATCTCCGGAGTTTCCACAATCCAACGGAATTTTGCCACGCGTCATCCGATGTGGCGATGGCCACAAACAGCCGAAATCTTCCTCCGCGATCTCGGCGCTAATCCCGGCCGTCCGATTAAATTCGGCTTTAATCGTGGCCGTAATAAATACATGCGCGGTATTTGTTTCATTTACGAAACAAATGCGCGGTACTGATTTATGTCCGTACCGTAAGTCGTACATTACATATTACTGGATCTATGTATCCCGTAATTAATTCTAGTTAAATGGTTTATCGCTTGTATACATAACTAAATAATTATCAAACTATATGCTTGGTAACTCTTCCGCTAGATGAAACGGTTAAGGCTACCGGCTACTTCGTGTCTGCCGGCCGGCAAGTACAAGGATCAAATCCTGCCGCCGGCACATACATTTTAATTAAATATATAAACCCTAATATAAAATTCCCGTAAACCTCAGGATAGCCAAGGTAGCCATGGCTCTAGCTTCCTCTCCAATTTCTCAGTGACTGCGACAAGTTTGAGAGTTGGAGAGAGAAGTTAGAGATAGACTGCCTCGACTTCTATATTTCTTTTCAGACCTAGAAAATACTAATAAAACCATTAGTTTCTACATCTCAGCAGTGAAATACACATCTTCCTCAAAGCTAGCTGTAAAGACTCCTTTTCTGGTGCTAGTTTCAAATCCTTTATCATCTAATACAGACGTAGAGATAAGATTCTTTTTTAACTCCGGAATAAACAATACATTGGAGAACATAACTATTGAGGTTTTTCCTTCTACTACGACTTACAGATCTACCGATCCTACATAAGTAGTGGTCACTACCCTCCCATCCCCATATTCAATCTCTACTGTAGCGATCTTTCTCAGCTTAGTAAACAGATGCTTATCTTTGCACATGTGCATAGATGCACCTGAATCCACAATCCAGCCTCCTTCACCTTTCAGTCCACCGAAAGCACATTTCTGCTTTCGTGGAATTTCAACTTCTGTTTTTGCCTCCAACTCCTCATCCAAAAGAAGTTCGTCGTCCTCCTCATCGGATTCCTCCTCGAGTACCTGTGTGACAAGTGCCTTTTTCTTCCCTCGTGTTTGACCCCCGGTCTGCCCCTCCTTTATCCGAAGCTCAGTCAGTTTAGTGCATTCTGCCATGTAATGCCCGTGTTTCTTACAAAAGTGACAAAGCCCCTTTGGTCCCCTCGTTCCGGATTCATCGGATTGATTTTTCAGGTCTTCCCCTCCATGACTTCCAAGGGGTTTCCATGAATCTTTGTTTCTCCAACTTGCTCCATCCGCCAAGGCTTGTCCGTTCTTAACTCCCCTTCGGATTTCGATTGTATTTTCTCGGACGAGAATCATACTAACTACTGAATTCCATACCCACCTGGAGTCCGATAGATCTTGTACCCGGTTTACAATGTTCTCATACTCATCGGGTAGTTTCATGAGTAAACAATGTACCTTTGCCTTCTCGGTTTCTACTTTTCCGGCACACTCTAACTCCATGAAAAGTATAGCCAGCTCATTGCAGAAATCGAGCATCTTCTCTCCTTTGTGAAAGTATCCATTGATCCTTTGGTCTGCTAGCTTGTGTTCCTGAATAATACCGCTACGGTACATCTCTATAAGCGCATCCCACAGATCGGTTGCCCTTTCCACCTGTAAATGAGGACCAGCGAGTCCTTGTGTGAGATGACAGAGGATAAAATGCTTCGCTGCCATGTTGTTATAGTCCCAAGTATCGATATCATTCTCCTCATTCCTCGGAATAGGAGACATGAAAGCAGATCCGGTTGCTATAGGTGTGGATTTCTCTTTTTCTTTCCCTTTTTCCATCATGATGCTTTCTCTGTCTTTTGATTCCTCTAATGACGATGGATCTGGTTTCCTACCAAATCTGCTTCCTCCAAACCCTGGAGGAATAGAAGGACCGGATGGGCGCTTCATTCGCCCACTCACAATTCCCCAAAATATTTTCTCACATAGGGCTCCCATCATCATAGTCTCTTAGTAGATGAACCCTGTCCCATTGAATATGGGCACCCTAGAGGGTGGGCCCATAACCTGCAACTCTGAGACCTCCAAAGGTACTCAGAGTAGGCAGCTTGCTAGAAGCCTCTAGGATAACCTCAGTTCTTTAAGCTTTGTCTGAATATTGCTGACACCTTGACAGAATACAGACTGACCAGACTGCACCCCTTGGAAGGGCTGACTCCCCTGAGTCTGCCACAAAAAGAATCCTTGAATTTTCTCCCATGAGCAGTTAATTATCAATGGTCAAAGATGACCCTTTTATACAAAAGCTCTCTGAGAGAGAGGCGGCTATCTCTAATTTTCTAAGTCCTAAACCCCTCTCTAAACCCTCTCCTACTGATGTACGGAACCAATTAATTGAGTTTACAGTACAGAAAGGTACTTGGTCCGAAATACTTTCTGTACGGCCATTGTACGATATGGCCAGAAAGACGACGCCTTATATATCCGGGTTCGCCATAATATGTCTGGAGATGCCGTCATCCAATGTCATGCTGCCACGTGTCACCCGTTGTGGTTGTGACCGAAAACCGCCAAATCGACCATTCCGCGATGACGGCTTCTTTCTCCGTCGTTAGATTAATGTCGGCCTTAATTTATAGCCGTTAAAAATACAAGTAGTACATTTCCAGTGTAATTCTATTTTTAGCTGTGTCTGTGTGATTGTGGTCCGTTTGTCAGTAAATCGAACTTCTCTTTTTCGTCATCTTTAAGTAGCTATCGTACCCTATATACTTCAGCACTGGTCTTAGACTACAGGGTAAGACTAACGACTACTTTGACGGATGGTAGGTACCAGGATCTAATCCTGGGTCCGTCAATCCTTTTGGTAAGTTTACCAAGGATCTGCCTTTTGAACTCTAGAAGGAGCATAGGCAGCCATGGCTCTAGCTTCCTCTCCAGCCTTTAGTGACTACGACAAGTATGGGGGCTAGAGAGAGAAGCTAGAAGCAGGCTGCCTCTGCTTTTTCCTGCTCTTATTTAAATCTTTTAACTAACCTAGAAAATACCTTTTATTTCAACAAGGGGGAGCAACTATAGCTCAAGAACTGACACGCGACAGCGGAACAGCCATAGTGTACTATGGCCGTACAAAAAGTACAGATGTACTTGTACCTTGTTGTACTTTACATTCATTTGATTGGTTAGGGTACACTAGTAGAGGGTTTAAAGAGGGAGCTTAGGACTTAGGATAAATTAAGGTAGTCGCCTCTCTCCCACAGTGCTTTTGTATTTATAGACCATCTTTTGGCCGTCCATAACTTAATGCTGAGGTGAGCAATTCAGTGATTCTTTTTGCTGCAGACCCAGGTGAGTCCACGCTACACAGGGGTTTAGTCGGTCGGAGTTTTTGATTCCCATGGTGGCACTTATTTATTGCCAAAGTCAAAAATGCAAATATTATCCTAGATGCTTCACATAAGTTGGACATTCTGTGGACCAATGGAGGTCACAAAATTACAAAAGTCTCCTCATAATCTATCCCCTCTTTTTGAGTGAACCCATTTGCTACCAACCGAGCCTTATATCTTTGAATGGTATTATCTGGGTTCAGTTTTAGTTTAAACACCCATTTGGACCCAATTGGTTTTTTGTCCGGAGGACAGTCCACCAGTTCCTAAGTATTTGCTTCTATGATGGAAGCCATCTCATCATTTATACCTCTAACCCATCTGTCTTTCTCCCGATTTTTCATTGCCTCCGAGTATGACTGAGGCTCATCAGGGTGAGACAGCTTAGTAATCTTATGAGCAGCATGTTTCTCTTGTAGCCTTTTGCGGCTTCTTTGTCCTCCCTCAAAGATTCGAAGCTAGGATGGAGGGAAGTCTCGGGTTCCTCCTCACTGTCTCATCGACTCCCTTATTCATGGATGCAAGTTCTGACTCATCCTCCCCTATCTCCTTGGAGTGCATAAGGATATGTGGAGATTCCGGTATATCTCCCCTATCTTGGATCTCCCCTGAATGTGCAATCATTTTTTCACTTATTTCCGTTCTAGGAATTTCCGAGTCCTCCTTTTTTCGGACTCAAAATTGATTCTTATCTTCTTGGGATATTTGAAAGGATAAAATGATTTCCCTTCATCCATGACAACTAGGTGCTTTACTAGAATGATATCTTGTTTGGCTAAGTCATATACTCTATATACCTTGACATCCTCATCATATCCCACAAAAAATCTAGGTTTCCCTTTAGCATCTAGTTTCATGTTTTTTCTATCCGTGTCAAGACTGAAAACTAGACTACATAATACTTTCGAAGAGAAATATCTAGTTTCTTTCCAACCCATCTCTCATAAGGTGTCATTTTTTTTACGGCTGAGGTAAGGACTCTATTCTTAATGTAGTTAGCACACTTCATGGCTTCTGCCCAAAACCTTTTTCTTATCTTCTTGTCGGCTAACATACTACGAACACTATCTCCTAAAGTCCGTTTCAACATCTCAACTACCCAATTTTTTTCTAGATTTTTCGGTACAGTTTTATGATGCTGAACTCCTTTATCCCTTAAGTCTTCCCCAAACTGGTAAGAGGTATATTCTCCCCCATTTTCACTTGTTATTCTTTTAATGGGGGTTCCGTGCATCTTCTCACTCAAGGCTTTATATTCTTTGAAGTAAGTTGGTGTTTCAAGCTTTGTTTTTAGAAAGCAGACTCCTGAGTATCTAGACCAGTCATCAGTAATTCTCAACATAAACCTCTTCCCTCCAACCGAAGGTACATTTGCCGGTCCATAGGTATCTTTGTGGACCAGATCTAGTACTTTTGTCAAGCTCGTGTGCATTATCGGCACATTTCTACTCCCTAGATTACCGGGGCCTCATTCCACCATGTACAGACCATAGTGTACGGGAAAGGGTGCAACTTTGAGACCTCCCTAGAACCTCTGAGTAAGTAGCTCACACGAAGCCTCTACGATAACCCTGAACCCTTTGTCTTTCAGCACGAATAACCGCCAGCCTAGCAAACAAAAGATCTGACCACCTTCACCCCTGTGAAGGTAAGACTTCCCTAAGTTGATAGCAAAAAGAATCTCTGAATTTGCTCCCCTGAGCAGTAAGTTATGGAGGGTCAAAGTTGACCTTTTGTACAGAAGCTCTCTGGGAGAGAGGGTCCTATCTACCAATTTTTCTAAGTCATATCTCTCTTTGAAACTCTATCTACTAGTGTACGACACCAATCATATTCCACTGCCCTATATAAAAGTACTGCTGCCGGTGTACTTTATGTACGGATATTGTACGACATGGCCTAAATATCGACACATGTCATATCCAGATTCGGTCCCGTAATTCCCAAAGATACCGCGATCCAACGTAATCGTGCCACATGTCATCCGATGTGGCGATGACCACAAACCGCCGAGAATCTTTTTTGCGATCACTGCTTTCTTTTCGGCTGTCCGATTGAATGCAAATTTCAATCGTAGCCGTCATAAATGCTTGTGCGGTATTTGTTTTTAAAAAGAAACAAAATGCGTGGTTCTTGTTTCTTGTCCATATCGAAATCCGTACGTTTACATAACAGGATCTATGTAACCGTAAACATCCGCCGTTAAATGAATTTTCCTACGTGTTAACATTTAAATAAATATCAAACCCTATAGTATGTATCGTGACTTCTAGACTTAACGGTTAAGGCTACCGGCTACCGGCGTTTTGACGGTCGGCTGGTAGCAGGATCAAATCCTGTTACCGACATACTCCTTTTAGTAAAAAATCTACCTATCGGTAAATTAACTAATCTATTTTCCGTAAACCTCTGGATAGCCTAGGTAGCCATGGCTCTAGCTTCCTCTCCAACTTTTCAGTGACTTCAACAAGTGTGGGAGTTGGAGAGAGAAGTTAGAGGCAGACTGCCTCGGCTTCTTTCTTTATTCGAATTTAGACCTAGAAAATAATAATATAACCATCGATTTCTACAAAGAGGAGGACAAGCACCGGGATCAAATCCTTGTATTTTCACTTAGGAGCACGACGCACTTTAGTTCATGTAAAAGGGTTACAGAGTTGGGTACTTAGTGGCTAGGGCTAGGCTGCTATAGTTGCGATTTCAGAGCAGCGCAGCTGCAATTCCAGACCAGCGCAGCATAGCAGCATAGCAGCGTAACAACTTAGCGGCGTAGCAACTTAGTAGCGCAACAGCGTAGCAGCGCAGCATAGCAATGCCGCAGAATGTAGATTGAGCTGTATAGTTCTAGAAGGAAATTTTTGATAGTTCTCGGTTGACCGTGAAGGTCCACATGTACAGCTCTACAGTACTAGGATGACTAGCAGTTAGTTAGTTTAAATTGTCGAGTAGACCTTGCGAATAGGTGTTGTTCTACAACCACTGGAGCAAGTGGAGCATCAGCAGTAGTAGTGGAAGTAGACATAATCTCACTCACAGAAGCTTATCAAGAATCCTATTAAACAGCTGTTTAATATAGCTCACCAAATCTGATACAAAGAATGAAACTGCTTCAAACTATACCACAGTATAGAATATCATGAAGACTGACAACTCTCAAAGTTTCAGCTCAATTGATTCAACATACACCAAGATATGCAGCTCAGAAGTTTCCCAAAAACAGTCTGCAGATTACACAGTCTGGAAGTCTGGATATATAAAATGTTCTATGTCCTAAGTCTTATACTCTTCACTCAGTTGTCCTACTACATAGTGCTGTACCGCGGATACAAGTGTTCCAAAACGATACATCCAAAAGAACTAAACTGCCACTAAGGTCTAAGTGCTCCTACTTACGCAAAAAACTAATCTATCACTGTACATTCAATATGATTGAGAATCCTATATAGGTGATTTGATCAAATACTTGTCGCCTGGCTAAGTGAATCTCGTCTGTTGACTTGATTTAGATCAACCGCAGTAGCGCAGTCCAATTCTTGATTATATTCAAATATCCGCAGCTTCTTAGCAGCTGCGTTATCATATACAAAAGTTGGCCGCAGCTGCGTTTGATTTGTTGCGTAGCAATTGGGTTGTCATGTACCAAAATATCCGTAGTTGCGTTTGACCTGTTGCATCGCAGGCTGCGTTTGTCCGTACATACCATATCAAAAATAACCGCAGCTGCGCTTGTTCAATCTGCGTTGCAGCTGCGTTGACGGTATCATTCAAAAAACATGCAGTGTGATTCAAGTGACGACGCGTGTCCATATAGATCTATTTTTCGGCCGTCCTATAAATTTGCTGAGACTTAAAAGTTTTCCAAAAACAACAATAGGGACCTGAAGTAGACCTATACAGCGAGCGCAACCTTGTACTCTCTTTCCAGCAATAAAGCGCAACCTTGTCTGTTAGTACTGTGTGCTCCTACTGTTGCTACGGGAAGGTCCTTGGTGTTTCCGCTGTGCAATGTGACGTGTTGTGGTGTATTGTTGCCTCTGTTACACTAGTATCGGAGCAATTAACCGTGACCCGACAGCATGAATGAACACGGCGTATCCACTACAGAAATGTTGGCGCAAGTTCTCAGGGAGTTGGAAAGTGTGAGATTACAGAACGCGCAGCTAAGTAACACCGTCGCAGCCTTGGAGTCTCGTCTACGGGAGCGACCTCATGGAGGCACTGAGAGAGACTCCAGGAGACCGAAATTAAGGCTTCCCGACGAGTGTGACCCTACAAGACACAAGAACCTTGACACATGGCTATTCTCTGTTGCGAACTATCTCGCGAATTTTCCAAGCCTATCGGATCGTGAGAAGATTCACAACGCGGGTGGTCCTCTTAAAGGGGCAGCGGGGGCATGGTGGAGGACATTGGTGGAGGACAATGAAATACCGACTGTCTGGGCGCTCTTCGTTCAACTTCTTTGCGACACTTGGCAGCCCGTCAACACATTGAAGGCGGCGAGAGATAAGATCGCAGTATTGAAGCAACGAACTTTCGTGATGGAGTTTACGCAGCGGTTCTTGGAGTGCAAAGTTCAAATACCTACGATGACGGAGGTCGAAGCCGTGGATCGCTACGTGAAGGGGCTTAAGTCGTCTATTCGTAGAGATGTGGAACAGTGGCTTGCTCGGGAAAGCACGACTCCTACTCTCTCGGCAATCATCTAGTTTGCGGAGCGGACCGATTCGGTCAACTTTAACCTCCGGAGACCTTATCACTACGGGCCGAGCAGTAACGAAGGAAACCGACGAGACAAAGGTCCAACCCCCATGGAGCTCGGCGCAATTAATGAGGATAAGGAAGTGGTCAACGTCCTGCGGAGAAAGAAGAAACCTACCAAGACCAAGACCAATGACTTATCCCCCGAGGAAATCCAGCGGAGGAGGCAAAATGGCTTATGCTTCCAGTGCGGTTCTCCAGATCATATGGCTTGAGAGTGTCCAAAACGGAAAGGTCCCAAAAAGGGAAAACTTACCATTATGAGTTTAGCCGGTGAAGGAGGAGACCCTTTGATATTTCGGATTAAATAGGATCGAGTGCATCTAACTTCATGGTGGACTCCGGAGCATCGGGGAACTTCATTAACGAGGCGACAGTGAAAAGGTTGAAACTCCCTCTTGTGGTGCTAAAGGATCATCAGTTGGTACAATTGGCCGACGACAGTTCCTTATCGATTACCCATCGTACCCCGAGGTTACGCGTCGGAATTGGGAAACTCTGATGGTACAACACGCTTCATGTATTACCTCTTGAAGACCATGAAGTAATCCTGGGGAAGCCGTGGCTGCAAAAATGGAATCCGACGATCGATTGGAGAAGTGGCGCCATGAGAGTGAAGAAAGGTGAAGATGAGTTTGAGGTAAAAGCGGGAGCGGCTGGTAAGGGAGTGGAAGAGGGACGCCTGCTTTTGGCCTTACAGCTCAAGAGGGCACTCAAGAAAGGGGAAACGATAAGTATGGTGGTCGTCCAGCCAATGGAGGAGGCAAAGGAGGAGATCCCGGAAGAATGGAAGAAGAAGGACCCCGACTTCGACTCCAAAGAAATGGACGACATTGGGAAGACTTGCGAAGAGGCCCCGTGTAGAAATTAATGGTACATTTTTAGTATTTTCTAGGTCTAAATAGAAATATAGAAAGAAGCCGAGGCAGTCTACCTCTAACTTCTCTCTCCAAACTCTCAAACTTGTCGCAGTCACTGAGAAATTGGAGAGGGAGCTAGAGCCATGGCTACCTAGGCTATCTAGAGGTTTACGGGAAATTTATATTAGTTAGGG
>JBBHKE010000900.1:26076-98076 GCA_037447655.1 Zygnema cylindricum
GGAAACCATGTCTTCGAGAAACCCTCTCTCCCAGGATAGAGGATTAAAAAGATTCAGGATAGAGAGAGTGTCTGAGATAAATGACTACATGCCGTGGTTAGTCTTATATCAAGGCATGCGTTTTCATGTCAACGGCCACATGAAATCCATGCCTGTAACATGCTGTACCGGATTTACACCTGTGTACAGTATAGGCCATTGGTGCCGTACATCAGTAAATAGAGTCTGTGAGAGAGATAGGACTTAGAAAAATTAGGAGATAGGACCCTCTCTCCCAAAGAGCTTCTGTACCAAAGGTCAACTTTGACCCTCCATAACGTACTGCTCAGGGGAGCAAATTCAGAGATTCTTTTTGCTATCGACTCAGGGGAGTCTTGCCTTCATAGGGGTGCAGGTGGTCAGGGTTTTAGGGTGGCAGTTATTTTTGCTGAAACACAAAAGGGTCAGGATTATCCTAGAGGCTTCTTGGAAGCTGTCTAATCTGAGGACTTATGGAGGTCTCAGAGTTTCAAAAAACGGGCATTCTCCAAGAGGACAACATAGGGAAAACTAAGTATACTCATATTCTAGTACTTTATGAGACCAAGGGTGGTTAAATACCACTATGTGGTGATGCAATTGTGTGTCCTCCATTGGACTACAGAATATAGGAAGCCTCTAGATAGGTTTTAACAAGCCCACTTTAAGCCACAGCCACTGCTGCCCAAGAATGCAAACGAACAGTTTGACTGCACCCCTGTGCAGCCTGGACTCCCGTGAGTTCGTAACAAAATGAATCACTAAAAATGGTCAACTGAATTGATTAGCTATGAGGCAGTAATAATGCCAATTTGTACAAACTCTCAAAGGGAGAGGAGACTACCTACCAAAAATTTCTAAGTCCCGATTCCCTCTAATAACTTCTATCTACTGAAGTACGCACCAATCAGATTACTGTACCGTACCAAAAATACTACTGCCGGTGTACCTTTTGTACGACCTATGTAAGACAAGGCTATTAAGCGGACCAGTGTCCACTTTTCACTCGTCCGTACGTTCCTCGGAATTCCCGTGACCGAAAGTTATCTCTCCACGTGGCTCCAGGTCATGCCACGTCACAAAACGCCAAAGTGACCTTTTCTGGATCTGGGCGAAGACGTATGCCGTTTGATGCGAACCAACATTAAATATTGACCGTTGAAACAAATGTCAGATTCATTTGTTTCGCGCGCGATTCAGTCTGCACTGAATTTGACCCGTTCTATGATGTTACAATTACATTTCCGTTAATCGGATTAGATGACGTAACACACTTTAAATACTAATCAAACCCTATGTATTCTAGCTATATTCTACGACAAACTGGTTAGAGCGGACGGCTGCCCCACGCTCTACCGGTCGGGGGTTCGAGTCTTATTGGACTCAACCTTTTTGTTGAGAGTGACTTAAGGTCACTCTTTAACCATGTATATAGAGTGGAGGCAGCCATGGCTCTATCACTCTCTCTCTCCTTTAGTGACTACAACAAGTATGGGGGTAAGAGAGAAAAGATGGAGGCAGGCTGCCTGCATGTTTCTTTTCCGCAAATATATTAAGACCTAGAAAATACAAAAACTATTTATTTCAACACTCCCCTTATTTTCAAGTCTACTTTTAATTTTTCTTTCAACCCGCAAGTTTCTCGACAATATTTTAATTTAGGAGAGGGCACAGGTTTGGTCATCATGTCAGCCACCATTTCTTAACCAGGTCTAAACACAAGATTTAAAATTTTATTTTCAACTTTTTCTCTCACCAAACTTAATCTTATGTCCATGTGTTTTGTTTTAAAATGGTGTTTTGGATTGGCTGCAATTGCAATTGCAGCTTGATTATTGCAAAAGACTTCATGCACTCCCTCCTTCATATATCCCAGTTCTTGTAGCAATTATTTCACCCACATTAGTTCTTTTACAGCAGAACAAGATGCCATATACTCAGCCTCTATAGTAGACTGAACAACAACCTTTTGTTGGTTACTGCTCAAACAAACAAGCACCTTCCCCCACATACAAAACATATCCAGAAGTGCATCTTCTCATAGGTGCATCCCCATAACCGGCACCACTCCAAGTGGTGATATCAGTGTGCTCCCCTCCCAAATGCAACCATAATTCTCTGGTTCCAACCAGATATCTCATGACTCTCTTGGCTGCCTCCCAATCTCTCTTTCTAGGATCGTTAGGACTCCTACTGAGTACTCCTACTGCTGCCGCTACGTCCGACCTTGTACAGTTCATAATGTATATCAAAATTCCTAGGACCTGTCTGTAAGGAATAGACTTTATAAACTCTCTCTCCTCTGGACTCATTTTATCATCTAAGATCATCACTCCTCTTTCTACACTCCCATCACTTACTTTCTTCAAGTCCATGGGAGTGGTACAACTGTTGACTTTCTCCATTTGAAATTTCTCAAGCATATTACCTATTGCTTCTTTCTGAGTCAGTCTTATGATCCTCTTCCCTCTGGACGTGGTGATGACTGAAAAACGCCAAAAGTACATAATCCGTGATCGCGGCGCCTATCGTGGCCGTCCGATCAAACCGGATACAATTGTAGCCGTTGAAAATATACGTACGATATTTGTTTCGCGTTTGAAACAAATGCGCGGTATCCGTTTCATAAATTACATTAAATCGTACTCCGTACTATACAAAACTGTATCTATGCATTTCGTATCTATTCCCGTTAGACGAACTAGTCTACGTGTACAAATATAAATATCTGTCAAACCTATCTTACTCTAGCATCGTATTTAGACTTGTTGGTTAAAGCGAACGGCTAGTTTGACAGACGGTAGGTACCAGGATCAAATCCTGGGTCCGTCACACCTTTTAGATATCTCTATTAAGAATTGCCTGTCCACTTTAAACAGCCTAGGCAGCCATGGATCTAAATCCTTTTCAAGTCTTCAGTGACTGCGACAAGTGTGGGGACTTGAGTGAAGAGTTAGAGGTATGTTGTTAGTGTCCCCTTTTTGCTTTTTTATTTTACAATCTCTAGACCTAGAAAATACTTAAATTTCAACACTTCCACCATTTCATTATCACTGAACTGAATGCCTTCTACCACACCCAGCTTCTCCATCTCCCTCAACCTATCAAAATGCATATGCCCCAACCGCTTATGCCAAATCATCAATTTTGGGACACCAACATAGTAAGCATTCTTCTTTTCATTACTCAAGTTAAGCCTAAACATTCCTTGGCTACCCTTTCCTTAGGCACAACCACTACAATCATCCACCATTTTATTATCACTGAACTGAATCCCTTTTACTACACCAAGCTTCTTCATCTCCCTCAACCTATCAAAATGCACATGCCCCAATCGCTTATGCCAAATCATCAATTTTGGGACACTAACATAGTAAGCATTCTTCTTTTCATTACTCAGGTTAAGCCCTTTATCTGCAGTGAAGTAAACTTCATCCCCATACTTGGCTGTAAAAACTCCCTTTCTAGTGAAAGTACCAAACTCTTTGTCATCTAACACAGATGTAGAAACTATATTTTTACTCAGCTGAGGAATAAAAAGCACATCTGAGAAAGTGAGAATAGATTCCTTACCCCCCACTAACACTTTCAGGTAAACTGATCCCACTGGATGAGTAGTAACAACTCTCCCATCCCCATACTCTATTTCTACAGAAGGGATTTTCCTTAGCTTAGTGAAGAGATCCTTATCACGACACATATGCATGGATGAACCTGAGTCGGTGATCCATCCTTCCTGTGGAGCTTTTGAAATACTCCAAGGGCACACTTTTGTCTCCGAGGGATCTCCTTCTCCTCTTGACTCTCGTCAAGAAGAAGCTCCCCATCGTCCTCAGAGGACTAGTCCTCGGTGTCTCATGTCACCTTTGGGACCAAAAGTGCCTTTTTCTTCCCTCCGGAAGAACCCCCTCCTTGGTTCTCTTGGAGCTTCAGCTCTGCCAACTTAGCACAATCCGCAATAAAGTGCCCTGGTTTTTCGCAAAAATGACATAGGCCATTTGGGGGCCTCGGTCCTCCAAAATGGACTCTTTCTCCTTTGTATTATTTTTTCGGTTACGGTCTCCACCTGTCCCCTCCGGCGGCTAGAGCTTGAACGCTCTTTCCACCTCTCCTGATCTCCATGGTATTTTCCTGCACAAGTATCACCCGGACCACTGTATTCCACTTTAATGAACTATCAATCATTTCTTGTACTCGATACACTATGTTCTCATACTCGTCTGGTAACTTAATGATGAGATTGTTAAATTTCATTTTCATTGTACCTGTCCAACCGACACTTTCCATTTCCATATACAAACAAGAAAGATCATTGCAATAATCAAACATCTTTCCTCCTTTGAAAGTGTAACTCACTAGCTTTTGCTCAGCCAACTGGAGCTCCTGAATAGTACCAGCTCTATAAATCTCCACCAAACTCTCCCACAACTTCTCGGCCTTGTGAATATTAAGGTGAGAGGTGGCCAAGGCTTAAGTGATATGCCTTAGAATGAAGTTCTTGGCAGCCATGTTTACGTCTTCCCACAATTGAGCATCGTTCTCCACAGTCTTCACGGCCGCCACTCCCGGTGCCATGGCAATAGGGGTGAGGGGTGTCTCCTTCCCTTTCCCCTTTTCGCACACACTGCTGTCCCCATCATCTGCCTCCTCCGCGAAGCAGTCGCTGCTGCAAAAAACCTTACTCCTCCAAAATCTTGGCGGAGTTCTCGAAGGTGACCGTTTCACTTGTCCACTGACGATACCCCAGTATCGTTTTTCGCACAAAGCTCCCATCATCATGGCTTCCCAATAGATGAACCCAGATCCATTGAAAGTGGGTACCCTAGAGGGTGGGCCCATAACCTGCAATTTTGTGTTCTCCATTGGACTACAGAATACAGGAAGCCTCTGGATAGTTTTTAACTATCCCACTTTAAGCCACAGCCACTGTTGCCCAAGAATGCAAACTGACAGTTAGAGAGAACCGTTGTGCAGCCTGGACTCCCTTGAGTCCGTAGCAAAAAGAATCACTGAAAACGGCCAACCAGGCGATAAGTTATAAGGCAGTAAAATTGCCAATTTGTACAAACTCTCAAAGGGAGAGGTGACTGCCTACCAAAATTTTCTAAGTCCTGATTCCCTCTAATAACTTATATCTACTGAAGTACGCACCAATCAGATTACTGTACCGTACCAAAAAGTACTTCTGCCGGTGTACCTTTTGTATGGCCTATGTACGATAAGGCTATTAAGCGGACGCGTGTCCACTTTTCACTCGTCCACACGTTCCTCAAAATTCCCGCGACCGAATGTTATCTCTCCAAGTGGCTCCAGGTCATGCCACGTCACAAAACGCCAAAGTGACCTTTCCGAGATCTCGGCAAAGACGTATGCCGTTGGATGCGAAACCAACATTAAATATCGACCGTTGAAACAAATGTCAGATTCATTTGTTTTGTGCGCGATTCAGTCCGCACTCAATTTGACCCGTTCTATGATGTTACAATTACATTGTTGTTAATCGGATTAGATGACGTAACACACTTTAAATACTAATCACACCCTATGTATTCTAGCGATCTTCCACGACAGCCTGGTTAGAGCGGTCGGCTACGCCACAGTCTACCGGTCTGGGGTTCGAGTCCTACTTGACTCAACTTTTTTGTAGCTCTTACCCTGTATATAGAGTGGAGGTAGCCATGGTTCTATCACTCTCTCTTTCTTCAATGACTACAACAAGTATGGGGGTAAGAGAGAAGAGATGGAGGCAAGCTGCCTGCATGTTTCTTTTACGCAAATATATTAAGACCTAGAAAAAACAAAAACTATTTATTTCAACAGGTGATGCATGAAGACGAAACATAGGCACCATGGGAGCCATATCTGATTCGAGTTTTGGAAATGAAAATTGGCAGAAGATAATTCTGAACAGAAAATTGTAAGGTCCATGATATTGGATGGTGAACCGTTTTTAATTTTTTTATTTCTGTATTTATTGCATTTGCAAGCGACGATATGTTCTCGAGGCTGACACCAAAAAGTTGCATTACATGTAATATTATTATGTTCGTCACATTCACTTTAACCACAAAGGGAAGAGAATAAAAACAAAACACCAAAACAAAGGTAAAACAACAGAGATATAAATACTATTTCCTAAATATGTCAAATTTGTGCGTTTTCCTTTTATAACAATTTTTCTATAACCGAGTTGGACGTCTTGGGCATTATCCAATTCAAGAATAAATCCCAAGAGCATTCTTTGTATTTGACGAGCAATATGAACCACAACTTGCTTTCAACCATTTGAACGTTATCACTTGCTTCACATCATTTTGAGGCAACGCAAGCAAACTTTAACAAATATAGCAATATTTGTTGCATATTATTGCAATAAAATCTTTTGGCGAAAACTCGACATTATGTCATTTCATCCGTTGTGGTTAGTTCGCATGTTTCTTCAAAGAGGGCGGCTTGAAGACTTAAAGTTTTTCAAAACATACAAAAAATTCAATAGTGTAGTATCTTGGAGTCGGTTTTCCTAACAAGTACACCGTGAATCGTTATTAGTGTTAATGTTTTTTTCGTCTCCTTAAACATCTTTTCTCCGTACACGCATGTCGGTTTTTATATCTGACGGTTGAGATTGAAAGTTAAGATTCTCAGCTTCCGATTGACGGTCTTAAATTGAAAATCGGACAAGAGTGTACCGAGAAAAGATGTTTTATGTGGCGAAAAAAATATTAACGCTAATAGCGATACAATATGTAGTGATTCTTTTTGTGGAACATTGCACGCACATTTTATTATAAAACATGCAGTTTCAGACAGATTCGAGTTCATGAAGTAACGTCAAAATTCGTTTAATAAGAACAGAAAACCAAGGAAACAAATGGAAAATATCCACCAGAAACTAAAAAAAAAAGACTAACCAAAAACACACTAACAAGAAGAACAGATTTTCAGAACTATTTCCCCACAATATAAAAACGAGAAAAATTTACTAATGTCGAAATATATAAATCTCTTAAACTCCCGACAATCGGATAATAGAAAGGGGACTCTAATAGCATGAATACATCTAAGAGAAAAATAAATTAAATATCTTGTTTAAAAAAATTAAAAAGGATACTAGGACTGAATGTCTCATAACAAGACCTGGTTGAGACCTGATTTAAACATCACTGTGAACTATAAAAACTAACAAATGAAATAAAAAGGAATTATTTACATTTACGATTACTTTTCGGAACACATATCTTTACTCCTTTCTGAAATCCCAATCGCCACACCCACCCACAAGAATCCGAAAAGAAAAAAGTTAAAACAAATAAGTCACGAGAATTACTCAAAACTATGGCATAACGAAAAAACCAAGGATAAAGCCAGAAAAGAGAGGATTTTTTATTTAACCACCACACATAATTTGAGGGCTCAAATTAAAACAAAAAAAAGAAGGATTCAAGCTAATTTTCCCCACCCTCTCCCTTTCTCCAAACAAAACACGACACAAAACCAAAAAAGTCCCGCAAGGCCACAAAGAAAAAAAAACACACAGCAAAAATTTTTTTGCTTCAAACGTGAATATTACGTGAATTACGTGAATTACGTAAATATTACGTATTATTCCGTGAATTTTTGACCTCCTAAAACAAAACCAACAAACCCAACAACGCAATAAAAGCTCCAAAATCCCAAAACCTGACATGACTCACAAAAACATTTGAGAAAACCCAAAAACCTCAAAAAAATTCAAATCCGAAAATCGGGAAGACTCGAAAACCCCCAAATGTCAAACCCAAGAAACCCCAAAACCACAAATTTACCCAAAAAACGAAAAAGGCAAAAAATGTTGCAATATGTACCTCGACCATGACGCATCCGAGCTTCAAGCTCCGGTTGAGAGTGTTGAAGAGGCCCACATTCGAATAGAAGCACTTCTTCAAAATGTCGCTGCAGCTCTCGCCCGCCTTCACCTTGTAGATCTTCGCGTCCGACCGACAAACTGGCACCAAGGGAATCATGTTAGACATAAACTTTCCCTCTCCCTCTCCCTCTCCTCTCCCTCTGAATTTACCTTTAGTCTTTCTTTGTACGTCTCCATTACCGCATTCCCCTACATCTTTTCCTACTTCATCACATCCAATGGCCGCCATGGCCTCGACACATTAGCCAAAAAAGAGTTAATTAATGCAATGGAAGTCCAAATTAGCGAAGATGAAAAATGCAAACAAAATACCAAGCGCACAAAAAAAATTAAAACGAATTTTATCAGCCATACTCTCGATTCCTCTGCAAATAGTGATTGCTCATCACCCTGCCTCTCCTCCCCCCCCCTAAACCCTTTCTCCCCCGTTTATCGCCCCTCCCGTCCCTTTCCCTCTCACTTTCTATTCCTTCTGTTAGGATTTGGTACTGAGAACTCTGTTAGCGACGAGTCATTCTCGTAGCTAAGGTAGCGACGACCAGCGACGAAGTAGTTTCGTCGCTGGATAGTTGAAGTACCAGCGACGAAGAAGTTTCGTCGCTGGATATTTGAAGTGAAGTACCAGCGACGAAGAAGTTTCGTCACTGGATATTTGAAGTGACGTGAAATGAAATGTTTGTTTCGTTTCACGTATGTTTGAATTGTACTATAGAAGTGACGTGGGAATTTCTTAGTAGTTTTGGTTCACGGAAGTTCAAGTCGTACCGCGTGATTCAAGTTGGTTCGCGGTTACGCGTACCGTGTTGTTCAAGTCGGTTCAAACTTGTCGGTCGTTCATTTCACCGCGTTGACTCTTATATGTATCTAGTCGTGTACCTATATATATTGTTGTTTTTGAAAAGTTTATTTCGTGCGTACTCGACATTTTGTGCGCACGCGACGTTTCGCGTGCGTAATATATTATCGAAAGTAATGTGGTGGTTCGAATGGATTTGCGGATTGGGGGAGTAAATGTACGAGTAAAATTAAAGGGACGTGAGGTAGTATTTGAGTGGCGCGGATTGCGTTAAGAAATGGACGGCGGATCGCGACGCGATCCGATGTGAAGTTTACGAAATGTACGTCGCCGGTACGTAACGTATAATTTGAACAAATGTAATTTATATGCGACAAGCGACGTGTTTGAAAAATGACGTGTACTTTATTTGCCGCATTTATTGCAAAGGACGCGGTTGCGGTACGGAAATGATTTCGGTTGTACGATTATTATTTTAACAAGTGGACATGAATGACTAAATTATCTTCGCGACGTCGTGGGATATTCGCGTGGATTTCGTTTGGATTTTTATGACCACGTGGCGAGACATCAAGGGTGCCGAATTAGATCGACGGACGGCGGATATAGGCTGTGGATATTTTTCGAGTAGTAGAGACGCGATTTCGCGTCTCTACTACTCGAAAAATATCCACAGCCTATATCCGCCGTCCGTCGATCTAATTCGGCACCCTTGATGTCTCGCCACGTGGTCATAAAAATCCAAACGAAATCCACGCGAATATCCCACGACGTCGCGAAGATAATTTAGTCATTCATGTCCACTTGTTAAAATAATAATCGTACAACCGAAATCATTTCCGTACCGCAACCGCGTCCTTTGCAATAAATGCGGCAAATAAAGTACACGTCATTTTTCAAACACGTCGCTTGTCGCATATAAATTACATTTGTTCAAATTATACGTTACGTACCGGCGACGTACATTTCGTAAACTTCACATCGGATCGCGTCGCGATCCGCCGTCCATTTCTTAACGCAATCCGCGCCACTCAAATACTACCTCACGTCCCTTTAATTTTACTCGTACATTTACTCCCCCAATCCGCAAATCCATTCGAACCACCACATTACTTTCGATAATATATTACGCACGCGAAACGTCGCGTGCGCACAAAATGTCGAGTACGCACGAAATAAACTTTTCAAAAACAACACTCCCCCGAAAATTTAGTTTCGTGCACCCGGAATAAAATATGCATCATTTCAAATGTAACTGTACATTTCCATACCCCCAAATTTACTTTTTTTTTTTCTCGTTCAAATGTCACCATTGCTTCTGCTGATGTCACCACTGCTTCAACTGCCTGCTGCCATGTCTTCCAAATTCCGTCCTTCCTAAACACACCATTTCTTCCGCTTCCTCTTTCTAGGTCTTCAAAAATAAAAATATAAACTTTCCTTTTCAACCAATTTCAAAATTCAAAATGCTAAATCTGAAATTTTACAAAAATTACTAAATGTCAAAGATAGCCACCTCCATAAAATTACTTTTCACGTTGTTTTCTTTTGACCACTTTTTGCACATGTTTTCTTCTATGGTTCATCCTTTGAATTCTACTTCTTTTCTTCGTTTTCTTCATAAATTTTGGTATTCTCTCAATTTTCACATTTTTATTTTCTTTTTCAATAATATAAACTTCCTCATTTACTCCACTTTTCTTCACACTTTTTTTCTCTCCTTCTCTAAGCGCACTAATCTCCTCATGCAAATTATTTTCAGCTTCTACTTTCAATTGACCTTCACTCTCTCTAACTATCCTCACAACATTAACATTTTCCTCCTGTAAATCTTTATCACTCACCAATCTGTCGTCAAAAAGATTGACATAAACCGAATCCTTTTCTGTCACCACTTTCTCCACACTATTTTCGGTGACAGCAAATGTTTCCTTTACTTCCTCATTTTCCATATTTCGAAAAATAACTGTCGGCAAGTATACAAATTCATCGACTGGAAGTGTATCCCTTCGTGTAGGGGGTCGAACTCGATCGTCATCCCATCCGTTTCTGAAATTTCCTGTGACACATGCACTTTTATATAATGGACATACTCTAAAAGTATGTCCTAAATCATTACAGTAAAAACAATTTTTTGATTTGCAACTTTTTCTATTTCTCTCAAACTGTGATCTAACACCTTCAAAATTCCCCTTATCTTTTAAAGCCTCTTTATCATTTTCTACATCCAAAACAAATCTGATTGCTAATGGTAAGGTCCAATCCTTTTTATCAACTTGGTTTAATCTATCAAACGCACACCTATATTCCCGAGGTAATCCTTTCATTAAAATGAGAGCCTTTTGAACATTTGTAAAATTTCCTCCCGCAATATCATTTTCTGCAAACAATCTTTGCAAACTAAGGCAATATTTCAACATGCTACCACCATCATATTTATATTCAAATATTTTTGTAGCACTAATCATCCAGTGATACACAGAAGTCTTCTGATAAGTGCATTCTAAAAACTTCCATAATTCAGCTGCACTCTTCACATCAAGGTACATCATTACAAAATCCTTAGTCATTGATAGCTTGATAATCCTCAAGCACTCCAGGTTTTTCTCCTCCCATTCAGCCGAAGTTTCGACACATGTCCCATCCACCACATCCATAAGCTCCCTCAACTTGAACTAGCTCTCCATAACACTCCTCCAACAATAATATTCAGTTCCATCAAATATGGGTAAGTAGGATTCATCCAATATGGGTAGCCATGGGTGTGGGCCCATAACCTGTTGTCCATAGCCATTTCTAGCCATGGATTCACCCTCGGAAGCACCACAGACTACCCAAAAACAGCCTACTTTGAATCAACACAGAATTTTGCAGAAATAACAAAACAAGCTGAAACTACATCAATAGATAGTATATAGGCTTTGGAATAACCTCACAAATTTTCAGACAAATATAATAAACAGAGCGATCACATCATCTAGTCAAATTTGCAGAAAAACAGTCTGCCAGAACTTTGATAAAACAGACTAACTTCACAATGAAGTAAAACACAGACCAGGCACACAATAGGCCTGCAAAATTCTGTGTTGATTCAAAGTAGGCTGTTTTTGGGTAGTCTGTGGTGCTTCCGAGGGTGAATCCATGGCTAGAAATGGCTATGGACAACATATATTGGTCGAGACTTTATGGTAGTATTATCTTTTGGAGGTGTAGCTTGTTAAGGAGGCGTAGAAAGATCAGAAGTAAAAGGAAAGAAGAAAAGAAGTTGTATTTGCATTGTGCTTAATATATTAAATGTTTTTGGAGGAACACCATTGTCGTGTGTGTGTTATATTTGGTTTATAATCTTTCACCTCTTTCCCAAATGAACCCTCCATCCGCTCTTCTATTCCTGCCTCACACCCTCCCCTCCGCCTCTGCCTCCTCTTCTCCGTAACACTCTCACTCCCCTTCCCCTACCCCACTCAGCCTCCCCATCTCTCTTCCTCTCCCTCTCCACTCCAATCTCCCCACCCTTCTCCCTCTATCCTCCCTACTCTTCGTCTCCCCGGCCCACCCCTCACCCTGCCCCCCTCGCTAACTCCCTTTCTCCCGCCCTCTCCCTCCCCTCCACAAACCGGCTGGCCAGCTTTAGGCCGGAGTTCAGAATCAGTACCTGCCGCCTCCAAAATGCTGGGCTGCGAGAAAACGACGAGAAATGCGACGAGTAAAAGACAAATTAGCTTTGCCAAGTAGAAAAAACGAAATCGGGAAACCATGGCGGAAAGTTATTGAATCAATGACGTCGATGTTGTCACAAGTGAACATGACGTCACAATGTCACCAAACCCTAAACATATACAATTTCACAAAAATCTACATCTACAATTTCACGAAAATCTAGACGTCTACCAGTGTCGCTATTTTTGTTGGTGTCACTAATCGTCAGAAGTTTAGTAGTCGGCTTTAATCGTCACAAGTTGTACCTACGTCTACAACCGTCACATTTCGAAGTTCCGATTTCTTTTTTCGCACATTGGGACGCTGTTCAAAGTAGTACGGAGAATCTTCACTACACTGCGAATCGTAATTAGAGTAATGAAAAAATTAGAGTACAAAAACTAAAAAAAACGATTAGAGTAATGAACGCTAATTTATGTGATAGAGCTGTTTCAACGATGAAGTTTACTCTAATTTATTTAAGTTCTCTAATTTTGCACGCTAATATCCTCTACTGTAAATAAGGTGTTCGTACAAAATTTGCAAAACGTATAGTTTATCGTCACTATGACGTTTGCACTACGCGGTTTGTTAAAACGCAGTTACATGAAAACGACCTTAATTAAATCATTATTTATACTTTTTTACTTAATAAAGTACAATTTTGCACTGTATGTGGTCGTTTGTACTCCACACTATTTAAAACGAATCTATATTAGAATTAAAAACGCTAATTAAACTTTACCTTAAATATAATAATGAAAAAATTAGAATCATTTACTCTATTTCATGTGATGGAGTCCAAATTTCGAGCGACCGAATTAGAGTAATTTACTCTAATTACGATTCGCGGTGTACCGTCTAAAATACTTTATCAAAGTACCGATTACATGGGGACTCACCCTTATTGTTAATGTTTTTTTGCCCACTCAACTCATATTTTCTCCGCGTAACGCTTGTCCAAATTCCGATTGGAGTAAGCAAATCGAAAGGTGACAACCTTGCCTTTCAATCGCAACCGTCGGATCAACGATCGCTATGTATGTACGGAGAAAAGATGTTTGAAGTGGTGAAAAAACATTAACACTAATAGCGATACACGGTGTACTGTACAGACTAGGTTTCGCCCGGGCACCTCAGATTATTAGGGTTAGATGTTTAGGGTTTTTTATTGGGTTGTGATTGTTTTTTATATAAAAAAAACACAAACGTGAAAGAAACCCAAACATATTTATACACACGACGTCCGCGCGGCGCGACGCGTCGTAAAACGAAATGAATGTGGGACGTTGCCCCGCATGCCCCACACGTTGTCCGTAGCGCGAAAATTGCAAGGTTTTAGTACAGTATTTTCCATACTATACAACATTATTGTACTTTGTAGTTTGCACTATTGGTAACGTGGAAGTTATGAGGGAGATGTACCATTGATTTTGTACTTATCAGGGTACGGACGGGTACGGGCAGTCGCGAGAAATCGAGTTTCGGTTTAAACCTTTTTTTCGTAAACGCGTATCGGGTACCGGGTAACAGTTTAGGAGCGTGACATAACGCGGGCGGATTTCGGGTATTGAGATTTTGAAAAAAAAAGAATGTAGGCTTAGGGTATCGGAAATTTTGACTTTTGCGACCTCTGGCGCTGGCTACATCAGATTGGAGCCCCATTACTGCACAGCACTTGAGCAACGCTGCACCGACATGTCCGGTATCGATGCGTCAGGATGCACATAGACATCCGTAGAAATCGCCGAACCCTTCAGAAAGGGTAGTCAACGGCCGTTGACTGGGTGGACGCCAAACTGTGTACGGCGAATGTTTTTTTCCGTCTCTTAGCGTTTTTCGTGCACACGTCCAGTTCTGAATTGAAGCCCGCCAATTGAAAGGCGCGTATCTTACTTATCAATTGTAGCCGTTAGATTAATAATCCTGCACGTGTGCACGTAAAATGACGTTTTAAGTGGCGTAAAAAGTTGACAGGGATACATGGCTTACCGTACGGGTCTACGGCCGTTCAGATCACCCTTATTTTGTCAATAAGTGCGACAACCGTTCAGATCGACCATTTCTTTGAGCCGCTGTTCCGGAATGTTGGTTTTTCCCACGTGTGGTTTCTGAACCTTTGTTTTAAACTGCCGGGAAGATTCCATGCTTTGCGCTGTCATGACGTCATCGCAGACTTCATTCAGATTGCTGCAGTACGGACGTACGTCAGGGCTAACTGGGTTTCTTATACTAACCGGCCACTCGTTATGTCACGCACTTTTCAATTTAATGTCCGCACTCATCGGCTGCACAATATTGTTTTCTTAGGCGTCTGTACTTTAATACGCGACAAAATCTGTACGGATTTGGACTCGCTGGAAAACTCACTCGCTGGCCGCCGAATGAAAATGTCGATTTGCATCGCGTTTCCGTACAGCGAGGAAATGGAATAAGAAAATAACGGTACTCCTGTCGAGTTTAGAACCTCGAGGGTATAAAGTCTTGCGAGCGTTCGAGTGCACCCGTCAGTCTGCGAACGCGAGCCAATCCTCCAACCACGAATCGCTGCGGCAGTCGTAGTACTCGGGGGACTTTGTTCCTCCTCCAGCCGAAAGGCTTTCTCTCCCTAAGAAAGAAGGCCACCTACTCAAGTTTATCGCAGTCAACAAAAACCAAGTTTTGATAGAGAATCTTTGAAACCATTATATTTTCATTTTCTGTGAATTTTCTAATCGGTGCAATGGCGAAGCTAATTTGTCTTTTACTCGTCGCATTTCTCGTCGTTTTCTCGCAGCCCAGCATTTTGGAGGCGGCAGGTACTGATTCTGAACTCCGGCCTAAAGCTGGCCAGCCGGTTTGAAGGGAGAGGGCGGGAAGGAAGGAAAAGAGAGGGGTAGGGAGGGGGGAACTAGAGGGTAGGGAGGGGGGAACGGTGCGGGGTGAGGTGGGGGAGTGGAAGAGTGCTGTGTAGGTGGAGAGCTAAGATGGGTAGGGGGAAAGGAAGAGGAGGGGGGGTGAGAGAGGGAGAGGGCTAAGGAAGAGGAAGAGCAAGAGGGTAGGGAGAGAAGGAGGCAGAGACGGAGGGAGGGGCGGTAAGGCAGGGTTAGAACAATGTGCGGATGAAGTGTTGGAATAAGAAGTAAGGGAAAGGGACGAGAGGGGGTGGGAGCAGGAGGGCAGTGTTAAAGGGGAGAGAGTGAGAAAAGTGATTTGTAAAGGGAAGAGTATTGGAGTAAATAAGATGCGGGAGACTGTAAAAAAAGGACCAAAGATGGAAAGCCAGGTGATTTAGTGGGAGTGGGGAGTGGGGAGTGGGCGAGAATTAGACAGAGGAAGATGGGAGAGGGAGAGAGAGGCGGAGGGAGTGGGAGAGGGTACTTCTGACCTCGTTACATTACATGCATGCAGCGTGTCCGTGTAAGACGGGCGCATGGTATGTGGCGAAGAATGGAGAGAGTTGCCTTGGTGTTTTGAAGAAATGTTTTTACTCCAACGTCAACCTCTTCAACTTGCTCAACTCACACTTGAGATTGGGATGCGTCATGGTGGAGGTACATGTTTATTGAATTCCTGGAAAAATAAACAGGGTACTCTGTGGTTTTTGGGGTTATATTGGTTCTGAGATGTTTTATGAGTTATGGTGGGATTTGAAATTTTTGTTCCGGGTTCTAGCGTGTTTGGTCCAGTTTTGAGATATTAAATGGGAAAATCTCCAAAATTTTGAAAAAAATATTGAGCACACTTTTTCATGATGCATGTGTGCTTCTTCTTCTATTTTTGCTTCTTGCTTTTTAAGGTAATTTTCTTGACCTTCATTGCTCTAACATTTCTTGTTTGGATTCTCCTTGGGTTTGGGTGTGCCAATTGGGATTCCAGCCAGGAAGAAATGTTACTGTTCCAAAAGGCAATCCTACTTGTAAATAAACTTCTGTTTACCAGTTCCTGGTTTCTATATGTCCCAGTGATGTTTAAACTAGGTCTCGGAAGTATCACAAGACGTTTCTAGTATTCTTTTTTATTGTAAACGCCATTCTTATTGATTTCTCATTAAGTTTTTTTTTGCTGGATTTCCTTTTTTATTTTAAAATTGTTGGGTGTTTTAAGGGGTTTGTATAGTTGCACACTAGTCAGCCGTTTTGTATCATGGTTTTTGTTATTTCTGAAAATTGTGATTTATTTCAATGGTTTTTGTTATTTCTGAAAATTGTGATTTATTTCAAATTTTAGTGCAATTTTGAAGTTTGTTAGTTGTGAATTCCCTTATTGTTTCTTGTAAATTACTCGCCATTTCTTTTCTTTTACTTTCCTTGATTTTTGGTTCTTATGAACAACTTTTTTCTTGATTTATGAACTCAAACTGCTTCATGTGTACGATGTTTTACAAAAAGCAATCGATTCTTTTTAGGGAAGCAAACCAATTGCCTTCATTGGAAATTAGACACAACTGAAAACATTTGTTTTGATAAATTGTCGAGTAGTCACTATACGGGCTTTGATAAATTGTTAAGTACACCGCGAATCGTAATTAGAGTAAATTACTCTAATTCGGTCGCTCGAAATTTCGACTCCATCACATGAAATAGAGTAAATGATTCTAATTTTTTCATTATTCTATTTAAGGTAAAGTTTAATTAGCGTTTTTAATTCTAATATAGATTCGTTTTAAATAGTGTGGAGTACGAACGACCTCATACAGTGCAAAATTGTACTTTATTAAGTAAAAAAGTATAAATAATGATTTAATTAAGGTCGTTTTCATGTAACTGCGTTTTAACAAACTGCGTAGTGCAAACGTCATAGTGACGATAAACTGTACGTTTTGCCAAATTCTGTACGAATACCTTATTTACAGTAGAGGATATTAGCGTGCCAAATTAGAGTACTTAAATAAATTAGAGTAAACTTCATAGTTGAAACAGCTCTATCACATAAATTAGCGTTAATTACTCTAATTTTTTTTTTAGTTTTTGTACTCTAATTTTTTCATTACTCTAATTACGATTCACGGTGTAGTCACTATACGGGCTATGTAGAAACAGGTCATCAAAACAAAACTCAGAGCATAGTCCAATCACTTAGACACATGGGCAGGTGTGAGTTCCATTATGTCAAAACTCTGCCGTGCATACTTTTCCGGAATAGCGCAAAGTTCAGAAAACAAAGAGGAAATAAATCACCAACATTGATCAATCCAAAATTTTACTAGATTGAAACACTTTCAAGCTGCCACATAAACTTGTTAAACTTCACCAACTGATATGCATGACCTCCATCACTAATTTTTCGCACAAAAACTTTCCCGGATGCACTCAGCACAACTGATGATTATGATGGTCATATCAATAAATACGATCCCTCCTTTTTTTTAAATACAACTCATTCATACCATTCAGGTGGCCACATAAACATGTCCACCGAATATGGCGTGAACTCGATTATGCCTAACCATTAACATTCATGCATTTAGGCGATGATAAAGGGATGACTTTCTCTCCAAATATTTAAGAAATAGTTTACCTAACCTAAAAATCCATATGTTGCATGATTCGCCAAATTTCATTAAAACAGACATGGGAATTTTTCGGTTTTTCAATAGACCACTGAAAATATAAATCTTGTTACACAGATATCAATATCAATGAGGGCTATGGTATGCTTATAACGCAACTACTGTGGTCAATTTTAAGTCCACTTGACTCCTTAACATGGGTCCAAATCTAGCCTAACTTGTATTTTGCTAAATTGGAAATTTATTGTTGGACATAACACCTTTTTAAACGGAAGAGGACATTTTTCATTTATGATGGCTTTTGTAGCCATGTCATTCTCGCATAGCCCAATAGGTCGATCTTTGGATAGGTGCACACAACTGTACACCCCTAAGGATCCAGGGTGCACGTAAGAGATGTGTGTGTACGCATCTCATGTTGACGTGTCAAATCATTTACTTCGCGCACTCGGCAAGCCTTTGTCCCCCGGGTAAGGATTCAATACCACGGGCGGCCAGCCAATAATCCTTTTAGGCGTTTGCAATCTTGATCCGTTGTTTTGCTCAGCACCCTCTCTATCTTGCGCGAAATTTACCACCAAAGCTTTTTTTTTGTCATCCTTTAAAGATTTTGACGACAATATTTTGGGTGTGCTCACCACCTCGTTGGTCATAAGATTTTTGGTCGTCTGAAGGGGCCGCTCGCTCGTCAACAAGCCAACCTACCGGCGGTGTAGGTTTGATTTCCGTGGTCAAAATTGCGCCAATGACATATTTGGGTAGTTGGGCTTTGGTGGCACCTACCATCACTTCTTGTTTTATTGTGGATGATATCCTTATTCTAGCGCAAGTTGTCTCTAAGGTGGAGGATGGTCTCTTTCATTTCACGAAGCTCTCCTTTCAGCTCGTGCACTACGCCCGACGCTCGAAACCAAGCTCCAACTTTTAAGTCTCTCATTGCCTACACTAACTTTGAACTACAACAACGCATATCTGAGCAAGTGGGCGCCGCTGGTTTTGCAAACATCTATATGACGCTACCTTCCGCTCAAGCACGTGCTCGTTTATGTTCATGTTCCGGGCATGGGGCTAGTGCGTGGCTAAAAGGAACACCAGCCTTTTCGAGACTGCGTTTATCGTCTTACCAATTTGCATCTGCTTTACGTTTGCGGTTGGATTCGCCTCACCTTCCGCTTTTAGAGGGGGGGGGTGGTGTATTCGCAACCAACCTATTGATGGTAAGGGAGACCATTTAGTTCGCTGCTCGCATGGTGTAGAACTTACTCTCGCGCATGATTTGGTGCAAGATGGCATTGTCGCCATTGGCGCCGAGGCGAAGGCATGTCAAACAAGAGGTATCTATTAAACTTCCGCCCCGACCCAAATCTAAGGGTGGTTGGAGCCCCTGAGTTGACTTCGTTGTTCTCCATGGCGTTGGGAGGACGCTTGGCGATGTGGTCCTCACTGATCCGACTGGCATATACATTTTATCTCGCGCGGCTTCGCATACGGTTGTGGCCGCTTAAGACGCAACGGCTACAAAGGAAAGAGACTACGCTCTCCGAAACCTATCGGACTAGTTTGTCCCATTTGTAGTGGAATTTTTTGGATCTTTGGAAAAGTTCGTTGACGACTTCTTTCGCCACAATGTGCAAAAAACGTTTGAATCTCCGAGTCTATAGGTCGAAGTATTTTTCTGTGTTTTATCGTCAACATGTGTCGATTCCACTTCATCGAGCGCAAGGTGCAACCCTCATTCGCTGAAGCACTCTAACCGATGAGTGGCGCCGGGGCCTTCAAGAACGCCCACTAAGGGACCGGTCCACAACCATGATCTCCGTGGTTGTGGAACTTAGGTTGTTTATAGATACACTCGTGTAGGTTATTTCTTTTTGTACGCGGTCTAACTCTAATATTTTTGTTTTGGTTCTTTGCTCTTGTTAGTAATGTTATGTTTCGTTTCATTTTTAGCCGTAACATAGTTTCTTGTGACTCTTGTAGTCTCCATATGTTTTTTATTTTTTACCCTTTTTGTACACAAATGGTATTACGGTAACAGTAATAAGAATCGAACTTGTTTATAAACGGGTATTTAAGTGTTTAGGATATAAAGTTATGAATTTTGGGAGACGTCCGTGAAAGAATCGCACGGTTTGGAGTTGTATTTTAAAGTTATAGCGATTGGTGTATTTAGGTGACAACGCGAGGTCAATCTAACGAGTGAGTGTTCATTGTAGTGGGTTAAGGGTCAAATTAGTAGTGGAATTTCAGGCGTACGTTTCATAAAGTACTAAATGAATCAATATGTCGTTTGGTACGCACGATGGTTCGTTTCGTACAATTTTAGTACAAAACGTCAATTTCACTTTATTGAATTTCGTTGGTACACCGCGAATCGTTATTAGTGTCAAATTTTAAATAGTGTTGAAGAAAATTTACCGTACTTGATGCTAATTAAGAAATTGAAAATTTTCAAAAAAAAGGTGTATTCTAATTTCAGCGTTAATGCTAATTTGGGAATATCAAAAATGGAATATTCGCCGTATGATTATATACATTAATATATATCCGTACAAAATATTAGAAATCGTACGCCGTCGCGAATATGCCGTACTCTTTGTAATATCCGTACATGCCATACTAATTTACGTGTCAGAGTAATCCCGTTTTTTTTAGCGCACGTTCTTATGAGTGCGCGTCTGATTTAATTCATTTTTTGTAAATTTTCACTTGAAAAGGTACATTTATGTACGGTTTAACATCGACCGTACACCACACTATTTATATTTTATTGTACTTTCGGACTTTACGCTATTTTGTACGGTACCTTAATTAACTTGAAGGAAAAATTAAAATCATGTATCCTATTTGAAAAAAAAAACTAAAATTTAGGAACCCAAATTAGAGTTATTGACACTAATAATGATTCGGGGTGTAGTTTGGCGCGTGAAATTTCTGACGCGCGTCCGTGTAAAGTCGCGTTTCGATTCCCACACACTTTTGCACGTAAATCTTACGTAGTGAAAGGTAACGTTTGAAAATGCTACGTAGATAGTTAGAGATTTAGCACGTTTTTGCATTGGTCAGTCTGAGTCTTAGCTGATCAATGATTGGCCAAGTTAAAAACCTGTTCAACGAAGCGTTGACTCTAGCCTGACTGGTCCAGGGCGATGATGGATAAATAGTGAAGTCTAAAAGAAGTGTAGGCATCTTTTCCTTTGGAAAAAATTGTGGAAATTCTGGACATATCTTGGCCTTGAGCGCATAATACCAAATTGGAGCAATGGCATTTTTGCACTGAAATCTCTCACTAACTATTAGTATTTTAGTAGTTAAGAAATATAATTATTTAAGAGTAGACGGCAGTGGAAAAATACTTTAAGGAAGGGTTGTGCCAAGATGGCAAAAGACGAAGATGAATGTTATGTGGACAAAAGCTTCTTCTAATTAAAAGTTGATCCTTTATTGGAGTGCTTTCCAATATGAATGTGTATTTTCCAATGGATGGAATGTGTGGTTGAGAATGGTTGTAGTAATGGGATTTCTAAAAGGTAGGGAATCTTCATTTACCTTTGCATTTTTTGCAAAAAAAACTCTTTTTTTTAGGCGTGGTGTATGTAGTGTGGTGCATCCTAAGCCCCCTTCTTGATACTTGATATGAACATATTCATGGGTACCCGATAATCGACATATGACTTTGATATATCGAGAAGCTTAGCATCAGGATATTTAGCCGAGATATCTACCAATAGCGTGATATATCGAGGCAATTTTAGCTCAAAAAAATAAATTTCAAAAGTTCCCTCCTTATCATGGCGCGCCATCGGTGGTATGAGGGTGGAGGGGGGGGGAGGGGCGGGGGAGGGATCTTCCGTACAACTTAGCGTACTATTTACCGTACTATATCCGTATGGACCCCCACCTCCTACAAAAAATATAACGATAATTTTTGTTGGTCCTAGAGAAATACATCGAGCCCACTTAACCCTTCGCTGTCCGATTTATTGAATATCGAATTTATCACGATAAATTTTTACCCGATGCACAACACTACAGGTATGCTTGAAACACTTTACAAGACAACGGTACGGGGAATGAGAGGAGGTGTCAAGGGTTTCAAGAGGTGAAAATGATGCTTAGAATTGGCATCAAAAGGGGTAGAGACAGGAGAGCAACCAGTCATGGAAAAAGGATTAAGAATATCAAAGACAAAACTCACCTGAGAGAGACTGATGGTGCAAAGGGAGAGCGAGGTTGTTTAATCAGGGATTTGACAATCTGTATGTATATCGTGTTCGCGTCGAAGTCGTTCGATTCGGTCCGCATCCTACCATGTTTGTTTTGTATGGATGATATTGGTAGTTGTAGGTTTTGTTTCAGTTTGGTCTTCTACAGGTGTTGTAATTTAGGAGTGTTTGGCCGACATGCGTTTCACGTGCCATAGACACTCGTGTCGTTTGCATTGTAGTGTTTTATTCCGTGAGTGTTAAGTTAGTAACAGAGTAAGAGAGAGACTATTGAGAGGTGAAAAAAAAATTGTTAATATAATTATACTTCCCAACTCTCTTACCATGGATGATATGTTATGCTTCCGCTTGTTTAATGCTGCAGTGATTATTATGTATGCTTGGAGTGCTTTGTTGCACATCAATTTTATCAATTCGTATTAGAATAGGAATCGCTCCAATTTGTTTGCAGTTGTGGCAAGTGTTGTTGTCACGGCGGGAAAGGAAAAAGAAATTGGCAACCGTTTCTCCAATGGGGAGACTTCTCTCAGAGCCTTCAGAAGGAATGCGGTCTCCCAAAGGCGTGAACCGAGTGAGAAGAAACAATTCAATTTCGGTGGGGCTCAGTAGGAGGAGTCACATTTTTTGACCCATTGGGTTCTTTTAGGGTTTTTTTGGATTTTTGATAGAGACACGGTTTAGATAGAGAAGCAGTACAAACGACCAGTTTCAAAATCTATTTGAAAAATTGATCCGTTGTGTGGACTAAAAATTAAAATAAGAGACAAGAGAGAAGAGGGGTAAGAAAAAGTCTTAGATGATGCGGATGGCGGTTTGGGTGGAGATGATTCCAAATATTGCTAGCCCCTACAATTATATCCCTATCTGGTTAGTTAACTCTATATCATTTTGCATAATAATCATATCTTAATAGGGTGTCATGCATTCCTTTTGGCTTATTGTTAAGAAAAAACACTTTGCTTACTCTATATCATTTTGCATAATAATCATATCTTAATAGGGTGTCATGCATTCCTTTTGGCTTATTGTTAAGAAAAAACACTTTGCTGCCAAATACTCTAAAGTGACAAACATCAGATTTATCTTTTGTCTAAAGTTCATAAGGTGTTTTTTCTGGAGTTGCTCTACTTTGTAACCCGTTTTTAATATAGAGTGCACAGTTTATGGCCTCTGCCCAAAATTTTCCACTCACTCCTCTATCGGCAAACATGGTCTGAGCATATTTTGTTAAGGTTCTATTTAGCCTTTCAGCTACTTCATTTTGCTTAAGGGAATATGAAGCTGTTAATTGGTGTGTAATTCCATGTTTTTTGAGAAAATCTGAAATCACATGTGAGACATATTCGCCGCCGTTGCCGAATTTGAGATTTAGGATGAGTTCTCCGTGTTTTTTCGCTGCAGATTTTATATTCCCTGAAGTGTTCAAAAACTTCACTCTTTTTTGCATGAAGTACACATTAGTGTATCTAGAAAAGTCATTAGTTAGTGTGAGCATGTAGCGAACTCCTTCTATGGAATGTATTCTTGTAGGTCCCCATACATCCGAATGAATTAGTTCTAATACTCTCTTTGCTCTATGATTACATTCTGCTGGAAGTGGTAATTTGTGGATTTTTTCTAAAGCACATCCATCACACAACACATTTGATTTAACATTTGACAGTTGTACTCCTTTGATTATTTCACTTTTCACCATTTTTCTCAACATTTCACGATGAATATGCCCCAACCGTTTATGCCATAGATTATTTTCACTTGTGACAGCTGAGTACATAACTTTCTTTTCATTAAATTCGTCTGCAAAGTCAAGCCTATATATTAGATTTTCTCCTCTAGTTCCTACAGCTATGACGAATCTATCATACTAAATACTTGTTTTTTATGTTTCAGTTTTACATTGAAACCTTTGCTCTCTTTCTTCTTTGAAGTATTCCCAGTCTGGAAGCAGATGACGCTTTTTCTCGTTGTTTATATTGTTGTCCTTTATTTGTGTTAGGGTGGTTGCTAATCCATCTTTCTTGAAATTTTCTTGTCAGAGTGTCCTTTTCTAGAACTGGGCATTCCCAGACTAAATGACCTTTGTTAAAAAATAAAAAACAAGCCCATGTGTTGTTAGTTTATCGACTTGTCTAATACTGATTTGTGCTCTGAAACTGTGTGTTCAATACTTGAGCTGCCTTTCTTCTTTCTATTGCCTAATTGCTAGATTTTTCATCTAGCACTAACTGAATTACACCTGTTAGATTCCATGATGATTGATCTGGTTTCTTTAGTGCTTCAGGGCCGCCTTTATATTCCTCACGCACACCTCTTATAAGTAACATGGCTTGTCTTTTTTCAAAATTGGGCATTCTCGGACCAAATGACCTTTGTTAAAAAAGTAAAAAAAATCCCATGTGTTGTTAGTCTGTCGACCTGTCTGAAATTGATTTCTGCTATGAATTTAAGTGTTCAATACTTGACCTACCTTACATCCTTTCATTGCTTTATTGCTAGACTCTTCATCTAGCACTATCTCAATTGCAATTTTTAAGATTCCATGATGATTGAACTAGTTTCTTCAGTGCTTCACAACCGCATTTATATTCCTCAAGCACACCTCTCATAAGTACCACAACTTGCTCTCATAAGTAACATGGCTTGCTGTGCAGCTGAAAATTTTCCTCTTGAGCATGCATTTTCTTACAATAGCTTCCTAAGACCAAAGTATATGTGAAATATGTCCACATTTGTACTTATTTTCAAAAATATTTGTAGTTGTTATCATCTGTCACTAAATGTTGGCTTGTTTGAACGTTTGCTCCAACAATTTATAGATTTCTAACGCCTTGTCGATCAATATATGCGTCATTCCAATTTCCAAAGAGAGTGTATACATGACTGCACTATAACACATTGAGTGTTATTCTTGTTCCACGTAGGATGTGTCTCGGGAAGTGAGCCGTCCACCACACTCATGAGCTCTCTTTCGACAAAGTTGAGCTTCATGATTCCACTCCAATACAGTTAGTCGTCTCCATCAAACTTAGGTACTCTGAGGTGTGGGCCCATAACCTGTGGGCCCATAACCTGTAGCAACTGGGACACTACCACAAACTACCACAACTGGGACACTACCACAAACTACCACAGGTAGAAACTACCAGAAGCTTCCTAGTGTTGTTCTGAGCTTCCTAGTGTTGTTCTGAGACAACAGAGCTTCCTAGTGTTGTTCTGAGACAACAGCAGGAACCGAAGACGATGAGGATGCCGGACCAAACCAAGCAAGAAACTTTCACAAAAACCGGTCTGATAAACAGCAAATTTAACAGTTGATAAAACCCAAACCAGAGACCAATAGCTCTGCAAATCTTTCACAATGTGTATAATATTAGGATATACACACACACAAAATTACAAGTAATTCTGCTAACAGATCTGTGAGATATTCACAGATGACAATGCCAAAAACAGGTTGTACAGTTTTTGACTACAAAGTGTTCATACCTTCAAAGTTATCTAAGTCCTACTAATATACACTGAAGCCTATGCTGCTGAACGTACGGAGACATACCAGCCATAAAATAAATACCTACGGCTCGAACCGAACAAGGTACGTCATACAAAAAGATTCCTTTACTTATCAACTAACCACACAAAGACAAAAATCTACTTAACTAGATATTTACAAAGGAGTAGGATTCTATATGCCACGTCATTTGTCGTGTATGTGGTTCACACGGACCAGCATTTGTCGGCGGTCTCCCTCAGCCGCGTACATATCACATTCGGCACCGTAGACAAATCTCCATGTGCCATTTTGTCCTCAAGTGTATCTATGCACAAACAATCAGATATTCTGGAGTGTCCTCTTTCTTGTAGTGACTTGTGTCTCGGGAGTGTATCCAAAGGTGTACTCCCTACCGATCTAGTGGAACATCAATTCTGGTGTGTGATGAAACGAACTTACAACCAAACATATGCTAATTCGTGAAACTCTCTCTCCCTCGCACTCGCGGCATAGAGAGGACTAAAGCTTTCAAAAACAACACTCCCCTAAAGCTTTAGACTCTGCTAGCCACTTAAGCCACATGCCTCTCTCCAAAACTTTAATTTAGGTGCAGGCAAGGGTTTAGTCATTATGTCAGCAACCATCTCCTCATCTGGTAAATAACTCAGTTTCAGAACTCTTCCCATAACCTTCTCTCCCACAAAGTGTAGCTTGATATCAATGTGTTTGCTCCTAAAGTGATGGCTAGGGTTAGATGCAATAGCAATGGCAGCCTGGTTGTCACACCACACTACCTGAGGTCCGGATTGCATAAACAAAAGCTCTTGAAGGAGAGACTTTACCCAAAGTAACTCTTTGACGGCTGCACTAGCCGCCATGTACTCTGCCTCCATAGTGATTATTTCCCTTCTATTTTCTGTCTGAACTCCATGGGAGTAGCACTTCCCTTTGCCTTTGACATGCCGAACCTTTCAAACATGTTTCCAATGGCTTCTTTCTGTATCAAATAAATAAGTCTTTGTTTTCTATCCCTTTCTACCTGAATTCCCAAAATATACTTAGCCTCCCCTAAATCTTTCATTTCGAACCGGGAATTTAGAGTTGTTTTTATTTTGTTAATTTCATTAATGGATTTGCTTAGCAACAACAAATCATCAACTTAAACAGCAATATATATCACTCCCTCTTCCCCTTCCATTAGATAAACTGAATGATCTGAACAGATTTTAGTAAAGCCACGATTTGTGAAAAATTCATCCAGTTTTAGGTTCCATTGTCGTGGAGCCTGCTTCAGACCATAAAGGGACTTCAACAATTTATAGACCAGATTTTCTTTCCCTTTTTCTACATATCCCTTTGGTTGCTTCATATATATAACTTCCTCCAAATCCCCATGCAAGAAAGCGGTCTTCACATCCATTTGATGCAATTCCATATCCTCTATTGTTGCTAAAGACAAGAGAATCCTAACAGTAGGAAAACGAACTACAGGTTAGAACGTCTCTTCATAATCAATGCCCTCTTTTTTGGCTATACCCCTTAGCAACAAGCCTGGCCTTATATCTCTCAATGGTATTATCGGGATTCAGTTTTAACTTGAATACCCACTTACAACGAATCGCTTTTCGATCCGGTGGAAGTTCCACAAGCTCCCAAGTTTGAGCCTCCATAATTGACTTTATCTCGTCATTCGCCGCAGCAATCCACAGATCTTTTTCCGGAACGGAGAAAGCTTCTTGAATGGTAAGAGGCTCCCCTATGATTGCAGAATAAGCATGATCAACTCGGTCACCTCTCAGCCGGCTGCTTTGTCTTCTTCCCCCCGAACAATCTGAAGCGAGAATTGTTGGTCCCCGACGCAGTCTTGGAGGAGGAGGAGAAGGAGGAGGAGGAGGAGGAGGAGGAGGAGGAGGTGGTCCGGTAATAGTTGCAATAGAAGGTGGATCAGGCAGCCCCAAAACATGTGGTAGTTCAGATGTAGAGGAAGAATCCTTGTTTGCTTGAAAGGAATCTGCTCAAGGATGACATATTTTAGCAATTTTTCTGCCTTTTCCGCCTCATTCATGCTAAAAACATCATCAGATTGACTTTCTTCTTTGATCTGAATATTCCTAGCAATCTGAATTGTATTTTTCTGAGGATTATACACGATATATCCTACGGACTCATCATCATAGCCCAAAAATATCCCAAGTACAGATTTCGGACTTAATTTCCAATTTGAAAGGTTATCCAACATAAAACACTTACTTCTAAATACTCTAAATTCACTAACATTCGGCTTTCTTCCTGTCCACATTTCATAAGGTGTTTTATCTTTCACAGATCTAGTTTCTATACTATTTCTAATGTAAGAAGCACACTGAAAAAGCTTCCCCCCAAAATTTCGGATCTACACCTTTATCCATCATCATAGACATAGCACATTCAGTCAAGGTCCTATTGAGTCTTTCAGCCACACCATTTTGTTCCGGAGTGAAAGGAACACTAAACTCATGAGAAATTCCATTTTCTTTCAAGTATTCAGCAAAGGCATTTGATACATACTCTCCACCGTTGTCAGATCGCAAATCAAGGATCGATTTTCCGTGAAGTTTCTCCGCCCAGATCCGAAAATGCTTGAAATGTGTGAAGACCTCGCTCTTCTCCTTCATAAAGTACACTCGGCTGAACCGTCTTGGCGGAACTTTGGCCGGTCCCCATACATCCGAGTGGATAAGGCCGAGAAGATCTTTTGCTCGATAATCTAAAGTCTGTGGTAGGGGAAGCTTATGAGGCTTTCTTAGAGCACAACCATCACAAACATGGGATTACTTTTCACCAAGCTTGACACCTTCTATCATACTAGTCTTCACCATCTTTTCAAGCCTATCATTATGAACATGTCCAAGCCTTTTATGCCACAAAACATTTTCAGAAAGGACACTGAAGTACACAAAATTACACAAAATCAACTTAATTAACCAGGTCCATCCGATAAAACATGTTTGGGCCTCTAGTTCCCACTAAGGCTACTCTCCCATCCTTGCTTACTATCTTTTTGCCTTTGCTTTGAAGAACATCAAAACCTTTACTCTTTGCAACTAAGGTAGAAAACAATGTTTTCTTAAATTTAGGCACATATAAAACATCATGCAAAGTTCTTTTAACAGCTTTGCCATCTATCTCACAATTGAGATCTAAACTTCCCTTAGCATTAGCTTCCACCGTGGCACCACAAGCATAAAAAAATTGACGAGTAGGGATAGGTGTCATATCCTTGAAATAGGATTTGTTCCAACACATATGGGAGGAACTTCCGGAGTCCATAATCCACTAGAGATCTTTCTCTCCCTCCATCATCTTTGCCATAGCAAAGAACTCCGTGTCGTTAGTTTTAGGAAATCTAACAACCTCTGATTTCTCCTTCTCCATCTCTTTCACCAGTTCCTCTTCCTCCGCTAAAAAAACTGCGGTTTTGCTCGGAGGTTTTGGTGTAAATGGAGCTCCTCTCACCTTCCATCCTTTGCGATAAAAACCTGTTTCACACGCTTTTATATACAAAGGACAAAACTTGTACAAATGACCATTGTTATAGCAATAGACACACCGTTCATATTGCTGAAAAGATTGATTTCCTTAAAATCTATTATCTCTCTGAAATTGAGCATTGTAAGCTACAGCTGGCTTTCCAGAATTAAATGCCAGCTGATTCGCTTCTTCTTCTAGCACATACTCTATAGCTGTAGCTAGATTCCACTGTGTCTTATCCAATTTTTTCAGTTCATCATAGGCACCTTTATACTCACTAGGAAGCCCCCTCACTAAAATCATTGCTTGGTGATACTCAGGAAATGAAGCACCTGAACATGCATTTTCTGCAACTAGAAGTCTGAATTTATTGCAATATTTTGCCATGCTTCCGCCTGTATATTTAAATTCCTAGATCTGCTCAGCAGTTATAATCTCATGTTGTGCATTAGCCCTATAATATGTCTTTTTCAAAGCATCCCAAATCTTTGATGCTTTAGAAGCCTGAATGTATGTCATATGCAGCTCCTTAGATATCATTAATTTTATCAAATGAAGAGCCTGATCATTCTTTTGATCATAGTTTACATCAGTTTCTACCATAGATCCATTAACAACATCAAAGAGCTTCACTTCTACAAAATAAGACCTGACAAGATCTGCCCAATACAGATATTCTCTCCCATCAAAAAGCGGAATTCGTGAAGGCGGGCCCGTGACCTGTTGTTTTGAGATAACAGCCGGAACCGAAGATGATGAGGATGCCGGTGTAGTCATCTCGGAACCAAACCAAGCAAGAAACTTTCACAAAAACCGGTCTGAAAAAACAACAACTTCAACAGTTGATAAAACCCAAACCAGAGACACGATAGCCTTGCAAATCAACCACAATGTAGATAATATCAGGATAAACACACAAACAAAATTACAAGTGATTCTGCCCGCAGATCTGTGAGATATTTACATATAAAAATGCCAAAAACAGGCTTTACAGTTTTTGACTACTAAGTCTTCATGCCTTCAAAGTTGTCTAAGTCCTACTAGTATACACTGAAGCCTATGCTGCTCAACGTTCGGAGGCATACCAGCCGTACAATAAATACCTACACCTCAAACCGAACAAGGTATGTCATACAAAAAGATTCTTTTACTAATCAGCTAACCACACAAAGACAAAAATCTACTTAACCAGATATTTACAATGAATTAAGGATTCTGTATGCCACATCATTTGTCGTGTATGTGGTTCACACGGACCAGCATTTGTTGGCGGTCTCCGTCCGCCGCGTACATATCAGATTCGGCACCGTAGACAAATCTCCATGTGCCATTTTGTCCTCAAGTGTATCTATGCACCAACAATGGGATATTTTGGAGTGTCTTCTTATTTGTAGTGACTTGTGTCTCGGGAGTGTATACAAAGGTGTACTCCCTACCGATCTAGTGGAACATCAATTCTGGTGTGTAATGAAACGAACTTACAACCAAACATATGCTAAGTCGTGAAACTCTCTCTCCCTCACACTCGAGGCATAGAGAGGACTAAAGCTTTCCAAAACAACACCTAGAAGCTGCAAGGTCGCCTATTTAGTTTGGCAAAAGACCACCCAAAAGTACCTCATATATTGCCAACTTTGACCGACTGATACTTGACACCTATAAGTCACTTTAACTCAAAACACAACTGACTTTGAGATTACACTTAGCTTAACTATCTGACAGAGTTTCACACACAAAAGAGTTTCACACACAAAATATGATCAGGCACAAAATTGCACATACACAATGGCAACCATAAAGTCACATTTCTTACTTAGTGAACTTGTGCAAGTTACTTTCAAAAAGCATGCGTCCTAATTTTTTACAAATCACTCTAATCTAACTGCCTAATTACCAATTAGAACACTAGGACGTTCTAAGTTGTACTATTTGGTTTTACTAGTTGGGACATTTTGTCCGGTTTTACTAGTTGGTACATTTAATTCTACGTCTATACTACACTACGGACAACTCAGGTTTGCCCCCAAAACCTCCTAATCTACATTGTGCACACTAACCTAAAGACGATAGTGTGTACCCTAGTGGAAACATACCAGTGACCACCGTAATGTTTCACTAAGGGTACGGCCCCATGTGGCTAAGTTCGGGTTTTTTCTGTCGTTTTCCTTTTAAACTTAGCGTTGTATTGCCTAAGTTGTGACCGTATGAAGAAATCGCAAATTTGTAGGGTAAAATTTGCGTCATTCTCGAACTTAGGATGTACGAAAATTTGTCGTCATGTGTTTTTGTTCGACCCACTATCACGTCATCTTCAAACTTATCATAAACCACATCGACAATGTGTTTTAAGCTAAGTAAAACCGTTTACACCAATAGGAAAACATATTCCCACGTGTGAAAAGTTTTCAAAAGTTTTTGACGACTGAAAAAAGTACAAGGTTGTTCGTTTTTGTCCGCATGCACCTTCTACGGTTTTTTTTTTGCAAGGGTCTCGATGGGGCAGTGTCATTTCACGCAAAGTTGAAAAATTTGCGAAGGTGAAAAATCTGTGTAGTCATGGCGGCCGGATAGGAGAATTTATGCAAAGGCATGTCGTACAGCCACGGCTTCAAGGCTGTACGTCTACGATGTCACACAATGACATACGACATGCCAAATCAGTATATATATAAGGGAACGTTGTTCGCCCCTCTACGAAACATTATATAGGCGGTAGGCGGTGTGTCTGTCTTCGATTTTTTCCGTCCGTCCGCAGTATGGACCGCCGTACCGCTGGCACAATGTAACGGTGCCGCCCGTACCGCCGTACTGCTGGCATACTCTAACATTGCCAATCGTCGGTGTGCAGAGCGCTGTACGGTTGGTGAAACCTAAGATTGCCACACGTCGGTGTGCAGACCGCCGTACGGTTGGCGTAATCTAACATTGCCAACCGTCAATGTGCAAACCGCCGTACGGTTAGCGTAACCTAACATTCCCACCCGTCGGTGAGCAAACCGCCGTACAGATGGCATAATCTAACATTGCCAACTGTCGGTGTGCAGACCGTCGTACGGATGGCGTATTTTAACGTTGCCGTGCGTCGTTGTGCAAATCGCCGTACAGATGGCGAAATGTAACATTGCTGTGCGTCGCTGTGCAGACCACCGTACGGATGGCGTAATTTAACGTTGCCGTGCATCGTTGTGCAACCGCCGTACGGATGGCGTAATGTAACATTGTCGTGCGTCACTGTGCAGACCGCCTTACGGATGGCGTAATATAACGTTGTCGTGCGTCGTTGTGCAGATCGTCGTACGGATGGGCTAATGTAACATTGTCGTGCGTCGCTGTGCAGATCGCTGTACGTTGGCGTAATGTAACATTGTCGTGCGTCGATGTGCAGACCGCATTACGGATAGCGTAATGTATCATTAATTTGGGTTCTTGAAATTTTGATTTTTTTTCTTTAATAGGATACATGATTTTAATTTTTCCTTTACTTTAATTAATGTACTGTACAAAATAGTGTAAAGAACGAAAGTACAATAAGATCTAAACACTGTGGTGTACGGTCTATGTTAGACCGTACATAAATGTACCTTTTCAAGTGAAAATTTTACAAAAAATGAATTAAAGCAGTCGCGCACGCATAGGAACGTGCGCTCAAAAAACGGGATTATTCTGACACGTAAATTAGTCTGACATGTACGGATATTTAATTTCACGACGGCGTACGATTTCTAGTATTTTGTACGGATACATATATTAATGTATATAATCGTACGTCGAATAATCCATTTTTGTTGTTCCCAAATTAGCATAATGCCGAAATTAGAATACATTATTATAAATTAGAAAAAAAAATCAAATTCTTATTTAGCATCAATTACATTAAATTTTCTTCAACACTATTTAAACTTTGACACTAATAACAATTCGCGGTGTAGCGTTGCCGTGCGTCCGTAGTACGGGCATGGTAAACTAGACAGGGTACATGCCCGTGTAAGGGGCGTTGATTTACTCGCCGTTTCAAAAATTACGATGTGTCTTGTGACGCTTCAAAAAATTTCGAAAAAATACGATGCAGCCCTTCCCTTTGTCTCGTATGCCCTTCCCTTCCCATCTTCCCCCATTATCCGATTTTCTTTCCCTCATCCTCTATGACTCTCTTCCCTCAAACCTTCCCCTTCAATCTCTTCAACCATCTGAATTCACCTACTTTACACCTTCCCACCCCTCTCCTCTTACTCCTCCCATATTTTCCCCCTCATCATCTTCAAGTCCCCCTCCTCCTCCATCTTCTCCTACCCCCCTTGTTTTCCCGGCTTCTCCCATCACTCTTGCCACCCACTCAGCTGCCCTTCCTCTTCATCTTGTCACAAATTTTGAAGATACTTCCTCCTCTCCCCCTCTTTCCCAAGATGATCCTCTTTTTGACAATCTTTCTCCCACAATTTTTTCCCACTCACCTCTTCTTGGGCCTTTTGCTCCTGTTGAGCCTTCACTTCCTCGTCCAGAGCCTTCCCCTCTTCCTGACCCCTCTCTTTTACCTCGCCGAAACCCCGCACGCTCTAGAGTTCCCCCCTCTCGGCTTATTACTTCCATAGGCCACGCCTCTCTAGCTTACGCTTACTCGGCTGGGGCCTCTGCCTCTCTTATTCCAGCCCCTCTCTCTTTGAAAGCTGTCCTCAAACATCCTCATGCCTCCCTTTGGAAAATTGTCAATGATGCTGAATTGAATGCCTTACTTTCCAACAAAACATGGAATCTTGTTCCCCTTCCCCGTGGAAGAAAGGCAATCGGTTCGAAATGGGTCTTCTGTGTAAAACAAAAAGCGGATGGATTCGTTGACAAATACAAAGCTCGCTTGGTGGTGAAGGGCTTTTCCTGAATCGAAGGTATAGATTTCACTGAAACCTTTGCTCTTGCTCTAGTTGCCCGGTTGACATCTATCCGCACTATACTTGCTCTAGCTACTGAACATGATTTCCATGTTCATCAGATGGATGTTAAAAATGCCTTCTTAAATGGGATCTTGTCCGAGGACATTTACATGCATCAGCGTGAAGGCTATATTTCCCCTCGATCTGAACATATGGTTTGCCATCTCATTAAAACAATATATGGATTAAAGCAATCCCCACGTGTTTGGAACCATATCATAGATGCCATTATGCGAAAATAAGGATTTGATTTACCCGAATTGATGTCGATTTTAGCATTCACTCTCGGGCTCTGGCACCTCATTGATCATTGTTGCCATCTTTGTTGACGATCTCCTTCTTGTTGGTCCTTCCCTCTCTGAAATCTCCACTGTCAAATCTCTCCTTCAGACCCATTTTGACATGGCCAATCTAGGTGAGCTCACTTTTTATTTGGGCATTCAAGTTTCTTGTAATCGCTCGACTCGCACCCTCTCTCTCTCTCAGGAGATCTTTATCTCTGATCTTTTGGAACGCTTTGGCATGGCAGAGTGCTCATCCCTTTCCACTCCTTTAGATGCCAATGCCCCTCTCCTCCCTTCCGCTGACTCTCTTCTCTCCCCCTCCCTCCATGCCACTTACTGCTCGATGGTCAGGGCCCTTATGTACGCCATGCAAGCCACCCGATGGTCAGGGCCCTTATGTACGCCATGCAAGCCACACGCCTTGACATTGCCACAGCTGTCACTAAACTCAGTAAATTCTTTCAACGTCCTTCTCTTGATCATCTTGCCGCAGCCAAACGTGTCTTTTGTTATCTACAGGGCACTAAAACTCTTTGTCTCAGATATTCTTCCTCTGGCTCCAGTGCTCTTACAGGTTTTTTTGATTCGGATTGGGCACAAGATGAGCTTTCCCAATCGTTCCAACACTGGCTCGTGCTTCTTTTTGGGCAATGGTCTTATCTCTTGGTCATGTAGAAAGCAACCTACCACGGCATGCTCCAGCACTAGGGCGGAATATATGGCGGCTTGTCACGCCGCTAAGTAAGCTGTTTGGCTTTGGACCTTGCTTTCCAATCTTGGGTTTCCCCTTTCAGCCCCAACTCCTATTTTTTCGGATTCACTAGGAGCCCTTGCTTTGATCCACAATCCTGTTCACCACAAACGGACGAAGCACATCGACATTCAGTATCACTACTCTCGTGAGCGAGTCGAAGATGGCACTCTCCAGTTTCTTTATGTCAAATCCGCCGACCAAATGGCCGATTATCTCACCAAGGCTCTTCATCGCCCTCACTTTGAGAAGCACCGCCTCTCCTCTGGCCTTCGTCTTCCTTTTCCTCTTGGCTAAATTTCCTTTGTTTTCATCTCAATCTACTTCCTAGTTTTCGCTTGAGGGGGGGTGTTAAGGGACATTTAGCGTCAGTTTATTTTTGTCTTGTCTGTACTTTTCTTACGTCGGTCAAGTCTTGTTGACTGTCTTATTCGGACGTCTCAGTTTTGGTCCTGTCCGTACTTCCATACGTCGGTCTAGTCATTTGTACCTTTTCATTACATACGTCGGTCTAGTCTTTTTACGTACAAGTCCTTTGACCGTCGGCTCAGTCTTTTGGGCGACGGTCCAGTCTTTTGTCCTACATACATTTGTTAGAATCTAGACTAGGGTCCCTTTGTTACCGCGCACCGTAGAGCGCTTAGACTCCACAGTAATTAGCATTGTATATTTTGTATATAAGTGACTCTTCTCACTTAATGAAATCATCCCAAATACAAATCAATTCCTCTCTCAATGCATTGATCTTTCTCTTGTGTACAACTTCATGGCTTCCGCCAATCCACCTCCAATATCCCTCTCTCACAGATGGTTCACTCTCTCCGTCTCTCACAGATGGCTCACTGAGAGTCCATAGTTTTCCAAAAACAATAAAATTCCTAGGCCTGATTTTATGAAATTTTGCGAAACAATAACAACATATGCATTTTTAGGTTTGGAAAACCGTTTCTAAAACGCCTGGACAGAAAGTTATCCCTTCATCGTCGCCTAAATGCATGACTGTTAATGGTTGGGCATAATCGAGTTCGCACCACATTCAGTGGACATGTTGATGCAGCCACCTGAATGACCTGTTATATGACCATTATAATGATCAGTTTTGGTCTTGCATTTCGCGTGTTGAGTGCATCGGGGAAAAGTTCGTATGCAAAAATTTAGTGATAAAGGTGTCATGCATGTCACTCAATGAAGATTAAGCATTTATTGGACGCTTTTATGCGTTAGCTTGAAAGTGTTGAATTTAGAGAGAATTTTGTCGCACTCGATCGATCAATGTTTTTGTGGACTTTCTATTCCGGAAAAGCATGCAGTTGGTCAGAGTTTTTGTCTGCCAGGGTGGTAGTTATTTTTGCTTAAACACAAAGGGGTCAGGATTATCCTAGAGGCTTCTTGGAAGCTGTCCACTCTGAGGACTTATGGAGGTCTCAGAGTTTCAATTGACATATGAACACTTTGAGAAATACACCGTAAAATGTGCTATAAAATCAAGAGTAACATTTCAATATTCGGTTACATGGGCACATACCCTAAGAAAAGGTGAAAAATCGAAATCGGAAAGTCGTGGCTGAAAATTCTTGAACCAATGACGTCGACGTTAAGTCAAGTGAGCATGACGTCATAACGTCGCAAAACCCTAAGCATCTACAATGTCACAAAAAACTAAACTTATACAAATTCGCTATTTTGTTAACTTCAAAAAATTGTCTTGAGTTTTGTATCCTTCTACAACGGTCACAAATTGTATCCACGTCTACATCCGTCACAAATTAAAGTAATGATTTCGTCATCGAACATATGAACATACTAGAAATCTATAGTGAGAATCTTCACTAAAACAAATTAAGAAGTCGGTTATATGGGAACACACCCTTACTTGCATGAACTTTGCCATCTTAGGGTGTGAGTCTTGTATTTTCCCCCTTCCCTTCAAAGTTTGTCATTCTTGTTGCATCCATTTTTCCCATAGTTCAAAAGTAGGTGTTTATATGGTAGGCCTTTGGTCGGCGCCTTTATCGTAAATTGTGTTATAGGTTTTTCATGTGATCTTCTTAGGGCGTGTTCCCATGTGTTCAAGTAAGGTTTTTTTTCCCGTCGTTTTCACAAAAAATGGGACTTTCAACAACAAAATATTACGCCGTACGAAAAATGGGCAAAACCACAAGTACATTTTGCGTCATCTTGGAACTTGAAAGGTATGACAATTGGTGTTATTAACATCGTGACCCACTTCCAGCTCATCTTCACACTTGTAATGGAAACAAATCGCGATCTCATTCTAACCAAAATAACCCTTATTGACGAATAAAAAGCAGGTATTGCACGCGTGAAACGTCTTCGAAATTTTTTGAACGAGTGAGAGTACACGCTATTTTTTTCCATGCTCGTCATACGCATGCACGTACAAAATGACAAGCATGTACGGAAAAAAATTCGTTGGGGTATCAGACCTCCACTTTCATTCATGGGTCCTTTGCAAAAATTTACAACGTCCTCGTCTCTCCCAATCATTTTCATTCGACCGCTCCTCTTTCTCCCATCTGTAAATGAAATGCAACAATAATAGTATCAAATGAAAGATATATTATTTTCCTTTTTTTTCATATTTTTGGTCTCATTTTGATGGCATATCGAATGATAAATGGTAAGAAAAATAAATCGGGAAGCCATGGCGGAAAGTTTACGTGTTGATGACGTCACAAGGTAGCATGACTTCGTCATGTCATAAAACCCTAAACATTTATAATGTCACAAAAAACTTGACGCCTACAACCATCGCCGTTTTTGTAGACGTCACTCATTTTAAGAAGTTTCGTAGTCATCTACATTTCGTTTCGTACAATCGTAGGCTGTCGCATATTTTGTAGAAGTCTACACCTTTCACATATTTGAAGTAATGAATGTTAAGGGACATTTAGCGTCAGTTTATTTTTTTCTTGTCCGTACTTTTCTTACGTCGGTCAAGTCTTGTTGACCGTCTTATCCGGACGTCTCACTTTTGGTCCTGTCTGTACTTCCATACGTCGGTCCAGTCATTTGTACCTTTTCATTACATACGTCAATCTAGTCTTTTTACATACAAGTCCTTTGACCGTCGGTCCAGTCTTTTGGGAGACGGTCTAGTCTTTTGTCCTAGACTAGGATCCCTTGTTACAACGCACCGTAGAGCGCTTAGACTCCACAGTAATTAGCATTGTATATTTTGTATATAAGTGACTCTTCTCACTTAATGAAATCATCCCAAATACAAATCAATTCCTCTCTCAATGCATTGATCTTTCTCTTGTGTACAACTTCATGGCTTCCGCCAATCCACCTCCAATATCCCTCTCTCACAGATGGTTCACTCTCTCCGTCTCTCACAGATGGCTCACTGAGAGTCCATAGTTTTCCAAAAACAATAAAATTCCTAGGCCTGATTTTATGAAATTTTGCGAAACAATAACAACATATGCATTTTTAGGTTTGGAAAACCGTTTCTAAAACGCCTGGACAGAAAGTTATCCCTTCATCATCGCCTAAATGCATGAATGTTAATGGTTGGGCATAATCGAGTTCGCACCACATTCAGTGGACATGTTGATGCAGCCACCTGAATGACCTGCTATATGACCATTATAATGATCAGTTTTGGTCTTGCATTTCGCGTGTTGACCTGCTATATGACCATTATAATGATCAGTTTTGGTCTTGCATTTCGCGTGTTGAGTGCATCGGGGAAAAGTTCGTATGCAAAAATTTAGTGATAAAGGTGTCATGCATGTCACTCAATGAAGATTAAGCATTTATTGGACGCTTTTATGCGTTAGCTTGAAAGTGTTTGAATTTAGAGAGAATTTTGTCGCACTCGATCGATCAATGTTTTTGTGGACTTTCTATTCCGGAAAAGCATGCACGGCAGAGGTTGGACATAATGGAACTCACACCTGCCCATGAGTCTAATAGTTTGGATTATACTGTGAATTTTTTTTTGATGGCCTATTAGCACATAGTCGCAGAGTTACTGTCAACTCTTTTGACGAAATATCAAAACAAATGTTTTCAATTGTGTCTATTTTCCAATGAAGGCAAGTGGTTTGCTTTCCTGAAATGAATTGATTGCTTTTTGTAAAACATCGTACGAATACAAACCAGTTTCAGTTGAGGAGTTGTTCATAAGAACCAAAAATCAAGGAAAGAAATGGCAAACATTTACGAGACATGGTAACGAGATTCTGCATCTGTTAAAAAACACTTCAAAACTTTCACTAAAAAGTCGAAAATCACAATTTTCAGAACTAGTTCACTATTGTCGCCATGATACAAAACGGCTGACTAGTGTGCAACTATACAAACCCCTTAAAACACCCAACAATTTTAAAATAAAAAAGGAAATCCAGCAAAAAAAAACTTAATGAGAAATCAATAAGAATGGCGTTTACAATAAAAAAGAATACTAGAAACGTCTTGTGATACTTCCGAGACCTAGTTTAAACATCACTGGGACATATAGAAACCAGGAACTGGTAAACAGAAGTTTATTTACAAGTAGGATTGCCTTTTGGAACAGTAACATTTCTTCCTGGCTGGAATCCCAATTGGCACACCCAAACCCAAGGAGAATCCAAACAAGAAATGTTAGAGCAATGAAGGTCAAGAAAATTACCTTAAAAAGCAAGAAGCAAAAATAGAAGAAGAAGCACACATGCATCATGAAAAAGTGTGCTCAATATTTTTTTCAAAATTTTGGAGATTTTCCCATTTAATATCTCAAAACTGGACCAAACACGCTAGAACCCGGAACAAAAATTTCAAATCCCACCATAACTCATAAAACATCTCAGAACCAATATAACCCCAAAAACCACAGAGTACCCTGTTTATTTTTCCAGGAATTCAATAAACATGTACCTCCACCATGACGCATCCCAATCTCAAGTGTGAGTTGAGCAAGTTGAAGAGGTTGACGTTGGAGTAAAAACATTTCTTCAAAACACCAAGGCAACTCTCTCCATTCTTCGCCACATACCATGCGCCCGTCTTACACGGACACGCTGCATGCATGTAATGTAACGAGGTCAGAAGTACCCTCTCCCACTCCCTCCGCCTCTCTCTCCCTCTCCCATCTTCCTCTGTCTAATTCTCGCCCACTCCCCACTCCCCACTCCCACTAAATCACCTGGCTTTCCATCTTTGGTCCTTTTTTTACAGTCTCCCGCATCTTATTTACTCCAATACTCTTCCCTTTACAAATCACTTTTCTCACTCTCTCCCCGTTAACACTGCCCTCCTGCTCCCACCCCCTCTCGTCCCTTTCCCTTACTTCTTATTCCAACACTTCATCCGCACATTGTTCTAACCCTGCCTTACCGCCCCTCCCTCCGTCTCTGCCTCCTTCTCTCCCTACCCTCTTGCTCTTCCTCTTCCTTAGCCCTCTCCCTCTCTCACCCCCCCTCCTCTTCCTTTCCCCCTACCCATCTTAGCTCTCCACCTACACAGCCCTCTTCCACTCCCCCACCTCACCCCGCACCGTTCCCCCCTCCCTACCCTCTAGTTCCCCCCTCCCTACCCCTCTCTTTTCCTTCCTTCCCGCCCTCTCCCTTCAAACCGGCTGGCCAGCTTTAGGCCGGAGTTCAGAATCAGTACCTGCCGCCTCCAAAATGCTGGGCTGCGAGAAAACGACGAGAAATGCGACGAGTAAAAGACAAATTAGCTTCGCCATTGCACCGATTAGAAAATTCACAGAAAATGAAAATATAATGGTTTCAAAGATTCTTTATCAAAACTTGGTTTTTGTTGACTGCGATAAACTTGAGTAGGTGGCCTTCTTTCTTAGGGAGAGAGAGCCTTTCGGCTGGAGAAGGAACAAAGTCCCCCGAGTGCTACGACTGCCGCAGCGATTCGTGGTTGGAGGATTGGCTCGCGTTCGCAGACTGACGGGTGCACTCGAACGCTCGCAAGACTTTATACCCTCGAGGTTCTAAACTCGACAGGAGTACCGTTATTTTCTTATTCCATTTCCTCGCTGTACGGAAACGCGATGCAAATCGACATTTTCATTCGGCGGCCAGCGAGTGAGTTTTCCAGCGAGTCCAAATCCGTACAGATTTTGTCGCGTATTAAAGTACAGCCGCCTAAGAAAACAATATTGTGCAGCCGATGAGTGCGGACATTAAATTGAAAAGTGCGTGACATAACGAGTGGCCGGTTAGTATAAGAAACCCAGTTAGCCCTGACGTACGTCCGTACTGCAGCAATCTGAATGAAGTCTGCGATGACGTCATGACAGCGCAAAACATGGAATCTTCCCGGCAGTTTAAAACAAAGGTTCAGAAACCACACGTGGGAAAAACCAACATTCCGGAACAGCGGCTCAAAGAAATGGTCGATCTGAACGGTTGTCGCACTTATTGACAAAATAAGGGTGATCTGAACGGCCGTAGACCCGTACGGTAAGCCATGTATCCCTGTCAACTTTTTACGCCACTTAAAACGTCATTTTACGTGCACACGTGCAGGATTATTAATCTAACGGCTACAATTGATAAGTAAGATACGCGCCTTTCAATTGGCGGGCTTCAATTCAGAACTGGACGTGTGCACGAAAAACGCTAAGAGACGGAAAAAAACATTCGCCGTACACAGTTTGGCGTCCACCCAGTCAACGGCCGTTGACTACCCTTTCTGAAGGGTTCGGCGATTTCTACGGATGTCTATGTGCATCCTGACGCATCGATACCGGACATGTCGGTGCAGCGTTGCTCAAGTGCTGTGCAGTAATGGGGCTCCAATCTGATGTAGCCAGCGCCAGAGGTCGCAAAAGTCAAAATTTCCGATACCCTAAGCCTACATTCTTTTTTTTTCAAAATCTCAACACCCGAAATCCGCCCGCGTTATGTCACGCTCCTAAACTGTTACCCGGTACCCGATACGCGTTTACGAAAAAAAGGTTTAAACCGAAACTCGATTTCTCGCGACTGCCCGTACCCGTCCGTACCCTGATAAGTACAAAATCAATGGTACATCTCCCTCATAACTTCCACGTTACCAAGAGTGCAAACTACAAAGTACAATAATGTTGTATAGTATGGAAAATACTGTACTAAAACCTTGCAATTTTCGCGCTACGGACAACGTGTGGGGCATGCGGGGCAACGTCCCACATTCATTTCGTTTTACGACGCGTCGCGCCGCGCGGACGTCGTGTGTATAAATATGTTTAGGGTTTCTTTCACGTTTGTGTTTTTTTTATATAAAAAACAATCACAACCCAATAAAAAACCCTAAACATCTAACCCTAATAATCTGAGGTGCCCGGGCGAAACCTAGTCTGTACAGTACACCGTGTATCGCTATTAGTGTTAATGTTTTTTCACCACTTCAAACATCTTTTCTCCGTACATACATAGCGATCGTTGATCCGACGGTTGCGATTGAAAGGCAAGGTTGTCACCTTTCGATTTGCTTACTCCAATCGGAATTTGGACAAGCGTTACACGGAGAAAATATGAGTTGAGTGGGCAAAAAAACATTAACAATAAGGGTGAGTCCCCATGTAATCGGTACTTTGATAAAGTATTTTAGACGGTACACCGCGAATCGTAATTAGAGTAAATTACTCTAATTCGGTCGCTCGAAATTTCGACTCCATCACATGAAATAGAGTAAATGATTCTAATTTTTTCATTATTCTATTTAAGGTAAAGTTTAATTAGCGTTTTTAATTCTAATATAGATTCGTTTTAAATAGTGTGGAGTACAAACGACCACATACAGTGCAAAATTGTACTTTATTAAGTAAAAAAGTATAAATAATGATTTAATTAAGGTCGTTTTCATGTAACTGCGTTTTAACAAACCGCGTAGTGCAAACGTCATAGTGACGATAAACTATACGTTTTGCAAATTTTGTACGAACACCTTATTTACAGTAGAGGATATTAGCGTGCAAAATTAGAGAACTTAAATAAATTAGAGTAAACTTCATCGTTGAAACAGCTCTATCACATAAATTAGCGTTCATTACTCTAATCGTTTTTTTTAGTTTTTGTAATCTAATTTTTTCATTACTCTAATTACGATTCGCAGTGTAGTGAAGATTCTCCGTACTACTTTGAAGAGCGTCCCAATGTGCGAAAAAAGAAATCGGAACTTCGAAATGTGACGGTTGTAGACGTAGGTACAACTTGTGACGATTAAAGCCGACTACTAAACTTCTGACGATTAGTGACACCAACAAAAATAGCGACACTGGTAGACGTCTAGATTTTCGTGAAATTGTAGATGTAGATTTTTGTGAAATTGTATATGTTTAGGGTTTGGTGACATTGTGACGTCATGTTCACTTGTGACAACATCGACGTCATTGATTCAATAACTTTCCGCCATGGTTTCCCGATTTCGTTTTTTCTACTTGGCAAGCTAATTTGTCTTTTACTCGTCGCATTTCTCGTCGTTTTCTCGCAGCCCAGCATTTTGGAGTCGGCAGGTACTGATTCTGAACTCCGACCTAAAGCTGGCCAGCCGGTTTGTGGAGGGGAGGGAGAGGGCAAGAGAAAGGGAGTTAGCGAGGGGGGCAGGGTGAGGGGTGGGCCGGGGAGACGAAGAGTAGGGAGGATAGAGGGAGAAGGGTGGGGAGATTGGAGTGGAGAGGGAGAGGAAGAGAGATGGGGAGGCTGAGTGGGGTAGGGGAAAGGGAGTGAGAGTGTTAGGGAGAAGAGGAGGCAGAGGCGGAGGGGAGGGTGTGAGGCAGGAATAGAAGAGCGGATGGAGGGTTCATTTGGGAAAGAGGTGAAAGATTATAAACCAAATAAAACACACACACGACAATGGTGTTCCTCCAAAAACATTTAATATATTAAGCACAATGCAAATACAACTTCTTTTCTTCTTTCCTTTTACTTTTGATCTTTCTACGCCTCCTTAACAAGCTACACCTCCAAAAGATAATACTACCATAAAGTCTCGACCAATATATATAGGTCCACGACTAGATACGTGTAAGAGTCAACGCGGTGAAATGAACGACCGACAAGTTTGAACCGACTTGAACAACACGGTACGCGTAACCGCGAACCAACTTGAATCACGCGGTACGACTTGAACTTCCGTCGATTTCGTTTTTTCTACTTTTCTCACTCGACTTGCCATTGAAAAAAAACCTAAAAATTGTCAAAAATAACATTTTTAAAAGATCTTTCATTTTATATCAATATTGTCATGTCTCATTCTAAAAAGTGTGAGATAAAAGCGATAGTGTGAGAGGGAGAGGGGAGAGGCAACGACGACGCAAATTTTTGCAAAGGACCCCATGAATCAAAGTGGAGATCCGAGACCCCTGCAATTTTTTTTTTCCGTACATGCGCGTGACTCGCACGGAGAAAAATAGCGAGGACTCTCCCTCGTCCTAAAATTTTCCCACTCTTGTGGCGCTTGCGTGGGTCATTTTTCATTCGCTGTTTGGCCGGTACTTTAACTAAAAACAACCCGTCGAGGTGATTTTGGATGAAGTTTTTTGATGGGCTGGATTCTCTTGCCCGGGGGTCGAAAAGAAGAAAACGCCAAAATGCGTTCACATGACGACAAACATGCAGTACACTCAAAGTATAGAATTGACATTCACTATACTGTGGTAAAAAGATTTCCTCGTACGGCTGAAGTTTTTCTCAAAGTTCCTTGAATTTTAGGGCAAAACGATAGTGAAAAGTCGATACTTTAATACATGGGGACAACCCCTAATAACTTACCTACGGAACCTCCAATTTTTCGTTTTTTGCTTACCCATAGGTACCCGAATTTTTTTATTTTTTTTAATAACCCGGCTGAATCCGGTCAGCCCCCAAAATTTGGCACTAGAATCCGTTCCGGATCCGACGCGGGCAGGTTGGTACGGTAGGGTACGGATTTTGGGTCCCCAATTGCGACCTCTGAGTAAAGGAGTGTTTTCATTTCTTCCGATACGGCGTGAAGCTGCTATACGTGATTTTTGGCTTTGGCCTTTTTCCTAAGAGAAAGAGTCTTTATTTCAAAAATTGCGATGGTAAAACCATCTGTGTAGAAAAGGGATAAAACTGAAAATAACATCTGGAAACTACATAAGTCACACGAGAGTAAGCTACACCTAAAAAATGAAAGGAAACAAAACATCGATAATAAGAGCAAAGAAAAAAAATAGAAGTACCAGAGTTAGACCGCCTACAAAAGAGAAAACTTGGACGAGTCTACCCATAAATAAGTTGAGGTACACAACCACGGAGATATGGGATGTGGACCGAGTCCCTCGATGGAAGACTTCGAAGACCCCGTCAATAACCAGCTAGTGTGCTTCGACGAAGGAGAGCCGCAGCTTGCGCTCACTGAAGGGCGACGAAAACACGTTGACGTTAGAACACTGCCAAAGGCTCGGTAGAGGACTCCTTAGACCCCTAGATTCAATCGTTTTTCGTGCACATTGGCGAAGAAAGTCGTCCAACGACTTGTCCAAATATCTAAAAACCCCCGCTGCAAAAGGGACAAACTGGTTCGACAAGTCTCGATAGCGTAGTCTCTTTCCCTTGTAGTCGCTAAGTCACGAGCCGCCACACTTGTGTGCAAAGCCACGCGAGATGAAATGTGTGTCCAAGTTCGATCGATGAGGACAACATCTCCAAACGTCCTCCCAACATCATGGAGAAATACTTGTGTGTTCAAGTTGGATCCGTAAGGACCACATCTCTAAACGTTCTTCCAACACCATGGAGGAAAACTAAGTAAACACGAGGGCTCCGACAATCCTCAAACTGGGCAAAGGGCGGAAGAATGTTAGAAACTTGACGTTTGACGGTGTAGCCCCCCTCGACGCCATTGGCAACAACGTAATCTCACACCAAACCATACGCGACAATACGTTCCCCACCATGCGAGCAACGAATTAAGTGGATTCCTCCCGCAACAATAGGTGGGTTGTAAACATATCGGCTCCCCTCTAAAAGTTGAGGGTGAGGGAAATCCAAACGCAAGCGTCGAGTAGATGCAAATTGGTTAGACGATAGACGAAGTGTCAAAAAGTTGGTGTTGCTTGTAGCCGGGCCACCGCCCTAGGCCCAAAACACAAACGTAAATGAGCACGTGATTGAGTGCAAGATAACAGTTCTAAGAGGTTTCCAAAATCAACAGTTTCCACTAGCTCAGAAAATGCGTTGTTGTAGTTGGAAGTTAGTGTTGGCAACGGGAGATTGAAAAACTGGAACTTGGTTTTGAGCGTTTGGGGGTAGTATCGTAGGAGATGAAATAAGACCTTTGTGAAATTGTAAGAAATCGTCCTCCAAGTTAGAGACAACTTTCGCAAGAATAGGGACATCATCCACAATGAAGCGAGATGTGGAAGCAGGCCCAACCAAAGTTCAACTACCAAAATACGCCGGTGGCCCAAGTTTGGCCATAAAAATTAAACCTAAAACGTCAGTCAAAATTGGGAGGCTGCCTTGTTGACGAGCGAGTAGCCCCCCAATACGATCAAAAATCTTATGACCAACAATGTGGTGAAGCACACCAAAATGATTGTCGTCCAAATCCTTAAGGGATGAAAAAAAAGAAGCCCTTGGTGGCAAAGTTCGTGCAAGATAGAGAAGGCGTTGAGCAAAACAACGGATCAAAATTGCAAACACCACTTGGGAGTCTGGCAGCTTAAGAAGGTCGTCGCTATAAGAAAGGTCTTCCAACAACGCATCAGTGACTACCTCGTTGACAAAAGAAATGGCGTTTATAGGGCAACCTAAAGCCTTTATACACTCATCCCGAGATGTAGCACAAAAACCCGTGTGAAGCGGGCAATCCGACATCAAACCCAGTGGGCACGAGTCACACGCTTAGATGGTCTAATTGATAGCCCCATCCGATTGAAGTTGGTCTGCAAAATCAGAAAAAAGTAGAAAAACATTGATCGCACGGACCCACGATATGCGTGTCATCCGCGATTGAAGGAAATAAACAACTAAAAAAGGTTGTAGATGATGCTCGTAATGCTTGAAGGTGGGCTAAAGCAAAAAAAAGTGCCCCTAAAGGATTTCCTTCACCCGATGGACCCCTACGAGGAAAGAATATCGAGCTAGGCCAAGAATAAAAAGCTTGAACAAAAGGGAAGAGTTGGTTTGTAGGTGAAGGTGCATCTTGTAGTTCTCAGAAGATAACATACGATAAAGTGCATCGAAGGCGTTTGCTACATCCACTTGAAGGACCACCCAATCCGGAAGAAGATCGAAAGTAGTTTCCAAGCCATTGATAATTGCCTCACAACCCCCTTTCGTAGCCACACCAAATTGATGCTGCGAAAAATGGTCGTGAAACGCTCTTTGGAGATGGATGCAAATAGCTCGAGACACCAATTGGTGCAATATTTCACCTAATGCTAGTTGGACGGATTCCCCAAACAGTCTTACAAACAAGCACAAGTCGAGTAGTAGAAAAAAGAAAGACTACAATATGGGAATGTGTCCACGAGCCATCTCGGACGCTACCTTAAACAGGAAGTCAAATCCTATGGATGGGGTCTTAAGGGAAAAAATATCGCAAATTAATTCATAAACCATCCTAGAGGGACCGCCCGCCCAAAGGTAAAGGGACCTGATTAGGGCCTTGGTAAACGCTTCAGGATTCAAACAAAAAATTTCAAGAGGATCATGCACTCAACAAAAGATAGGATATTGTCACGTACTTGTGGGTAAAACAAACGTAAAGTGCCAACAGTCACCTCCAAGGATGGAGAGAGCATGAAAAGGCGAAGAGCTTGCGCAGCCTGAAAAAAATCACCAAAACGACCAAGGAGGATAGCTCGTTGCAGTTTAGATGTGGAGCTTGGTAGTGGGGCGCGACGTCGAGGAGGTGAAACATAAAGACCAATTACTCGATATGTGTGCTCCTATTGCACAGACTCGTTATCGCCACGTAGAAAGCGTTGGCACCGAGCCTTGATCTCACGAAACTAGCGCCCCCTAGGGGTGGCAAAACTAAAACCCAAAGCGCAAACATGAATGAAGGTGCCACGCTGGTTTCATTAGAAGTATCACAAGCTAACAAATCTAAAAGAAGTCACAAAGCTGTTTGGACAGGTTCCTAAAGATGATGAGGGATACAGGTGTATAGACGTGGATGCGTGTAGCCCAAATGGTGGATGCGTGTAGCCCAAATGATAGCACCAAAGAACATTAAGGCTTCGAACGAACTACCGACCAGATGGAGAAGTTTGACGACAAATAGGAGGGTGCGTAAGGTGTTCGGGAGATAGTGGCAGAATGTTGGCATTGGTCCTCGCGCTGGATTTCAAATGCCTTGTGACACCCGCTTTTTAGAAGTGTCGTTGTCGCATACTTCAAATGATGTTTTTTTGACCAAACATCTTAAACGGATGTTAGTAACACTATTAAGTGTAACGAGGCACATTGTTAACGTACTTTGGTGCATGTTATTCTAACATACATATTTAGTGCATCTAATGTGGATTTTAACGCTCACTTTTCCTTAACTATAATAGTGATGGGCGGGTGTACAACCCCATAGATAGCAGAGTTAATCAATATTTTTCTCGAGTGATTTTTCAACTAAAATTGTAGATGAATGTTGATAACACTATTTATTTAAGTGGCCCGCAATGAACCATGGAACAAAACATAATGTAATGAGAATTGTTAGAGAGTGTTAACAATAATAGCCCACTAACTCTAATAACGATGGACGGTGATGCACTCCGCCCTGTTTGGGCGGAAACTGAACCAAAGAGAATTAAGCAAATGTTTTAGCAGGTTGTTCCACTAATTCGCCAACCATGTAAGACTAGCATGGTTCACTTTGATTGGTTGAGTATTTGCTTGGTTCAGTTTGGGCAAACCATACCTGGTTTGAGGTTTTTTTTATCAGAAATTTCAATCGAAATGTGTATCAGCAAACTGACATCATTTCTTTCTTGTTCATTTTGGAAATTTTCTGGTATTCGTAAAAGAGAAGCAATGTCTTTAGCCTAATACCCATGGTAGGTTAATTTTATGATATTTTTCGTTGATGATGTATTTTTACATGCCCTAGGTATTGACTTGCTGACCATTTAGACCACACTACTATTTGAAAATTCAGCTACCATCATTAAGAATGATGGTACTGAATCGGAAGTCCCGTGGATGTACCCCTCTTTCTTACACCAGCTTTGGAATACATTACCATGTATTCAACTCTCGATAAAGCATTTGAGTATCCATTTTGACAAAACTATTGGCTCATAAGGTAATTACTAGTGTTGTGTATCATGAAAAGACTTTTTGCGATAAAACCGATGACGATAATTATCGGTTATCAAACAGTGAGGGGTCCCGATATATCGCGCCGGAACAAACAAAAATTATTGCTGATAATTATCGCTTGCGAGGGGTGTCCGTATGAAAAGTACGGATTATGGTTCTCTCTTAAAATACGAAAATGAGTATGGAGAGATCGTGAGGGAGGGGAGGGGGCTGCTTTTGGAAAATTTTGCACAATCCATTCCGTACGGCAGTACGGAGGTCTTGTCGATAGTTATTGGCCCGATAATTATTGATAAGTATATATAACGGAAATTTTATCACAATAATTCTGTTACTAATATACCGGACCAATATATCAATTATTGGTAGGTAAAAAAAAGGCACATCTCGGTTGTCGGCAAATGGCTATGGATACACCACTAATAACTACACAAAAATGATTGCCGGTAATACTAGCTATAATCGCAATAATCGCACAGAAATGTATACAATCCTCGCATTTTCCTGTACGATTACGTCGATTACTTGCCAGTAACGCAGGTAACCACTTATGTGTAACTTCTTTGTTAGGCTACAAATCCTCCTCCAATTTGCTGTTGCGGTTATGTTGCCCTCAGCATACTATGCCAAATTTTTGGTGGTTTATTGGTTGCCTTATTGTTGTTAGGGTGCGTTAATTTGTTGGTTGTTTTGTGGTTGTTACTCCTTTCACGTCTTTTGTTAGTTTGCCCTTTTCTGTGTGTTAGTTTTTCTCGTGTTGCTCCGATGTTCGGTTTTGTTTTGGCGTTTCGTTTCCATTGTTCTCTACTCAAATGGTTAACCACCATGCTTTTTTAATAAAGCTCTGGGTATTTGTTGTCTTAATTAACTGCTATAGAAACCCGCAAGACGAGCCAAACTTAGGAGGGAGGGAGGGAGGGAGGGAGGGAGGGAGAGAGAGAGAGAAGTTTCGTGGACTAATTCTATTGTTTTTTTAAACTAAATTCATAAATTGTGAGAGAAAACACTCCAACTAATTTGACCTTTACAGCCTGGAAAACGTGAAGTAGGAACATTACGGTACCTGTGCACTTCAATCATTCAACAAAATCTATGTTAGCTCCAAGATTTTACATAAATAAATTGGATTTAGATTGAACAGCAAGAGTTGCAAAAACAGAGGATAAAATGGAGAAAGACACGTAGTTCTACTTACTGAAAAGATGTCATGAAACAAAAGCTCGCGGAGGGGAGATGGTTTAACCAGAGCTTGACTTTTGAATAAGAGACAGAACAGAGTGCACTAATTGTTTGACATGGAAGTGTTAAAAGCTTGAGCTTTATTGATAACCAAAAAAAAAAAAAAGTCGTCACATTTGGAAACAAGGTATTTTCAATATTACCCTTCCCTCAAAGATCATTGGTCACTACTTTTCATCTTCCCGTTTATATACATTCTGCAAATAATACACATTTAATTATGTCGGAGGTATTTGCACCAACCAATCATAAACACGACAAGTCATCGCCATGGACCTATCCCGGAAGGAAAATTGTCCTTTCCCTAAAAAAGAATCGAACTTTCCTCAAAAAACATCGTCCTTTCCTCGAAAAAGAATTGTCTTTTCTTTGGGAAAAAAACGGGCTTTCTTCGGAAAAAAAGCGTCTGTTCTTCGAAGGAAAAAATTGTCCTTTCTTCGGACAAGAAATCATCCTGTCTTTGAACAAATCGTCCTATCCTCGAAAAAGAAAATAGCACTTACTTTAAACAGGTATTGTCTTTTTTCTACTGTTCTGCTGTGACTGATACAAGGACCCAGGGACAGCTGTCAATCCCTGGCCCTCCCTCCCTTCCCCTCCTCACTGACACAACACAGATTAATGACAAAGCACTGAGAACAAAAAATCGATTGAGTTGTCCTTTTTGAGTTTGGTCACAACTTTGTACGAAAAAACACCAGAGTTCGTATAAACAAATAAGGAATACACCCTCTCTCGCGTCCTTATTCCTTTCCTTAAGCTTTGACCAGCTTAGTGGATCTTCCCCTCTCCTCCCCTTCCCTCCCTCGCTCTCCCTCGTCCTTTCCCCTTTCCTTTAGTCTCTGACTGGCTCAGAGGATCCATCCCTTCCCTCGCCTCCCACCTTCTCCCTCCTCCCTCCCCTTCAGTCTCCTCCAGGATCCTACGGCAGCATCTTGGCCACTTGTCGCGCGATGGCGAGGGCGGCCGTGAGGCCCGGCGACTCTACGCCAAAAAGATTTACCAGCCCCTTCACGCCGTGGGAAGCCGCTCCCTGGTCCTCCAACAAATAAACCCAAAAAAATAAAATTAAAAGTAACAATATGCATAAGCATATGGAGCTGTTGTAAATATGGCAGTCCAAACCAACCAGAGACAGACAAATTATTCAAACGTCGATCCCGAAGACTCGATTCCAGAAAGGTTTACCAAACCCATCACGCCATGAGAAGCAGCTCCCTTTTTTCTCCAAACCAATAAACAAAAAAGAAGAAAAAACACCAAAAGTACTAAGCATAAACATAGAGAGCTATTACAATTACAACACTTAGAAATCAACCAGCAAACAAACAAGACACTAAAAATAATAAGGACAGACATATAAAACTGCCTGTTCTTCAAAGATTAATAAAAAGTACAAACTTACGGAGCTGTTAAAAATACAACACGGCAAACCAATCAACAATCGAAAAAGATACAGAAACTAATAAGCATAAACATAAGGAGCTGTCATGAATACGACACTCCAAACCAATCATCAAATTAACAAAATACTAAGAACAATAAATAAGCATAAACATATGAAGCTGTCAAAAATACGACAGAAGAATCTCAGATATACAACCTAAGATAGGACAGAGCTGAACAGCCTGTATTAATTATTAAACTTAAAATAAATAAAGTAAAACTTGAACTTAAATTACCTGAATGAGGAAATCTGCGGCTGGTTCTCCCCGACCAGAAATTTTTGGGCGGATGCCCGAATAGGATGGATGAAGACATCCTTCGGGCAGCTGAGGATAAAATTTTCGGATGCCCGGATAAAAGTTTGCCGCTCTTTTTGGATCCACGGTGTAGTCATACCTGCAAATAAACAAGGAAGGGATCGACAAAAATAACAGAGAGACTGAGAGATAGAGACACATGCGGAATTCACGAGGGAGAAATAACTTTATTTTTTTCGGCTCTGTCATCATTTAAGTAGACAGCTTCCAACAAAAGAAACTTTATATCCATTTAATTTCCTGAAACGTAATGCAATTGGTTTACCATAAAAGAAATTGCATTCTTGAAACATTTTTTTCTTCTTGTTCTTCTTCGTTTTCTTCTAATACCCATCAAGAGAAGTCCACACTAATTTGTTCTGTGGCTACAAAAATCCCCCCAAAAAGACACCATATAAAATAGTAGCCCTCCTTCCCCTTTCCGCTTTTTCCTTTTCCCTTTTCCAAATCCGTCCCTCCCCCGCTCACCTTGAAAAATATTTTTTAAATTTTGGAGGCTCAGGCAGCCATTCTACATCCGGCCCAAATTTTATTTGATTTCCCAAATCGACGGTCACATGTACTCCGAGCCCTCCTTCCTCCGGTACGGGATAAATAAGTCGATTAAATATTGGAGACCTGGAGGGAGAAGTGACACCCAATAACGAAAAATAACAACCTTTCGCCAGGTGGCGTTTTGGGATCACACCAGGTGGTATTCCCGTAATCCGATTGGCCAATGGAACCGCTTCAAGTCCTGCGGAATTCACAACGTTTTCCGCTAAAAGACGAACTGTGACTGCTGGTTCCATGTCAACGGATTCCGTTGACAGTGACTGTGATTGGCTTTCAGAAAATTCGGATTGGGAAGATTGTTCAGATAGGGATTCTGACGGTAGTGGCAGTGGTGATGGAGTATCACATATATTTAACCGAATTCCCGATTCCGTTACCATTCCGTTAAGTACAGTCGTGTTCAATGCAACGGAGGCTCCGTGATTTTCTGCATCTCCCTAAAAAGAATGTTTTTTTTTTTATTTCCGAAAAATGAATTTCTGGAAAGTGGTTGGATATTTTTACAAAAAAATATATATATAGAGAGTGAGAGTGAGAGAGAGAGAGAGAGAGTGAGAGTGAGAGAGAGAGAGAGAGAGAGAGAGAGAGAGAGAGAGAGAGAGATATAGAGAGAATAATATACTTGGTGTTTTTTCGAAATACAGCTGGATCTGCAAACCAGTAATAGTGTAGATTTTTAGGTTGTAATTTACAAATATTAAAGGGTTTTCCAGAGCCTGCTGTATTATGTGTGATATTATGATTTTTCTTTATTCTAAAACAATTATGTACAAATAAGGTTGAAAAGAAGGCAAAAATTGCAGTAAACTGTATACTGGCACTTGGAAAATTAACAATAGTAAGAAAAATGGTTGCAGATTGTTGAGTTTAATTTACAGATAAACATAGTATATTTCCGCGTTTTATATATTTTTTAAAAAGAGCCGACATTTTTTCTGGCTTTAACCTCCAGAATGTCTGAAAAGATTATGTCTCCTCAAGAGTCAAAAAGTTTTTCTCATTCCCTCTTTTCCCGAGGAAAGGAAAAGTACACAAGAAGAAGTTCCAATACCTGGGAAAAAAAAAGAAAATCGGCAAAAAAGCAGAAAAAAAAGGGGAATAAAGGAGAATCCCGGGAAAAATTACCCAAAAAAAAGGAAGAAATCTCACCAAAAGGGCCTGCATGAAACCATGGCTGTCCACAATTCCGGTCGATTCCGAAAACAGCGCTCCCTCACACACTATATTAGGTTCCATTTCAAAAACCTCATTTTTGCTCACAGATCGCAAATCATGGACTCCGTTTTCGTGCCCTCGGGCCTGAATAAATTCGTGTTCGTCAAAGAAAAAAAGTAAAACACAGAGAAAGCAAAAGCAAAAGAAAAACAAGATAAAACGAGCCAGATTAGAGTTTCCACCATGGATTCGGGTTTTTCACGGCAAAGTTTTCTAAAAAACCTTGGTCTGATTTTTTTTATGACGTGAAAAATGGAAAAAAAAAACGTTACAAAGAACTGTAACAGAGAAATTTGAGAAACTTGAGAAGGGAAAGAAAAAGTGAAAAAGAAAGGTCCCATCATCATCTAGTTCCCCTAAAGACATAGTAAAAGAAACTTTTTTAAAAGGAGAAAACCCAAAAACCCAAAGAATTGAGAGATACCAAAATAGTGTCGAGTGTTTTTAGTTCGTTTGAAGATGTAGCCACGATAAGTTTTCCCAATTTTTTGTAAGAAACTCCAAATTCATCACAAAAGTGGTACAAATCTCTCCTTCCCTCCACACAAAGCTTTGCCTGCAGACAAAAACAAAAAATAATGCAAAATTTGAACAATTTGTCAAAAAAATCGAGCAATTCAATCAAAAAATCATCAATTTTTTTCATACTTGATTATTTTCAATCAAGGTTATATGCTTTAATAACTCAATGTTATACACTTTTTCGTCATATTTGATTATTTTCCTGAATGGAAAATATTCAGATCACTTTTTAGTTGACAAAAAACAAAACTCAAACTTAAAAAAATAGGCACAAAAAAACCTTTCCAGCAACACAAACAAAAAGCGGGAATTAAAAAAGAAGACAACTTATAAGAGAAAAAGGAAAAGAATACACAAAAACAGAGCAGCAAGATGGAAACTCTTAATCAAAAGAAAACAAAAAGAGAGGAGAAAACACACCATAAAAAAAAAACAAAAACAAAAACCAAAACCAAAACCAAAAAACAATCCAAAACCAACCCAAATACCAGCCCAAAGAAACAGTCCAAAAAAACAACCCAAAAACAATCCAAAAACTCAATCCAAAAAAAACCACCCCAAAAAAACAACTCAAAAAACACACCAAAAACCTCAAAAGCTCCTCTTGACTCGCCTTGAGGCTCCCGGGCCTGTAGTACATTCCTCCGTGCACCACCTCGCTGTTCCTGGCGCTGGTCTCCGTACCGACGGCAGATGCCGCCTCCACCAGCACCACCTCGCGGCCCGCACGTGCGAGCTGCCGAGCCACCGCCAAACCGACCACTCCGGCGCCAATCACAACGCACTCCACCGCCTCCACAGCCGCCATGTGGCTCCGCTTTTGAAACTCTTTTTTGTTTTAGTTTTGAAATTTGGTTTGCTATTCCGTTTTGTTTTGACAGTTTCTTCTTTTCCTGAATGTTGAAAGCAATTTTTTTTTCTTATCTTTCAAGTTTCATTCCTTTTTGAAAGCTGTTTTTTTGTTTTTTTTTTCTTTTTAAAAGTTTCTGCTTCTTCTTTTGAAAGTTTTTTATTGTTTTTTGAAAGATGGTTTCGCTTTGAAAGTTTTTCTTTCTTGAATTTTTTTTTTTTTTTTTTTTTTTTGGAAGGTCTGTGGAACTCCTGATGGAAAATTCTTGATAAAATTCCCGCAAAGGTAACGATTCTAGAGTTATAACGATACAAAACGTTTTATTTAAACTCTATATTTGTTTCTTTATTATTCCATAGCTGTGTATGTATAGACACTGAAGCGACCTGAATCTCCCTGTTCCTTCCTCTCCCTCTTCCTCGCCCTTTCTCTCTCCCTCTCCCACTTTCGGTGCTTTGTCACGACTAGGACGCGAGAGACGAGGGAAGAAGATCAGCCATAGCTTATTTTCGGGGACAGAGGATGAGGGCGAAGAGGGAAACGGAGGAGGAGAGGGAGAGACGGACTTGCGAGAGAATGAATATGAGTGGGAGAGAGAAAGAGAGAGGGAGTGGAAGAGGGAGGGAGACGTACGCGTGAGGGTGGACGAGGGGAGGAAGAGGCCCAAGAGGGAGAGAGAGAGAGAGGAGACGAAGAATTGGAGAAAAATTCGAGTGGAATTTCTGAACGTGGAGTATTTTGATTCGCGGAGGAGAGAGTAGAACGGAGAGAGAGAAAGAGGGAGGGAGAGAGGGAGATGGTAAGAAATTTCATCAATCATGGCTGTCTGTTGCCTCCCGCGGCTCCACGTGGCAGCTGGAAGCGACAGGTGGCAGCACTGGAATACTGCTAGCTTGCAACAAGGAAGAAGAGACAACCGTGTACGAAATGTCGGTTGGAGCCGGACAAAAAGTGATACGTGGCAACAGATAAGGGGTGAAGACACGTGCCGGCCCGTGAGAAGCTACACGTGGAAGCTGAATGAAGACACGTGGCAGCAGGGAAGTAGTGACACGCGGATGCGCTGGAAAAATAATGATGGCAAAAAAAGGAGTGTGGAATGTTTGTTCAGAAATCGTACGGAGGAGAGAAAAGTAGCCAGAAACTGTGGCACGAATATCGATTATTCGGTAGGATTTTGTGACATGAGAAGGGATTTTTTTTTGAGAGAAAAAGTGATTTGTTGCAGGAAACCTGTGTTGAACTCGAATTGTTTGAATAATTCAAATAATTTGAATTATTTGGTTGGTTGTAGGATACAAAAGGGGCGTGTGGAAGCAGGAAATGGTGAACAGATAGGTAAAGAAGCAGACGAGACACAGAACAATTTTAGCAAGCTCGAAGAAAGGGAAAAAAAGGGCCAGAATGGTAAGGTTTTTGATCCAAACAACGGTGAAATCCTTAAAAAAATTATAAACAATGGTCAAAATCGAGGGTTTCGTCCTTCCAAATTTGGCGAAAAAGAAGGAGACCAAGCAGGTGGGAAGTATAATGCTTCGGAAGAAGAACCTATAACCACGATTGAGATTTTTGAAAAGGAATTTGACAAAAAAGAAGATAAGGAAATCAAAATCGAAGAAAAGAAGGATGCTGGAATAATTGGAGTTCCCTTGGGAAGGGCTTTACTTCTCGGAGTGACCATTTTATGGGGAGTTTATGGAGTGACTTTGAGGTATATTTATTCCCAACCAGGACCTCCTCTACCAAGTGTACTCACATTTGTCCGGAAAGGTGATAATCCCCTCTCCTTTTTTTTCGCTTTCCTTTTTTCTCCCTCTATTTCTTTTTTTCTCTCTCCCTCTCTTTCTATTTTTCTCTAGCCCTCCTCTTCTTTGACTGCTCTGTCTCCCTCCCACCCATTTGCACAAAATTTGTGCTCTTGAGCTTGTTAAGAAGTGCATCAAAAAACTCATAAGAAGTATCTTTCTAGGCAGCCATACTTCTACTTAACACATTTTACCTTCATGATTTTTTTACCTTTATGCTAACACAATTTAGATCATTTTACCTCCAATATTATTTTACTTTTATGATTACATGGTTGAATTATTGCACTACAGTTAAGATTCTCGTTAACGGTTTGTTTATTTTGTTCTTGTTTTTTTGCACAAATTCGCAGTTCTCTCTGTGTCTTTTTTTATCGTCCTTTTGCCGTTCGAAGAACGCGCTGTTGGTGCAATTTCAAATAAAAACGAATCTGCGAATTCAGAAAAGCCGATAGAAAATTCAGGAGATTTACCGAAAATTTGGTGGGATTGGCTTCTGGATCCGAAAATATGGCGAGCTGGAGCCGAGCTCGGAATTTGGTCATTTATTGGGGCTTCTTTACAGGTGGAACTTCCCTTCTTCTGGCGGAATAGAGGAGAGGGAGAGGGACAGGGAAAGGGAGAGGAAGAGGGAGAGGGACAGGGAGACAGTGAGGGAGGGGCAGAGGGGGAGGGGGAGGGGGAGGAAAAGGGAGAGGGAGAGGAGTCTAAACATTTTTGGATAAATCGTCTTTGTGATGACTAACGTGTTTCTTGTGAGTTGACATGTTTTTGCAGTGTTATTTTCAAATTCCATTTCTTTTTCCTTCCCTTGTCCCTCTTCTGCAAGCCTGAAAAAAAAAAAAATGTGATTCTACTTTTTTGTTCAATTTAGTTGTGATTCCCTTTTTTAAACTATTCACATGTGATTCAAGTTTTTTATTCGATTTCTCGTCAGACGTCCGGCTTGGAGTACACGACGGCCACTCGAGCCGGTTTTGAAGTTCAAATCACAAACATTTTGGTTCCAATGTTGGCGTTTTTTTTCGGCGAAGAAGTCACTTTTTCCACTTGGGCGGCCGCCCTTTTGGCTCTCGGAGGGATTGTCCTTTTGGGGATTTCGGCCAATGGCGAGACAGTCGCTGAGCTGGCGACTGCTGACCTGCCGACGAGTCCTGACATGTGTACGTGAGTGATGTCAGCGAGAGAGTCCATGTGCCACCTGTCTTACTGGATATGGATGTCTCCCTCCCTCCTCCCCCGCCTTCTTTTTTAGATGGTTGTTTTGAGGAGGTTTTTGGAGTTTTGACGTATGTCTTTCAAATGTGGACAATGCAACAAGAAATCCATGTCTAGCTTGTCCTAGAGATGTCCTTTTTTTTGTTTAGTTTTTATTTATTCATTTGTTTTAATTTTATATTTACTATTTTCACACATATTTTGCCCCGGGGCGTTCCACTTACCAACATTGCATTCTTTGTGGTTTTTTCCTTCCATCGCAAGAAATATCAACTGTTGTCGTTTTAACTCCTTTCATTTTTGTTTCTTCTTTTTCCGTTTACTTCCCATGGCTGCGCACGTGTCTTTTTTCTCCTTTTCTTCTCCCTCTCTCCCTCTCTCTCTTCTCATTTTTCTCATTTTTCTCTTTTCCTTTTTTTTCACTTCCTCTTTCTTTTCTTTTTTCTCTTCCTTCTCTTTTCTCCCATTTTTCTTCCTTTTCCTCTCTACTTTCCTTCTTCTTCTTCTCCTTTCTTTTCAGAGACTTTTTTTGTCCCCCGGAAGGCGTATTTTTGGGCGATTTAGGCGTTTTATCGGCGGCGTTTTTTTTCGCGCTGACAACTGTCAGACTGGGAGTGTTCGCGAGGGAGGTGCCAGCTGTCCGACTGACAGCTGTCAACATGACGGTGGCGCTCCTGCTGTCGGGGGGCTGGATGGGAACGGACTTGTGGGGGATGGCCGGGAGAGGTGAGAGGGAAGGAGAGGGAGAGGGAGGGAGGGAGGGAGAGCAAGGAATAGGGAGAAAAGGAGAGGTAGGGTCCTGCTCGTCGGAGAGTGGATGGGAGCGGACTTGTAGGGGATGGCTGGGAGAGGAGAGGGAGAGAGGGAGTGGGAAGGAGGGAGGGAGGGAGAGAGTGGGAAAGGGAGAGGAGTGGTAGTACTCCTGCTCTCTGGAAGATGGATGGGAGAGAACTTGAGTGAGAGGAGAAAGGGAGAGAGGGGGAGCGGGAAGGAGGGAGAGAGGGAAGGAGAGGTAGGAAAATAGATAAACAGAATGAATTTTTGTGTGTGTTGTGTTGTGTTTTGTTCTGTTTTGTTGTGTTTTTGTGAGTTATTTAATATCTTCGTTGTTTTCGAAAACTGAGTTGTAGATTACAGATGAAATAATCAAGTTTCCTCCGGGTATCCCATCTCCTATTTTTTTTTCAAGGACTTGTCCTTTTTATTTTAGATTTGAGGACAATTTCAAAGTCTTTTCTCTCAAATGTTCCACATTTCTGTATTTATTTATGCGTTATTTTTTTGATAGAGTTGATGTACTTTTTGCCGTTGGAGCCCCTTTGATTTTAATATTATTCATCGCGGTATTACTTTTCCATCGGCCACTTATAAACAAACCAGAGAAAAGTACGAACGGAGAAAAGAACGAAAGAGTTCTTGAAAAATCCAAAAGAAAACCCAAAGGGGGGGGGAGAGTTGGAGAGGTGGAGGGAGAGGGTGAGCGAGGGAGGGCTGGTTGGCGGGGGGAGGGATAGGGAAAGGAATGTAATCCATTAGACTGTTTCTTTATACTGACTTTTCAATAAAGTATGTTAGGCCACGTGGCTCATTATGGAGCGCTTTACTAAATAGTTTTACCAACTCTTAATTATGATTTTGAGTCAGAAAAGTACGCATTTGAATTAGAGTTATGAGCTTGAATAGCAATGAAAGGCGTAGTCGGTTTCTTTTTTGTCCTTGTATTCATGAATTTATGGTTTACATGGTTATTTCTTTATGGTCTTCATGAAAGTTAATTTATGGTTGTCTTGAATCTAATGGTCGTCCTTTTTGGCTTCTAGCAGGAGAAGCCCTTTCCACAGTCTGGGAGAGTTAGAATTAAACTTGCTATATTTGGGTTTTGTTTTTTCCTTCTTTTTTCTGGTTTCTTGCAGGTGAGCCCCTCTCCACAGCCTGGGAAAGTTGGACAAATGGCAGCGTCCTATTGGTCGTGGCCTTTTCGGCCATCGGATGTGGAGCTGTCGCGGCATTGGTCCAAACTTTCGGACAAAGTGTGGTCCCTACTGCCGAGGCACAGGTAGGGTTTTTAGGGTTTCTTTCTGTAGCTTCTGGTTTTTTGGGGGTTTGCATGTTGTTGTTGTTTTTTTACGTTTGCATCGTGTTAAGGTGGGGAAAAGGATGACATATTATACATTTTTAGGCCGGATAACACGGTTTACATTTCTGAACGCAAATAGTGTATTCTTTTTTTCTGTTTTTTTTCTATGTATTTATTTATTTGGCACAGGTTTTATATTCGTTGACCCCCGTTTGGTCCGCATTATTTGCGGCCACTTTACTCGACGAAAGAATTTCTCCTTTGGGATATCTTGGAGGAGGAATTGTTTTATTAGCCACTCTTCTGACCACGAGAAAAGTGTCAAAAGAGAACAAAGGTTGATATTCGAAAATTAAGGATTGTTGTAAGGAAGATAAATTGTATAGTGCGTGTTGGACAGTTTTGCCTTAGAAAATCTGGATGTTTTTTACCGATAAATCTGCCGGGACTTATCTCTAAGTTGTGATGTGAATATCGTAAGATATGTGGATTACCACAAGTTATGTATATCGATGTAATAATATACAATATGTTGATTTGTTGAGTCGTCGAATTTGCGGTGAGGGTGTGTTTTTGTTAAACTCTTTTTGTGGAGACAATTCGAGCTCCAAAACCAATTTTTGTATTTTATCATTTGAAAGCTACGGAAGAATCTATGATATTTTATAACTGTACTTGCACAGGAGGTTTTTTCTCTTTTCCTTTTTGTTGCTTCTTTTTATGTCTTGCGTTAAATTGATGGTTGCATGGTCACGAGAATTGGGTATACGTTTTGTTCCGTGAAATGTTTATGGTTGAGGATGAAACCTGTATTTTTTTTTGTTTTTTTGTTTGTTATTTTTGACACAAGAATTTGGTCCAGACCAAACCTAGGAGCTCAAAAAAATGACCGTGAATGCCATAAGTAATCTGAACATCATGTTATGAACCATTGAAGAAACAATGTGGATCCAAACAATTAATTATGACTTAAGATGGAACGCATCAAGGATTTCCCTCCAGTCCACAAGCTAAGTACACACCGAATATGTCCCCATATTTGCGTGTAATGTTTTCCACATTTTAGAATCAAATTTCATACATATTTGGAAGTGAACAACAAAAAGCAACTAATAACACAACTATCTTTCCTATAGTTGTGCTGCAAATAACTGCATGTACTTCCCAACAGTCGTACAGCAACATTATTTCAGCTTTCCATTTGGTCCAAGTGGGTTGTGTCTGCACCTTTAGTGTGCTAGTAGAGCCATAGAAATATTGGAATTTTCGGATTTAGCTTGAAGGTTGTGGCTGATCCTTTAAGATTATCAACATATTTTATGATCTTTGATTGAAATAGTTTGCTCGTATTTAATCAGATATTGTGTTGAGAACATAACACTAGTACGTAGCACGTCATCATACGTACGACCGAAGCTTTGCAAGTGAAAAGAAGGGAGGGTTTCCACCATTGGTGAAAGCAAAGTGGTGCACGGAGTAGCACACTCTCAGACACACGTCAGACCTGCTCCTCTGCTTTTTTGTGTGACACTACACCGGTTTGCACCCGGTTTGAGCGAAGGTAAACTACCCGTAGTGGAGCAGCAGAATTAAGTCTAGGTGAAAGCTTTCTCAGAAAACGACAACGCAAAAAGCTAAAAACGGACGGTTGAATTAATGAGTTGTTGTCGAACAATAATCATCTTCACTAACACACGTGAGATGGCAAACTATCTGAGTACGCAGGAGTGGATTAGAAGGCAGAAACAATGGCAGTATAATGAAACACGAGGTCAAACTAAAAAAAACTACTGTTGTGAACACCACAAAGGACAAAGCCAACACCATCCATTGAAAGCAAACGAAACGCCGTGAGTCACAGCGGCACTCATACACTCAGGCATACTTTGACACGGCTCATGCCTTCGCGATAAGAGAGATAAACAGTATAGGACTCTAGGGATGTCGAGATTAGAAGATAAACGAAATGTGGTCTTCACGGGGCTTAAAGCCTTGGCGCCTTTTCCTCCTGAAGAGTAGAGCTTCCAGAGGGAATCGATTGTGGTGCGAATCTGCGAAAATTCGCGGTATTGACTTCTCTAATATGCGAGGCTGCCAGATGGCGAATCTAAAACATGCCACGTGTTGATTTCCAGCGCAGAGAAAAAAGATCCGGCATTTACTTCAGGTTTGAACCTGACGTGAATCGAACACGCAACCTTCTGATCTGGAGTCAGACGCGCTACCATTGCGCCACAGATCCGGATGGAGATACATTGATTTAATTTATTTAAATATAATATACGATCCAAATAACTACACCACTTTTTCTACATCTACTTCCGTAGTCATCATTTAACTTGTAACGTGAATTCCCTCCGCCACGTGCCTTATGTTGTCCTTATGTCGCCAGACGAATGGGTCCAGTGAGGCGGTGCGGCTGTGTGCTGCTGCACGAGGGAGTTGCTCACTAGAGGCGATGTGACACATGTGCATCGCAAAAAAAACGACAGGCCGCCTTCGTCTCCACCAGATACTACATATTTTTTGACTGCTGTGAAGGCAAACTTTGTTTTAAAAAAACACAGAGTCTTTCTTTACTATCATGTAACAACGCCACAAGGGAGGAAGCAAAGGAACAATACTGATGAGCTCCCACCGTTTTTTTGAACAAACGATATTGTTCAAACGTCAATGATAATACTATTCCATTTATAGTGACCCTTTTATATCTACACATTTCATCAGCCATGTCCAACAATTTGACCACATTTGCAAAAAATTGTCTTTCCGAAACATAAATCACAAATTTAAGAATCGAAAGGCAACAAATATCGCAAAGATGTCAAACATCAAAATGTTACAACTTTTCGATCATAAATGCATCCGCCACTTATTATCGTGAGAAGGACCAATATTGTACAATTGTGATTAGCGAGTCTGAGAACTAATACCCTCTCATCCTCTCCCTATTCTTCTCCTTTCCTCTCCCTCTTCTTCTCCCACTGGGGCGCTTTAATTTGTAATGACACAAACAAAAACCATAAAAATAGCTTCCCACTTGCCTGTCAAAAATAGGTTTTTGTTAAAAACGCAAAAAAAAATACTGAATATGCAATTCACAATTTGAAAAAATTGACAATAAATGACACTTTTCAAATTTGCCCTCCCGAATTGTGGAACTCCTGACTTCTTAACGTCACTTCTCTCCCTTCTTCTCCATCCCCAAAAAAAACCTATTCTTTTCGAGCACTGCCCTCTTTAAAACAAAGAATTATACACAACGGGGAGGGGAAAACAAAAAGAAAAATTCATAATTCTCTCCAATTATTCCTCCACTTCCCTTTTCCCTTCCCTCTCCTCCCTTGTCCCCTTTTTATCCCAATCTCTCTCTCTCTCTCCTCCTCCTCTCCCTCTCCTTCCACTTCCACTATGGCCAATCCATGGCTCGCCCCCCGCCGCCACGTGGCGCACTCTCCCTCTTTCCCCTATCACCCCGCTGACGTGGCAGCGCCACAGGGCCCGGAGGTCCCGGATGCGCCACCTGTCCCTCCACGTTCCGCCCAAACGCAAACACCTCGCCATCCTCTGCCCACAAACACTACCCAAAACTATTAAAACGAAAACATTTCCTTTGTCCCTCCCTCCCCCTTCCCCCAACCCCCTCTCCCCTCCCCCTCCCCCCCCTCCCCTTCCTCCCTCCGCTCATCCGTAACCACTGCCCGTTCACTGTGCCCCACACGCCACCTGCACCACCCCCTCTCCCTTCCCCCCTTCCCCTTTTCCTTCCCTCTTCTCCCTCACCCCCCTTCCCCCTCCCCCTCCCCCCTCCCCCCTCCCCCTCCCCCCTCTTCCTCTCCTCACCCCTCAACACCGCCGTCCACTTTGCCCCACACGCCCTCTCCACCCCCCCTCCCCCCTCTCCCCCCCCCCTTCCCCCCTCCTCCTCTCCCCCCCCCTCCCCCCCTCCCCCTCTCCCCCCCCCCTCCCCCCCCCACCCGTTGTAATCGCCGTCCACGCTGCCGCCGCACGCCACCCACCCCCCTGCGCGCCGCCCCTCCAGCGCCACGTGGCAGGGGACGCCCCCGCGCCGCCCAGCGACCCCAGACCCAACTGCCCGGACCCGCCGCGGCCCCACGACCACGCGCCGCCAGCACGCTGCACCAGGGGAGGGAGGGAGGGAGGGGAGGGAGGGAGGGATGGGTGAGGAGGGCTTTAGGGTTTTGGGCTTTTCTTGGGGGGGAGGGGGGGGAGGGCGGTAGGGGGGTAGGGGGGGGGGGGGGGGATTTAGGGGGGAGGGGGAATCATGAGGGAGGAAGTTTCCCCGAAATTTTTCTCTATACCCCTTTACCCATCTCCCCGCCTCTACTCCACTCTCTCTTCCCCCTTTTTTCGGCCTGCCTCGTGTGTCCTCTCTCTCTCTCTCCCTTCCTCCCTCCCTCCCTCCCTCCCTCCCTCCCTCTCTCTCTCTGCTCCCCCCCCTCCCCCTCACCGTCCACTGCCGCCGCGTGGAAGCCCCCCGCCGCCACGTCCGTACACCTGTACGGAATGCCCTCCAGCCGCCTCGGCCGCCAGTCGAAGCGGCCGAGCAACCCGCGGCCGAGCTCCGAGTTCAGGTTGCCTGCGCTAGAGGACAAAATAGAGGGGGGGTTAAGCGCTACACGACAAAAGAGGGAGGGCTTCAAGGGGGAGCAGGGGGGAGGGGGAGGGATAAAGGAGGAGAGGAGAGAGCAGGCGGAGGGAAAGGGTGAGGGGAGGGAGAGGGAGAGAAGGAGAGAGAGGGGAGGCGGAGGGAGAGGAGGAGAGAGAGGGGAGGGGAAGGGGAAAAAAAAGGAGAAGGGGGAGAACCAGGAAGAGGGCAAGGGGAAGGGAGATGGAGAGGGACAAAGAGTGATGAAGAAATAGAAGGAGAGGGATAGGGAGAAGAAGAGCAAAAGGATATGGGAGAAATAAAAGGAGGAAAAGAAAAAGAGGGAGAGGGAGCGGGAGAGCGAGAGTGAAAAGGCGAGAGAGAGGCAGAGGGACACAGAGGAACAGAGAGAGAGAGAGAGAGAGAGAGAGCGACCTCCCCAGGTCCACACGTCTCCCTCCTCCCCCAGTGCCGCCGTAAAGAACCCCCCGCACGCCAGCCTGGCCATCCTGGGCAGCCCCTCCACCATGGCCGGCCTGGGCGAGCCTCCCCCCTCCTCCGCCTGCCACGTGGCAGAAGCCGAGCCGCCCACGTGGCCCAGACGGTGCTCGCCCTCGTCACGGCCCCAGGTGAATACCTGGCCTGGGGGGGGGGGAGGGAGAGGGTAAAGAGGGGAGGGGGAGGGGGAGAAGGGAGGGGGGAGGGGGGAGAGGTGGAAGGGGAGGGGCAGGGGATGGGGAGGGGGAGGGGTGGAAGGGAGGAGGGAGAGGACGAAGAGGGAGAGGAGAAACAAAAATTTTACTTGCCGTCCCCTCTCTCTCCTCCCCTTTTTTTCTGTGCCAGAAAGAGCATTGTGATAGGAATTGGATTTAGGAGCCCCAATTTCCTAAAAAAAAAAAATGTAGAATGAAAAAAAAAAAAAAAAAAAAACCAAATTGAGGCATGAAGAGGAAATCTAAATTATGTTTTGCGATCCCACCTTTTAGTTCCCCGGGCTTCCCTCTCCAAGACCCCAATAAAAACTATTCGAACCCTAATAAATCATAGTAAAGAATACCAATTAACCCTAACCACAACCCTAATAGAAACTATTTAACCCTAAAAAATACTAATTAAACCCTAAAACGAGACTATTAAAATCCGTGAAAACCGTAGTAAAGACTGCCAATAAACCCTAAAAAGACAAACAAATCCTAACAAAACCCCAAAAATAAAAATAAATCGTGAAAAAAAAACCCAAAAAAACAACCTAAAAATACCCTAATCTACCACCCCCCCCCCCCCCCCCTCCCCGAAAAAAAAAAGACTGGTTGTGGGGGGAAGGGGGGGGGGAGGGAAACGAAAGGGAAAGTAAAAGAAAAAAGAATAGGGGTAGGGAAAAACAAAGTGGAGGGGGGAGGAGGAGAGAGAGAGAGAGGAAGAAAAAGAGGGAGAGAGAGAGAGGAAGAAAAAAGAGGGAGAGAGAGAGAGAGGAAGAAGAAAAAGAGGGAGAGGAGAGAGAGGAGGGGGGGGGGAGCAAGACAGTGGGGGGGGAGAGAGAGGGGGTAGGGGGTAGGCACAGGTCCCCCACCTGACTTCCGTCACTGCCCCCGAGTGAGCTCCTCCTGCCGCCACGTGTACCACTCCCTCCAGCCCCTCCACCTTTTTTGGGCGTTTTCCTCCCTCCCATACCCCCCGTGCCCCAGCGCCCCGAACCCCCCCATACCCCGCACGTGTAAACCTCCCCCTGCCACGTCAGCACCACCGTATGCAGCCCCCCGAGCGCCGCCTGTCTGACAGGTGGCAGCCCCGGGACGACACGTGGCAGATACACGTTCTCCTCGTGGCCCAATCCCAGCCTCCCTCCGTCTCCCTTCCCAAAAAACCCAAAGCCCTCCCATTGGCCCAAAAGCAGGAGTGGAAGAGGCCGCAGGAGGCCCCAAAATTATGACCACCCCCTTTGTACCCGTTTACTATGGGGTCACTAATGGGGGGTTTGGGGTTTTTAGAGGGGTTTTGGGGGGGTTATGGGGATTGGGGGGGATTGGGGAAAAATTGGGGTTTTGAAGGTCAATTGGAGGGGTTTTAGGGGGGTGGAGAGGGAGAGGGAGAGGGATTTTGGGGAGGGAGAGGATTTTTTGGGGGGAGGGGGAGGGGTTTTCGTCGCCGTGGCCGAGTTGACCCGAGTCGCCGCGGCCCCATGTCCAGATTTCGAGGTGGGAGGGGGTGGAGGGAGAGGAAAAGTGGCGGGGGGGAGGGAGGGGGAGGAGGGAGAGAGGATGAGGGAGGCGGGAAGAGCGGAAGCGGAAGGAGCGCGCGAAGGCGGTCATGGATTGGAGGGTTTTGGGGTTTTATACAAGGGTTTTAGGGTTTTTTTATCAGGGTTTTTTTGGGATTTTCTATATATTTTTGGGGTTTGACTTTTTTTTTAGGATTTGACTTTATTTTAGGGTTTTTCGTGTATGTGATTTAGGTTGTCGGATTCTCTATTTCCAATTTAGTGGCAAAGGAATTTTATTTTTTTTTGAAGGAAAAATTAGGGCTGTACTTTTTGCTGCTGTGGTATGACCACTTTTTGAAGGGAGGGGTGGAATTTATTTTATAAATGATTTCTTGGCTCCAAAAAAGAAATTATTATATTTCTTTTTTTCACTTCGGATGAATTTCCTATTTTTTTTTTTTTTGTATTCGAGGAAGATTCTTTCGATCGTTTCAGCTGTGGAATTACCAAAAACGACAAAAAGTACGGTACTGTACGGCAAGGCAGATGCCCAAAGGACACTTCCTAGCCGAGAAAACTAAAAAACGTACGCAGACGATATTTTATTATTTTTGTCGCTTTGCGGATTGCGCTCGGCATGCTGTGTACGGACAGTGACGAGACAAGCGTGCAGAGATCGCCAATGGGCATCGATGACTCGTTTCACACGTGTCAGACAAAGACTTTCGTACTGATTTGTTTCCATCGCATCGAACGAAAATATTTGGATCAATCTTGTCGTTTTCTGAGCATGGGAGACTTGAGCAGTGTCTCGAGACGACCTGTCCAAATTTTAGGAACAGCTATTTTGACAATCTATTGTCTGCTATTTCGACTTCGGTGGAGCACAATGCATATAATCGTACATAAATGTACGTTGTACGGTATGCTAAACGTACAGTAATGCGCAATCCTTCGACATTTCAGAGATTTCCACACTAAAAATGCGAATTTTTAGGGTTTTTTAGGGTCTAATGATAACGTTGGATGCCATATTATTCGTCTGAGAGGCGACAACAGGAAATGGAGTACGAATATCGCCAGAAAAATCGCAAACGGTTCAGAAATCGCAAGAAATCGCAAGATCCATAGTGACACGTGGACTATAAACCAGATTTATCTCAACCCTTAGATTGTAGCGGCTGTGACGGTCCGTCGTCAATTCTGGCGATATCGTCGTTGTCGTTTAGCACCTTGGTGTAATAGGTTAACAACATCTACGGTTAGAAACCGTTTGTAAAATCTGACGATTTAGGTCAAATCTAAAGTATTCCTATTTCCTAAGGACTCGGATTTCGTGAACGCTTGTGCGATTTGTCTGGCGACGTCCACTCACCTTTCCATGCTGTCGTTTTGCAGGACAATATGGCCCAAATGTACGGAAAACTCAGAAATGTGTACCTGCTGGTCAACTTTTGAAAGGCCTGTCCTTCTATGTACGATTTTGTAAATCTGACTATCAGCACATGTGCTGGATTCACACTAAAAAGGGATGGTGAATGAGATGAAGAAATGAATGCTCCCGTACCGTTCATTTCGCAAAAAAACAAAAAACAGAGGCGCCAAACAGCTCGACCGCTCTGCTGTCAACCTTTTTGGAGCGTAGCAACAGACAAAATATACTTTTTGGAGCGTAGCGACGGACAAAACGTACAGTCGAATGCATCAAAACTTGACGACTGTAGTCATTCATCTTCTTTTCCGAAAAGCCTTTTTGGAGTGCAGATTTCCGACTTTGAAAAAGCACGAAGTCATATCTCGAATGAATAATCCTACTCTAAGTCGTCGGCGACTACTTGTACGGCAACATGAATCACATCGCGACGTTTTTGTTGACGTAAGATGACGTCACTGGCAATTCACGTCCAAACAAAAGAAAAGGACATTTATTTCTTCATCTCATTCACTATCCGTTTCTAGTGTGAATCCAGCAATGGATGTTTAAAGAGTAATAGATTAAATGTCAAATTAGGGTGCGTCTCCATGTGTTTAAGTAAGGGTTTTTTTCTGTCGTTTTCCTGTTAAACTTAGAGCCGTACCGCTTAAGTTTCAACCGTACAAAAAACTATAAAAAATGAGAAGTACATTTTGCGTCATCATCGAATTTAAGATGTACTACATGTTGTCGTTTTGTGTTCTTCGACCCAAGGCCACGCCAAAAACAGTCATCTTCAAACTTTTCTTTTAAACACAGAGATATGTGTTTTAAAACAAAGAATTTTCGAAAAACAAATAGAAACACGTAGTCGCACGTGTAAAAAAATTTCAAAACACTTCAAAAGAATTCAAGCGACGACGAAGAGTGCACGACTCGCTATGCTTTGTCCGTTTGCGTTCAGGTACGACAAAGAAAAGTACACAATTTGTTTGGATTTGTCCGATTGCGCCTGGTACGGATTTTATTTCGCCAGAGGTCTCAAGATCCGATGCCATTTCACGTAGAGCGGACAAGAGACGCAAAGGCAAAGTGCATCTTCTTCATTCGTGAAAGGGCACAGGCTGGAAGGCGGTACGTCTACAGTGTCATGAAAACTCATGCGATGTCACAAGCAGTTACAAAGAATAACGTGCGTCATCACAGATTGTACATGTCGACAGCCATCATGGGCATTGTCGACGTATACAATCGTCACGCCCTTAAGTGACAACTTAGTTTGGTACACATAGGGACACCCGAAATCTGGGTCCGCCGGATCTGCGCTAAAAAACAAAGTAAATTCTCTAAGTTTCAAGTACATGGAGACACATCCTTAGGGCATGTTCCCATGTAACCGAAACTTTGAAACGTTACTTTGGATTTTAGCGCAGATTTTACGGTGTACTTTTCAAAGTTTTCATATGTCAATCATTACTTGCGCCTTCATTACTTCAAATATGTGACAGTTGTAGACATCTACAAAATGTGTGACAGCCTACTATAATACGAAACGAAATGTAGACGACTACGAAACTTCCTAAAATTAGTGACGTCTTCAAAAACGGCGACGGTTGTAGACGTTGAGGTTTTTGTGACATTGTAGATGTTTATGGTTTTGTGACATTGCGAAGTCATGCTACCTTGCCAAGTCATGCTACCTTATGACGTCATCAACATGTAAACTTTCTGCCATGGCTTCCCGATTTCTTTTTCTTACCATTTATCATTCGATATGCCATCAAAATGAGACCAAAAATATAAAAAAAAAGGAAAAAAATATATCTTTCATTTGATACCATTATTGCTGCATTTCATTTAGAGATGAGAGAAAGAGGAGCGGTCGAATGAAAATGATGGGGAGAGACGAGGACGTTGTAAATTTTTGCAGAGGACCCATGAATGAAAGTGGAGGTCCGAGACCCCAAAGATTTTTTCTCCGTACATGCTTGTCATTTTTGTACGTACATGCGCGTGACGAGCATGGAAAAAAATAGCGTGTACTCTCCCTCGTTCAAAAATTTTTGAGGACGTTTCACGCGTGCAATACCTGCTTTCTATTCGTCGATAGGGTGCTATTTTGGGTAAAATCAGGTCGCGATTTGATTCCATTACAAGTGTGAAGATGAGCTGGAAGTGGGTCGCGATGATAATAACGTCAAATTGCCGTACCTTCCAAGCTCCAAGATGACGCAAAATGTACTTGTGTTTCTGCCCATTTTTTCGTACGGCGTAATATTTTTTTGTTGGAAGTCCCATTTTCTGTGAAAACGACGGAAAAAACCCTTACCTGAACACATGGGAACACGCCCTTAGATCGTATTACAAGGTTTTCTCTAGGATCGACTTCGGCCGTCGACCGTACGATGTGACCATAAGTACAGGCTACAGCTTCCTTAAGTAACTTGTCCTTAGTGCCCATCACCAACCGACAAGTTTCTGTCGGCAGCACCAAAACACCTCTGTACTTTTGTCCCGCCCTCCATTTGATACATATCGGCTCACGTTTGTCGGATCCTCGTGTACATAGCGATTGGTCCACCGACCAGTGGTCCGACAACTCCATGTGGAGGCCTTGTGATCAGCCAATCAAGGCTTTTAGCGCGAGGGACGATAAGGCTCTGTACAAGGGAATCCTAAGTCTTGTTGTACATTATCGACGTGGGAATCTATCCCTTCCCAACGGGATAAGTACTCCATGTGTCACTACTGTAGACCTACTGGCATGCACTACACCGCGAATCGCTATTAGCGTCAATATTCGTTCGACAACCGCGTGGTCGACCGTGTGAACGTAGATTTGTGTCCGATTTGTTAGATTCTGTATGCGTACTTATAATAGTGTAAACATCTTTATGGCGATTTTTATTTTTTCTGGATATACCCAAATTAGATCTAGTAAAAAATTAGAGTAAATATTTTTTTTGAAAATTTAAAAATTCCCAATTAGCGTTAATAACACTAATTTTTTTTTTACTCTATTTATTTCTTTACGCTAATAGCGATTCGCGGTGTACTGTACACCGTCTATCGCTATTAGGTTTAATAATTTTTTTGCCACTTAGGGTAACCTTCCATCAGGCGTTCCCAGTAATCGTACGAACACGTTTACTGGCACTAATATTTGTAACACCCTTCCATCAGGTCGTGCCAGT
>JBBHKE010000900.1:107982-136281 GCA_037447655.1 Zygnema cylindricum
GTACGTGAGGGAGGAAGTATATGGGATTAAGAATGTTGTTCCTAAACTGGGTGTAGTTGAAAAAGTGTCGGCTTGTTCTCCGGTATATGAGTTGGAGCTATCATCCGACTCGTAGGTGGAAAACAACAAATGACGAGGTTGTTTTTCGTGGAAGGGGGTGTATGTTCAGCAGTAGGAGTCCTCTGTAGGAGTCTTAATGATCCTATGAAGAGAGATTGGGAGGCAACCAAGAGAGTCATGAGATATCTGGTAGGAACAGAGAGTTATGGTTACATTTGGGAGGGGAGCACACTGATATCACTACTTGGAGTGATATCACTACTTAGAGTGATGCCAGTTATGGGGATACACCTATGAGAAGATGCACTTTTGGGTATGTGTTGTATGTGGGGGAAGGTGCTTTTTGTTGGAGCAGTAAACAACAAAAGGTGGATGCTCAGCCTACTATCGAGGTTGAGTATATGGCCTCTTGTTCGGCTGTGAAAAAGTTGATGTGGGTCAAATCCTTGTTGTAAGAATTAGGGTATATGAAGGAGGGAGTGCATGAAGTTTTTTGTGATAATCAGGCTGCCGTTTCCATTGCAGCCAATCCAAAACATCATTTCAAGGCTAAACATATGGACATAAGATTGAGCTTCGTGAGGGAAAAAGTTGAAAATAAAATTGTGAATCTTGTGTATATATCCGATGAAGAAATGGTGGTTGACATGATGACCAAACCTGTGCCCTCTCCAGAGTTAAAATATTGTAGGGAAAAATGTGGATTAAAAGAAAAGTTAAAATTGGACTAGAAAATAAGGGGAGTGGTAAAATAAGTAGTTTTTTGGTATTTTCTAGGTCTAAAATAATTAGCAGAAACAGATAAAGAAATGCAGACAGCCTACCTCCATCTCTTCTCTTTTACCCCATTACTTGTTGTAGTCACTGAAGGAGAGAGAGAGCGATGGAGCCATGGCTGCCTCACCTCCATAGGAAGGACTAAAGAGTGACTTAAGTCACTCTCAACAAAAGGTTGAGTCCGGCAGGACTCGAACCCCCGACCGGCAGAGCGCGGTGTAGCCGTTATCTCTAACCAGTCTGTCGTAGAAGTCCGCTAGGAGATATAGGGTTTGATAAGTATTTAAATTTTTATATAATACTAAAACCATTTAACGGAAATATGTTAATGAATATGCAACTGTTGGTTCTACGAACGTGATTTCAATAAAGTCATGAATCGGACATTTGTTTCAACGGTCGACATTTAATGTTGGATTTAATCCGACGGCGCACATCATCGCCGAGATCGCGGAATGGTCATGTAGCCTTTTATGGACGTGGCATGACCTGGCGCCGCGTGGAAGGATGACATTCGGTCGCGGGAATTCCGAAGAATATACGAACGAGTGGAAAAGTGACACGCGTCCACTTATTGGCCTTGTCGTACACCCGCCGTAGTGTACTTTACAGTTATATGATTGGTTCATACTTCAGTAGATAGGGGTTGTGAGAGAGGTTTAGGACTTAGGAAATTTTGGTTGATAGTCACCTCTCTCTCTAAGAGAGCTTTATATAAATTGGCATTTTTGCAGGCTCGTAACTTATCGGCTGGTTGGCCGTTTTCAATGATTCTTTTTGCAACGGACTCAGGGGAGTCCAGGTTGCAGAAAGGTACAGTCAAACTGTCATTTTGCCTTCCTAGACAACAATGGTTGTGGCTTGAAGTGGGTTAGCTAAATACTATCTAGAGGCTTCACGTATTTTGTGGTCCAATGGAGGACATAGAATTGCATAAAGTACTATTGTATGCATATATATATTTTTTAAGTTATCGTCGATATGGAATTTGTTAGTTTCAGACCGATATATCGAAACCTCGGACCGTTCAATAACCGATAACTATCGGTATCGGTGTTATCGCGATATGTTTTTTACCGATACACAACACTAATTTTTTTCATAGGCGCAAGATGTTAGATCAGCAAGTACACTGTGTATCGCTATTAGCGTTAATGTTTTTTTCGCCATTTAAAACACCATTTATCCGTACACAACTGTCGGATTGTTGATGTGACGGTTTCGATTGAAAGGTAAGATTTTCAACTTCAAATTGGCGGTCTCAAATTTAAAATTGGAGAACTATGTTCTGAGAAAATATGTTTTTAGTGGCGAAAAAAAAATAACACTAATAGCGATACACATTGTACTATGTATTACATACTATTGTACAAAAAACCCTAAGAAACCCTAGAAAGTACGTGATGGCGACAAAATTACGCAATACCTTGACTTTCCTCACGAGTTAGCAAAAGTGTCTGTGTAACTCAAACTCTGAGTGTTTTATACTTGAGTGAAGATTCAACGCCTACACAACTAATCGTTATTAGTGGCAAAGTCTTTTTCGCCCCTTAAAACATATTTTTTTTGTGCACACTTGTCGAATCGATAATCCGGTGGTTGCTAGTAGAAGACAAGATTCTCACCTTCTAATTGGCGATCTCCGATTGACCATTCGACAAATCGTGCAAGGAAAAAGGATGTTTTAAGTGGGCGAAAAGAAAAATAACACTAGGGGTAGGTGCCCACGTAGCCGGTACTTTGTAGAAATCCTTTAGATTTAGTGAAGATTCTCCGTACTACTTTTCATAGCGTTCCAAAGTGCGAAAAATGAAATCGGTACTTTGAAAGGTGACGGTTGTAGACGTGGGTACAACTTGTGACGATTGAAGATGACTACAAAACTTTTACAATTGGTGACGTCTACAAAAACAACGACGGTTCTAAACGCCTAGTTTTTACTTTTCCGTGGCAATTGTAGATGTTTAGGACTTTAAGGGTTTGTAACATTGTGACGTCATTCTAACTTGTGACAACGTCGACGTAACTATTTCAATAAATTTGCGTCATGGATTCTCCCCATGGTTGTTCAAATCGCATATTACGCACGAAATGAACGTGCGAATAGAACATACGATTTTAACCAATTTAAAAAAAATGTTAAAATGAGTGCCCGAATATGCACCCATACATTTTGTACATTATCCTAATGTGTCCGTATATATCAGTCATTTCAGGGCTATTTAAATGGCGATTTTAGGGATTTTAGGGTACATTCTCGAACATTTGCTTATATTTGAGGACAACTTTCATCTCTTTTTTGTACATTTAGGTACAGTGTACGTTTAATTCCGTACTTTTGACAGTTAAGACGACAAGGCTATTAGGGTACATTCTCGTATATTTTTGTTATAGTGCATTAAAATATTGGTACATTTACGAACAGTGTCCATGTATTTCTGTAATTTTTAGGGTTATTTTACGTGGAATGTTACAGTTTCAAGGTACACTATTGAACGTTACGTTCAATACCATATATCTCAGTACAGCTGCCCTACATTTTACGTATTTTTTGGATTTTTAGGGTACACTTTCCGTATAGTTCCGTACATTTCCGTATGTATTTTTTAGGTATAATAAACTTTTAAGATTTTTTTAGGGTTAAAGAACAATTTTTGTACATTTATGTATATCGTACAACGAAAACTATACGAAATTTACGAAAAGTATAGAATCGACGAATGTTACGTAAAAATCGTAGAGAAGCCCATGTCCGTACGAATTGAACAATTATGCTTCTCCTGATTTCGTTTTTTCGAATTATCTCACTCGACTTGCCGTCAAAATATGCCCAAAGGTAGTAAAAAAAAATAGTTTTTCAAACCTCTTTCATTTCAAACTAGTATTGTCATTCAAAAGTTGCGAGATAAAACAGATAGTGTGAGAGGAAAAGGGAGAGGGAGAGGCGACGATAGCGTAAACTTCTACAATGGACCCATTAAATGAAAGTGGAGGTCCGAGACCACTGCATATTTTTTTTGCGTACATGCGAGTGACGTGCAACAAACAAAATAGTGAGTACTCTCCATCGCGCTAAAAATTTATCACTCGTGTGACCCATATGTAGAAGGTTTTTCGTTTGTTACTCTAATGATATTTCACCTAAAATCACCTCGCGAGGTGATCATCGATGAAGTTTTTGATGAGTTGGATTGGCGAGCCCGTGAGTCGAAAAGAGGAAAACGCCAAAATGAATGCATAAGACAACAAAAATGGAGTACATTCTACTGTGGCACAAAAAAAAAATGTATGGGAAAAGATATTATCATTGGGGATTGAATTTTGGAGGAAAACGATATAAAATACACGATACTTTAACGCATGAGCACGTACCCCATTAACGATTGACGCATACGACTACAAATATTGCGACAATTAGTGACGTCTACAAAAATAACGACATCTGGAGGCGCTTAGTGTTTTGTGACATTGTAGATTTTTGGCGTTTTGTGACAATGTGACGTCCTACTCGTTTGTGACAACGTCGACGTCACTAGTATCAAAAATTTACGCCATGGCTTCTCAGTTTACCGCTTTTGTACACAAATGGTTTTACCATCGATTTTTTGCAAAAAAACTTTTTTTTGCCCCTCTCGTCCGACCTGCAACAAATTACGCCCAAAGGTGATAAAAAAAATAATTTATACAGCTCTTTCATTCATACCAATAGTGCCAAGTTTTCTTCAATTAGTAATGAGAAAAGAGCAACATTATGAGATGGAGGGGGGGAGGCCACAATAGGGTACACTTTTTTGTAAAGGTCCCATAGATGATAGTGGAGGTCTGAGACTTATGCAAAAAAAAAAGGTTCATGCGAGTGACGGGTAGGAAAAAACAACTTGTACTTTGCGTTGTGCCAAAAATTTCCACATCTGAGTGGCTCGTGATCAAACGATATATGCAATTCTGTGTCCTCCATTGGACTACAGAATACAGGAAGCCTCTAGATAGTATTTAACTAACCCACTTTAAGCCACGACCACTGCTGCCCAAGAAGGCAAACTGACAATTTGACTGCACCCCTGTGCAGCCTGGACTCCCCTGAGTCCGTAGCAAAAAGAATCACTGAAAACGGCCAACCAGCCGATAAGTTATGAGGCACTAAAAATGCCAATTTGTACAAACTCTCAAAGGGAGAGGTGACTACCTACCAAAATTTTCTAAGTCCTGATTCCTTCTAATAACTTCTATCTACTGAAGTACGGACCAATCAAATTACTGTACCGTACCTGGGGTTTTAGAAAATGGGGTTTTAGGAAATGGGGTTTTAGGAAATGGAGTTTTAGAAAACGGGGTTTTAGAAAATGGGGTTTTAGGTGATGGGGTTTTGGGAAACAGGGTAGACTGTATTGAAGGAATGTTGAATGGAGGGAGAGGAATACAGGAAGGTGGAGTAGGAGGGATAGGAGGGGTAGGAATTGGAGGAGGTGGTGTAATAGGAGGCGGAGGAACAGGAACAGGAGGAGGAGGTGGAGGAGGAGAGGGAGATGAGTTACTTTCTGCGTTTTTCAATAATCAAAGGACAAATACGGATTGTTTGGGAGAACAAGAATTAATTTCGTTGACCAGTTGTGACAATATGAATGGTTTGTGGGATCATTTGGGTATAAATGGGGTATTGCTCGGGAACGACCCAAAAACAAGTAATTTTCCCGAATTTTTCAATAAAGATACTTTTGCTGTGAATCAAAATTCGGAAAGTTTTTTCGGAGGAATGAAAATGACTGGGATAGAGGGAGAGAGGGAGAGAGAGAGATCGAAAGAGTTGGCGGAAATGTATACGAATCCTTCGGAACACTTTTTGTTAAAAAATTTGAGGGGCGGGGAGAAGAGTTATCCGGAATCCCAATTGGGTGTGGAAGGATTGGGAATGAGAGGAGTGGAGGGAGTGGGAGGGGTGGGAGGAGTGGGAGGGGTGGGAGGAGTGGGAGGAGCAAGACCGTGGGAGCTTTTTATGCCTCAAGTGGGAGTGGGAGGAGTAGGGGGAGAAGTTGCAGGATTGGAAGGGGTCGGAGTAGGAGGATTGGGAGGAGGAGGAGGAGGAGGAGGAGGAGGAGAGTTGGCAGATGTCGCTGGGTCAGCAATTTTTAGTTTGAATACGGAAACAGAAACGGAAAATTTTATGCCTCAGTTGATTGATCCTTGGGCTTTTCAACAAAGGGAATTGGGATCACGAAACGACGAATTTGTTTCTATGAATGGAGTAGAGAGGAATCTCTCCTTTCACCCCCAAAAATTGCAAGAAAACAGTCCCAAAACGGGTTCAAATGGGGCAATTGTTGTGGGAGCTGAGGAATTTCATGATGCGATTGCTCGAATGGAAAAACATGTAACGGAACAAATCGTTAACGGAAATTCAAATCTTATTCCGTTATCGGTAACGGAAAACCAAGAATTGCAAAGACAATCACCTCCGTCTTTCCCCCCACCGCAAAATTCCCAAGAAATTTTGTCTACTGAGTTTATGGAGAAGGGGTATAATGGGGGTTTAGTGGGGACGGGAAATAATTTGAATGTTTTTAAACCAGGAGGGGTTTCTCAAGAGAATCCGGGAATCGTCCAAAAATCGATTTCTTCGGAGCAAAAAAACCGAAGTCGAAAGCGAGGATTTTCAGCGATTGAAGAGAGAGGAAAGACACAAATTTCGACAAAAAGTTTGAGGGAAAGTCAAAAAGAAAATCAAAAAGAAAACCAAAAAGAAATTCAAAAACAAGAGAAGGAAGAGAAGCCGGTTTCGAAAAGACCGAGGCCGAGAGATCGACAACTTTTCAAAGATCGAATCGAAGATTTACGAGCGATTGTGCGAAATGTTGAGGTGAGATTCAGAGAGAGGGAGAGGGAGGGAGAGGGAGGGGAAGGGAGAGGGAGGGGAGAGAGGGAAGGGGGAGAAAGAAAGAAATGGATGAGAGAGAGGGGGCAAGATGGAGCATGTGTAGGATGAAAGAAAAAGAAGAGATGAAAAGAGAGTGAGTGAGAGCCAGGAGAGTAAATGAGTGACAGGAGAGTGAGGGAGAGGAGAGGGGAAAACACAGTTTTGCTGGAACTGGATATTTTTTGTTGATAGAATTGTTCGTAATTGTTCCTTGGATTCTTATTTAGTTTTTTTTCTTATCTTTTGTTATTTTTTCAGTTTTTTCTGGTTTTTCTTTTTTTTTCAGTTTTTTAGTCTCTTTTTATTCCGGTGTTTCCAGTACAACGGAGTAGTTTTAACTCGAGTTTTGGAAAACAATCTTTATAAATTGGGTAGTTTTTTTTTATTCTCATATTTTTTTCAATTTTGACACGGTTTTGTTTTGTTATTTTTTCTTTTCCTTTTTGTAAAACAGGGAGAAAAAATTACTCGCGTTTTGGAGGAAACGTATAACAAATGGGATTTTCTTTTAATGGCGTTTGAAAATCGAAAACTTTTGAAAGAGGCGAAAATTGAGGTGGGAGAGAATCGATTGGATGAACAAAATGGAGGTGATGTGATCGTGGCTTTGGAAAAGCCGAAAGAACAAATGTGGATGGAGGTGAGTGTCTCTCTCTCTCTCTCTCTCTCTCTCTCTCTCTCTCTCTCTCTCTCTCTCCCTCTCCTCACTCTGTAATATAAACATATCATTACGTGCACATTTTGTGCAAATTTGTAGAATTATTTGGTGGCATTGTGTGCTTTATATCGTGGCAAAATTTTGCTTAGTTAACGCTTTTTGTTAGGATTTTGTAGAAAAAGATTGTACGTTAATGTAAGATTAGGTCTTTGTTGTTTTTTATTTCCTGGCACCTTTATTTTATTTATATTTTATTCCTGTAGACCTTTTTCAGCGCGTATTTTATTTTGCGCGAAAATTTGGTATCTTTTTTGTGCTTGATTTGTAGAAAATTTTCTGTATTGGTCTTGTTATTGGCTTTATTTTATTTTTTTCCTCCATATTTTTTGTTGATGCTATTTTTGCAGGTTTTATGCAAAACTAAAGATATGTATTTTGAATTACCGAATTTATTGATGGAAATGGGTTTTACGATCCATTTTATGAAATCGGGAACGTGGAAAGATAAATTAGTCGTTGAAGTTCTCGCAGAGGTAAAAAAAAAAACTTCAAAAAAACCTTAATTTTTATCAAAATTGCTAAATGTCTTTATAACTGCCCTAATCAATTCTTTGGAATTTTATGTACCCTAAAAATGTCTTCGAAAGTAAAAAATAACTTATGAAAAGCAATCGTTGACCTTTTTTTTCCGCTTGTTGAAAGCTGCGATATTTTTTTTTGGTTGTAATTACTTCTGCAGTTTTTTTTTTCCTTCTTTTTGGTTTTTTTGCAAAGCAAAATTGCAGGGTTGATTGTTTTTTTTTATTCGCTTTTTTTTCTTTTCTGGATGAAATGTGAACTTCCTCATAATGTATCTTTTTTTTTTTTTTTTTTTTTTTGACAGAAACCGAAAGAAATGCATAAAGTGGAGCTTATTTTTAAAATTGGAAGGTTAAAGGAAGCTCTCTCTCTCTCAAAAAAGACGAAGTAAGAATTTTTTACGTTTGAAAACGAAGCAATAATTTTTTTTTTTTTTTTTCTGCTCGCACAATACTTTTTCGTTCTTTTCACTTCCGTAAGAACTTTTAAGTTTATGAGAAAGACGAAAGGGAGGGAAAAAGAAAAAAACCGACGATAGAAAGGAAAAAAGAAGGGCAGTTGAAAAAAAAAAAGGGATGGGAATTCGGATGTGATTTCAAATTAATTTTTCGAAATCGAATAAAGAAATGAAAAAAGTTTTATATACATATATCTTCAAAAAACAAAAACGACAAAAGAGTTGAAAAGATAATTTTTTGTCCTTATTCTGGATCATATTCTAGATGATATTTTTTAAGAAAATTTGTGTTTTTTTTTTTTCCCCCTCCCTTAATAGTTCGATTTTTAATTGATTCTCTCGGTACAAAGTTTTTAAGTTTTGAAAGATTTTATCGATATTTAGATTTTCTCAAAATATTTCTGGAAGGGTAAATTAGGTTTTCTTATTAGAAAGTGAATACTTTTTTTAGAAAAATCATTTTCTAGAAAAGTACGACCTTTTAGAGAAATGCTATTTTTTTTAGAAAAAATCCTTTTTTTTACCCTTTTTTTTCCGGTGGAAAATAGAAAAAGTTAATCCTATGGAAAAGGAAAAAATAACGTAAAATATATCCTTTTACGTATTATTGAAGAAAGGTATTAAATGGGGTAGCTTGACAAAAAGAAAAAGAGCTCATTTTTAGTTTTTTTTTTTTTTTGTATTATGTAAACGAGAAATTGAAAAGTGAACTTTTTTTTTTCTAATTAGATTCGAAACGAAAAAAATTAACTATTTCGAATTACTGATATATCATCATTTGATGATTCTCAGATCGTTTTTCCTTTTTATTTTTTTGTCCAAATTTATTGTGGACCTTTCGGATTTTTTTTCTTTTTTTTCTGTTTTTCTTTTGGTTGTTGGTTTGTTTTAATTTTTGGAAAATGGATACTTAAGTTTTCTAATGCCGATTTTTTTTTCATCTTTTTCTTTCATCTTTTTTTTTCATCTTTCTTTTTTTCTTTCTATTTGTCTTTGTTTCATCTTTTTTTGATACGATTTTTTTTCGTTATTTTTTTTTCCTTTTTTTCGTTTGTGATGGTTTTTTCATTTATGTTTATGGCTCTCCTTTTGAATTTTGTTGTTTATTTTTTTTTCTACTTCGATTTTGTTAATATTACAAAACATTGTTTTCCAAAATTATCTGTTATGAATGATAACAGAAAATAATGTAAAGATTCAGTACTCTCAAATAAAAAAATAACTTTTAATATGTTTATTTGATGAAACCGAACTCAGTGAAGCTTTGCTTAAAACCGTCCTGTTTATAATTTGCATTAAAAAAATGTGCATTAAAGATGAAATTTTAATTTTACAACAACCTTCGTACAATTAAGCAAACCTGTAAACTACAGCGTGAATAAACAAGTAAACAGAAAAATAAAACTCAAACCAAGAAAACTCATAACAAGAAAACAGAAAAATGAAAATTGAAAATAGAATAAAAAACAGAAAAAAAAAATGGACAAGAAAACACAAGAAAATAGAAAAAATAGTTAATAGAAAAAGAAATAATACGGTGGAGTTTGTATTAGTGGCATTAACTACAATTCAGCTCCAAGTGACGTGGCTGATTCTGAACCGTTTAAACTATTTAATTTAGCTATTTAAGGAAAAAGCAATCTGTACCATTAATATTATTTTAGGTTTGAAAAGTAAAATTTAGGGCCGCCGATATAGTGTTATTGACACTAATAGTGATTCACGGTGAACCGGCAGGTGATTATTCATTGTTCTAAGGTACGGTATAGCTATTAGTGTTAATAATTATTTCGCCACTTAGAACATCTTTTCTCCGTGCACACTTGTCCAATTTTCACATGGAGACTGCCAATCGGAAGATGAGAATCTTGGCTTTCAATCGCAACTGTCAGATTAAACTCTGACTAGTGTGTACAGAGAACAGATGTTTTAAGTGGCAAAAAACATTAACATTAACACTAATAGCGATACACGGTGTAGTTAACAATTCTTTAAACCGAAGTAATCAAGGGAAATTTGTGACTCATTTTACTTAATTTAAAGTTGAATGATGCCAAACATAGAGCCTTAAATGAGAATGAGAACACTAGTTTATTAATGTATGACTAGCAAAGAACGTCACTCACCGAAACAAAAATTGCAAAAAAATCAATAATGAATATATAAAATGCTATATGCAAAGAAAACAGTGAAGAGTAAACCTTGCATTTAACATTTGCATGACCAACCGTAAACATTGACCTGGCTTGAAATTCATTTCTATTGGTTAGAGGGTACAATGGGCTATGGTACTTTATAGACAGCGAGGGCTCCAAAGGCCTTAATGACTATATTTTTTCCCATATTACATTACGTCATATTATGTCAGTTTTATTGCAAAGCAACCTCCTTCACATGTGAAAACGTATCTATATTAATTATACGCAATTTTTTTTCAAAAATGGATTTTTTTTTATTTATTTTTTTATTTTTTTTTTTTTTTATCTACAAATACTGACCGAAAAAAAAATCTGGACGAAAAAAAATGAAAAAATTGATAATACAGTAAAATATTTCTTCAAGTCATACATTCTTACTTCTAAGGTTTAAGGTTTGGTAATAACTCTTGGTTTTTAAAAATAAGCTCAAAAATTCACGCTATAAAACAAATAATTCTTTTGTACTTTTTTTTTGTTTGTCTTTGTTTTTGCAAAATTCCGGTGTTTGTTGTAAAGCTTTTCAAAAAAAAGAAGGAAAAAAAAAAAAAAAAAACACCGACCACAACCGGCGAAACACACACGCGGGTGTTAGGTTAAGGATTTCCCACTTTTATTGGGGCATTTTTGATTATTTTTGACTTTCCTTATGGCTCCACAAAAACGGCGAGTATCACGATCACCTTCCCCGCCATCTCTCACCCGTTTGCGACTGTCTAAAAACTGCTCAGAGGAGTCCCACCCTTTTGCTCCTCGACTAACCACTGCCACCTCCGCTCTCTTCCCAACCTTTTGACTCCAACACTCCCCTCAACCATATTTCTTCTCCCTTACCTGTGATGCCCAATCCCCTTTCTACTACTCCCCCACGTTACTGTCCCCCTCATCGTCGAGAGCCAATCAACACTTTGTCTTTGGCCCCTATCCCAAACTCTCCCCTCACACAACCACAAATGGTCACATGTTCAACCCCTCCTCCTCTAGCCCCTCCCACCTTGGTTCCCCCACCCGTGCCAAACCTTGTGCCCAATAACCTTCCCACCACCTCACCTATTGCATCTCTCTCTCAAGCTCCTCCCTCTACTGCTAAACCTTCAAGTAACCAAGCTCCTCATCCTCCTCCACTTGCCAACCCTTCTTCAAATGCTTCGGCTTCTCGAGTTCCTTGCCCGGGCTGTGGGAAGATGTATGTAGCCGGTGCCGGTTTCGCGAGACATGTGAGAGCGTGTCCTAAGGTTGCTTCGGCTCCGCCGCCTTCTCCAAGCGGCCCTCCTCTTACAAATCCCCCCAATCCACGACACCCTTCTCATAATGATTGGGAGTTTATCCGCAACCTTAATGTGTTGGGCTGTTATCATCTTGGTTACCCTCGGCCTCGACTTTACTCACGCATTCCTCCTCATCTTCGAGAGGTCGTCCATGCAGCCCTTCGTTTCCCACTCGGACTTTTAGCTGAAGATATTAATAATCAGGCGGCGTGGCACCTTTTCCTTTTGTTTCCACTTTGGGTTTTAGTCTTACCTTCTCGTGGGGGCGCTAGCGGGGCCCGTGAAACGCGTTCAAGATGTAAACGATTCTTGCGCGAGGAATGGGAATCTCTTCAACAAGAACATAGAGATAGAGTTATCTCCATTTTTGTTACTCCTCCTCGACGTCAAGCTCCACTTCCTAACTCCAGAACCCGTATATATCGCGCTGTGCACCTTGGGCGATGTGGTGAACTTTCTCGAGCGGCTCGGGCGCTTCGACCTTTTACACCCTCACCAACTACAAAGTCAACAGTTGAGGCCCTTCGCACCCTTCATCCCCTTGCACCTAATGAACCTTTACATTTTATTGAATGATATGACCCTGTAGACCCCTTTGATCTTGACCAAGAAACCTTCGCCAAAGCTCTTGTCTAATCCCCTCATCTTTCGGTAGTGGGACCTTTTGGGATTGTATATGAACTTTTTCGTGATATTTTCCCTCCTGAAAATCCATCCCAAGGTTTTGATTTACTGTTTAAGGTGGCTTCCCAATTGGCACAAGGAAATGTGCCACGCACTATAGTCCCTCTTTTGGCAGCTGCACGTCTTCCTGCTCGTCTTGCTGCTGTTTCAAAGCCTGTCGGAGGTGTTCGACCTATTGCAGTGGGGGAGGTTTTGTACCGTCTTGTAGCTCAATCAATTTGTCTACTAATTCAAGGGGCGTTTCACGATTATTTTTCCCCTCATCAATTTGGTGTCGCTACACGGGGCAGTTGTGAGGCAGTCGTCCATGGTTTACGTGCGACAATGGACCTACACCCAGATTGGGTCGTTCTCCAAGTTGATATTGCTAATGCTTTTAATACTATGGATTCGTCCATAAATCTTTACCAGACAAAAAACGTATTCCACCGAGCCATAGTTCAAAAGTAGGTGAAAGTAGGCCTATACAATATGCCTATTGTATGCAAAACATACAATATGCCCTTAAGACCCATATTGTATTGGTCGAAAAATGAAAAAAAATAGTTACAGGGTTGAGTTGCACATCGATCGATATAGAATTAAACGTCATGTCTAAATTTTGAAAAAAAATCGGACAAAAAAAACAGTTTCTGTGAGTTTTGAGGTAAAACTTATTTAAACCGTTAGATTCAGACGATCGGACGGTCTCTGATCAGAGTAGTGATCTAAGAAGATCACATGAAAAGCCCATAATACAACTTACGATAGGACTATCTGTCATATTAGCGTCTGCAATTTTGAACGTCCGCGTGTTTTAGTTCGCTAAAAAATTTCGTCCGTCGGCGTGCGCTGAACTATGATCATACGTCAGATTCGTACTTCCGTACAAGAGTGTCCACAACGAACACCTATACAGTATGCCTACTCTACGCAAGTTTAGTGCCAAGTTTTGTGCGCCTACCAAAGGCCTACCATAAAAACGCCTACTTTTGAACTATGCACCGAGCCTTTCAGCGAACACTTACTGGCACAAAATTGTAGTTCACAAATAACCTGTTACGGTGTTACCACGTTTCTTGGACACATCGCTGCGACAAAACCTACGGCTAACGCGTCTTCACAATTTGTGAAGTCCGAGTCTGACCGCATCCGTCTTGTACTGCATTTTGTACGGACAAGGCCCTTCAAGACAACGTGATAGGAAATCCTGTCGCCTACTAATTAGCCAATGGCAGTCTAGATCGAGTAGCCGCCAACAGTCTCGACACGTTGCAGGACACAGTTGGTGAACCTAAAAGATTCTCTGACGGTTGTCAGCAGGAAGTACGGATTGCCTACCAGAATCTTATACCATTCTGCAAAGCCACGGAATGCACGCTCGGAATCATTTTTTTGCTTCTAACTAATCATTAGTTGTCGGCAAGACTGCAGCACTGAATCAGTACTCGGCCAACACGCCTTCCCACAGGAAAGCAATACTTGCAACACAGGCACGCGTACGATGGACTGTGTATCATAGATGTCTCATTGGTACGGATTCTGACATTTTTACGAAATTTTGATATTTTTTATAGTTTTTTTATCTTTCGTAAAATGCGTATACTTTTCGTACGGATAAATATATACGGATACTGCGTACGGATGAGGTGTACGAAAATTTGCAAAAGAGAGACGCGTGGTTTTCCAATTCGTACGAATTTCGACTTTTTACGAAAAATGAGTAATATTCGTCGATTTCATAGTTAAAAAGTAAGTGAAAGTAGGCCCATACAAGATGCCTATTGTACACAAAACATACAATATGACCTTAAGACCCATATTGTATTGGTCGCAAAATGAAAACAAATAGTATCAGGGTTGAGTTGCACATCGATCGATAGAGAATTAAACGTCATGTCTAAATTTTGAAAAGCATTCGGACAATTTTTTTTTTCTGTGAGTTTTGAGTTATTTTTTATTTAAACCGTCAGATTTGGACGATCGGACGGTCGCTGATCAAAGTAGCGATCTAAGAAGATCACATGAAATGCCCATAACACAACTTATGATAAAGGCGCCTACAAAAGGCCTACCATAAAAATGCCTACTTTTGAACTATGGTCGATTTCATACTTTTCGTAAATTTCTTACAGTTTTTGTTGTACGGGAATGAACGGAGATGTAAAAAAAATACGGAAAGTCTAACCAAAAAAAATCCTTAAAAAATCTGATAAAGAACGGAATATATACGAAAATGTAAAGCGTTATTCGAAAAGTGTACCCTAAAAAATTTAAAAGTACGGAAAATTTAAGGCAATTGTGCTGAAATATGAGGGAACGAAATAGTAATAGATTTTATTTCCAAGAACGCGATGGTAATACCATCAAAGTACAAAACATGATTGTCACTAAAATGTATTGATGACCAACAAAGGTTAAAGACCAAAATCCTAAAGGACTACAAAAAAAAAATCCCTAGGAGGGAACGTGAGGGAATGTACCTAAAAAGTAAAAACGCTAAAATCTCACACAAATAACCCTAAAAAGGACAAAAGTGTACAGCCATTGTACGTAAATGTACGAACTATGTAAGGCAGCTGTACTGAAGTATAAGGGAGTGTACGAAATGGTAGCCAAAAAACCCTAAAATAAATAGCCCTAAAAAGTACGAAAAAATATAGACACTATATAGTAGATGTACGTAAAATATAAGGCAGTTGTAACAAAATATACGGAATGTGCTAAAATGTACCCTTTAAACACAGCCACTGTACACCGTGAATCGCTATTAGGGTTAATGTTGTTTTTGCCACTTAAAACATTGCCTCTCCGTACACACATGTCGGATTGTGGATCTGACGATTGCGATCGAAATGTAAGATTTTCTCAACTTGAAAACCGAAATTAAAAATGTTTTAAGTGGCGTTAAAACTGTTAACACTAATACAGATACAGGGTATTATGAAGTCAAAGTCGGTCAACGCATTAAAAAAACTTTTGAATTTTGTTTTGTGCGCATATTCATTATTTTTTTGGCGTTTTATGCGTGCGTTGTATGCGCATGAGACATCTATGCTGTGTATCTAGCACGAGCGCGCGCTTGGTGTTTGAAGAACACTTCCAAATGGCATACGGGAAAGCGTAAGCACGTGTGCACAACTCTACGTGCACCCTTGGAACTTCTTTGGCGGTGCTAGGTGTACCTCTATGTGCACTAACCAATATTTAACCCATTTGGTAATGCGAAAGAGACCCATGGCTATGTATTCTTATTTGAGGGGAAATGCCCATTTCTTATTACATCCGCTTCTAGTTTCGACACTGATAGAAAAGCAAAAGAAATGGAGAGGTTGCGCGCTTTCAAAACTAGCAAAGGTAACCAACGAGAAAAGGCAACCAATGTGTCTTTTTGTTGATTGAAAAAAACGAAAAGTTCATCAATGGGCTCTCTTGTAAAATGCCTTTTTGAATTAAAGATGGAAAAATGGGGCAATTTCTTCATATCAATAAAAATGTAGTGGGTGGTGTTATTTGGTTGCTTTCAACTTGGGAAGCGTTTTTGCCGTGATTTGTAATAAAATATTCGCAATTGTAACGGACATTAGGTCGACGCCAAAGGTTTGCAAACATTTGAAAAATAAAGACCCTGAGTCTCAAAAGCCTTAGATGTATGCATTGTTTTGGATAGTTGTAAATAGTTCAACTCCATGGTTCGGTGTGATATGGTTATGATTTATCATAAGGGTGAATTGCGGGTGAGGTGCCTTTAGTTACGATGTTATAGTTAATGAATCAATCACAGTAACCAAAAAACAAGAGGGCGTGGACTTTTGCTGAGGACCCATAAATGAAAATGGAGGTCTAAGACTTCTGAATATTTTGTCCGTACATGCGCGTGACGGTATGAAAATAAAAACATATACTCTCCCTCGTGCAAAAATGTTTAAAATCATTTGACACGTGGGGATAATTTTAACTACTCGTTGGTGGGGTGTGACTACTCTCGAGTCGATTCCAGTTGTAGTTTAAAAATGAGCTGGCATGATGTGTCTTGACTTGGCAGTGTGTCGACAAAGGAAAGACGCCAAGCTACACCACGAATCACTATTCGCGTTCATAACTATTTAGTGTTAAATAACAATTAGTGTGATTAGCGCTCATTAGGAATTTGGGGATTTTTAAATAAATTAGTCACTCTAGTTTCATTTTTGGGTTTTTTTAATCACTTTATTTAAGAATTTGAGTAAAATATTAGAGGCGCCGAATTAGCGTGATTAACCCTAATAGCAAATCATGGTGTAGAGCACATTATCGATCTCAAGTAGACATAATCTGCAATTTGTTTTTTCCACTTTATCCGTACGGTAGTAGATTTTCTCGATGCAAAATTGCAAATTCAATTTTGGAGGAAAACGACAGAAAAATACCCTTACTTCGACACATGGACACAAACCCTAAGCGCCTTACAATACATTGTGAATCGTTACTAGCGTTATGAACTCTATATCGGCGCCCCCAAATTTTGATTGCAAAACCCGAAATAGAATTGATAAATACAAAATTTTCCTTTACGTTAATTACGGTTCTAGAGAATTAGCGTTCATTATTCTAATTTATGATTTTATTGAGTAATGTGGTGTACGGACGTGCCAGCCCGTACATTAAGGTACTTTATCAAGTAAAAATGTACGAAACATGGATTAAAATAACCGCAATCGCATGTAAAACTACGCTCATAATAAGAGACATAATAAGATTGTACCTATTTAAGTGAAGAAATATGTGTGGCGTAATAATTATTTGAGCAAACACTCGAATTAAAATTATAAAAAAATTAGAGTCAAAGGACGCGACAGTGTATGATTTGTCAGATATTGTACTTTCACCTATTTTACTGTAAATATCCTGATGGCACATCTATTGTACCAAAATTAGAATTAATGATCAATTAGGGTGAAGTTCCATCATACGTTTCTGTAATTGTACAGCAAACTCTACAGACCGGGTCGATTGAGTCGAAGTTCCATCACGTAGAGTCTGTAAGCCACGTGTTCTAAATTGACTAGCGCCACACAAGCTACGATCCGATATTGAATATCTTTCAGATTTTTAGCACCTACAAACTTAACTTCAAATCTTGACTTTCGTACGAAGTAATCATACGACAAATTTTTTTTACATTTTGCAGACACCACTCTGTACGCCAACTCATTTTTTAGGGTTTCAGTTTTTGAACATAACGAAAGTCCTTTGAGAGAAATAGTGTGACTAACCAAAGTAAGCGAAAATAGTGTGACGAATGAATGTTACGAAATTTCGTTTTTATTTTCGGTTGTATTTTGTAGTGTTGTGTATCGGTAAGGATTTGTCGATAACCGATATGGGCTTTTTTTCGGGTATCCGATAATCGATATATTGGTACGATATATCGACATTGGTCTTATCGCCGATAAGTAGCTGATAATATCGGGTACTTATCGGCGATAATGCCGATAACGATAATTATCGGCGATAACTGTACGGACCGTACAGATAAATGTACGGTCTGTACACTCAACGGTACGTCTTATTCTCCGGACGTGTACAAGCATAGAAAGTACCGTAGCCGCCATGAAATCTGTACGATTTTGATACGAATCCAATAAAAATGATGTACCTTTCACATCCGACGCCATGGCTTTGTCCCTTAATTCCTTGAGATCCACTGGGGACCTGCCACGTGTCAATCTGTCGACTTTTTTGGCAAAAGCTGCCAAAAGAGCCATTCCGGGATGCCGGCGCTCACGCTGGCCCGTCAGCTCGTGTTTTCTCATTCCAAGTCGTCCGTTCGATTCCGGCGGCGCGCAGATTGTTATTTTGCGTTTTTTAGACTTTTGTGTCCGCCGTCCTTTTCCAGTTCCATGTTCACCAGTTTTTTAGTAAACTTCCGTACGACGCCGTAAAATTTTTGTTCAGTTAACCGGCCAACGTTTATGTGCCGCGTTCACTGTAATAAATTGCAGCTAAACCGTATCGGAACAGATTTCTATACGTGGCATGCCAAGCTATATAAAATCAATAAAATAATACAGTATGTTATAAAGTACTATTGTATGCATACTATATATTTTTTATTATCGCGATAAGTTTTTTACCGAGACACAACACTAGTATTTTGGAAACCGCGTAACATGTGCAAATCTTAAGATTTTTCGTTGGATTTCCATCATGACACGTAGCTTAATCGTCCCGCGTGTCACAATTTTTTTTTCCTGTATCTGCCAACCCACCTCCTCGAGGTGGGTTGACAGTTACAGAAAAAAAATAAAGCGAACTCCTTGCAGACGAACATCCGACGACGAGTATTACCTCCAACACCTTCGGAGAGTATCGACAAGATTCTCTGTAATGTAGTTTTTCTTATAAAAACAAAATAGGTGGTACGATTTGGTACGGAGGGTCGCGGATTTCTGTAAACTACGCCACTTTTCGCTTGATGGAACTTCACCCTTAGTATTAAACATTTTTCTCAAAAAAATGAAAATCATAATTAGTGTTAATAACGCTAATTAGGTGTTAACACTAATTATTTATCAACGCTCATAACGATTCACGGTAGTGTTGGGTATCGAGGACCCATTGCCGATATTCGATATATATCGAATTTCATGTACCCGATATTCGATATATCGCTTCGATATATCGAATTTCAAATTATCGCGATATATCGTATCGACGATATATCAAAAATGAAAATTTCACCATTTTTTTTCAAACCCCCCCCCCCCCCCCCCCCCCCCCCCCCCCCCCCGCGCTCAGTGGGGGGGAGGGGGGGGGGGGGGGGGGGGGGAAATATCCGTACGATTTTTCGTACGATTCTCCGTACTCTTTTTTCGTACAGTTTTCCGTACTCTGACTGTACGGATATGCAATTTTTGCGATATATATCGCGATAATTTATGTTGGTCCCGGTACGATATATCGAGGAATCTGCTCGATCGATATTCGATATATCGGATATCGAGATTATCGCGATATGAAACTACCCGATACCCAACACTACACCGCGCATCGTTATTAGTGTCAAAGTTTAAATAGTGTGTAAGTAAATATACCGTCATTGACGCTAATTAAGAATTTGAAAAAAAAAAAAAAAAGTTTATTCTAATTTCAGTGTTAACGCTAATTTGGAACAGCAAAAATGGAAAATTTTCTGTATGATTATATACATTATTATATGTATCCGTACAAAATATAAAAAATCGTACACCGTAGTGAAATTTAAATATCTATATGTCAGACTTATTTACATGTCAGACCAATCCCCTTTTTTTAGCGCACGTTCCTATGCGAACGCGTCCGATTTAAGTCATTTTTTGTAAAATTTTCAACTAGAAAAGTACATTTATGTACGGTCTGACATCGACCGTACACCACACTATTTACATATTAATGTACTTTCGTTCTGTACGCTAATTTGTACGGAACCTCAATTAACGTCAAGGAAAAATTAAAATCACGTATACTATTTTTGGGAAAAAAACAAAATTTTAAGAACCCAAATTAGTGACCGTGACACTAATAACGATGCGCGGTGTAGTTCACGGTGTAGTTTCGAAAACCTTACTCGTGAAACAATGTGAATGTTTTAACGGGCCAGCTGGTAACCGAAGGGAGTTTGTGACACTTTTAACACCTCGAGTTTAATCGTTTCAATGGGGGGGGGGGGGGGGGGGGGGGGGGGGGGCGTTCATATGTACGTATCACGTAACGCATCCTCGTCAGGATAACCGAGTCATAGCCTATTCCCACTGGAAAAATTTCACTTCCGCAACAGACGAGCGTTCGAATAATGTACGGCATTCCGATCACCGACTTTTTTGTTTTTCGGAAATTTTCGGAATACCGTACAAACTAACTTCCTCAAAATATTGGTGGATATTGATGTCGGGTTAAAGTAACGTATTTTGTGAAACAGACCAACGGTAACCCGACAAGATGACGCAGCAAAAACTACATCCGAACGGCTATTTCGTTGTTTTTCCCGCACATTGTTAAAGTACTACTAAGGGCGTGTTCCCATGTAACCGAAACTTTGAAACGTTGCTCTGGATTTTAGTGCAGATTTTACGGTGCACTTTTCAAAGTGTTCCTATATCAATCATTACTTGCGCCTTCATTACTTCAAATATGTGATAGGTGTAGACATGTACAAAATGTGCGAGAGCCTGCGATAGTACGAAACGAAATGTAGACGACTACGAAACTTCCTAAAATTAGTGACGTCTACAAAAAAGGCGACAGTTGTAGACGCCGAGATTTTTGTGACATTGTAGATTTTTAGGGTTTTGTCACATTGCGAAGTCATGCTACCTTGTGACGTCATCGACACGTAAACTTTCCGCCATGGCTTCCCGATTTTTTTTCTTACCATGTATCATTAGATATGCCATCAAAATGAGACCAAAAATATATATAAAAAAGAATAAAATATATCTTTCATTTTATACTATTATTGATGCATTTCATTTAGAGATGAGAGAAAGAGGAGCGGTCGAATGAGAAAGATGGGGAGAGACGAGGACGTTGTAAATTTTTGCATAGGACCCGTGAATGAAATTGGAGGTCCGAGACCCCAACAATTTTTTTCCGTACATGCTTGTCAATTTTGTACGTACATGCGCGTGACGAGCATGGAAAAAAATAGCGAGTACTCTCCCTCTTTCAAAAAAATTTGAAGACGTTTCACGCGTGCAATAACTGCTATTTATTTGTCGATACGGTGTCATGTTGGATGAAATCAGATCACGATTTTATTCCATTACAACTGTGAAGATGAGTTGGAAGTGGGTCGCGATGATAATAACGCTAAATTTCCGTACCTTCCAAGTTCCAAGATGACGCAAAATGTACTTGTGTTTATGCCCATTTTTCGTACGGAGTAATATTTTCTCGTTGGAAGTCCCATTTTCTGTGAAAACGACGGAAAATAACCCTTACTTGAACACATGGGAACACACCCTAAGTTTGAAAAACTGCAAGTTTGTTTTCGCGCCTATGTTTCATGACGTCGAAGTGTGTGACGTGTCACAGGACACCTTCGATCGGAGTAATATGCCAAATTTTTGGTGTAAACAAGACTCGTTTTCCGATGAGTTCTCGGAAAATCATCGGAATGGGCAAAAAGTTACAAAAGCTCTAGTGGGTGAAATTCTATGGGCTCCATTGCCCACAGAATTCGCAGATCCAAAAGAAGCTAATCTAGATAGTGCCGACTCCAAGATGATATAAACCCAAATGAATGATCCCTTGATAATCAAAACCCCAATACACCTTCACCCAGCGAAGAGAAGACCTTTTGTGTGCTCAGTTCCACCACATAATGCAAAGCTTGAATATGTGTTTTAGACAATACTCCCCACTTTGACTTTCCCACTAAATAAGTGCCACCCTGGCACGCAAAGACTTTGACCGACTACACCCCTGTGTAGCTTAGACTCCCCTAAGTCCGCAGCAAAAAGAATCACTGAATTTGCTCAACCGAGCATTAAGTTATGGCTGGTCAAAGATGACCTTTATAGTTACAAGCTCTCTTAGAGAGAGGTACCTAAATATCACCAAGTCTTGGTCTGCCTACTCATGACTACCTACTACTAAACCCTAGTCCAATAGGAAAACTATAAAGTACAAGAAGGTACAATGGGCGATGTACTTATTGTACATCCATTGTACGACAGGGTCTACAAGGTGACACCTGTCAAATCGGAAGCCATTGTTCCTCCTCCCATCTTCTCCGGTATCAAATAATGTGGCGCCACGTAGCACTGCGTGACACTATCTCCGTATGCCGCCAAAAGCTCACTTTGCGTGGCGGTTATAATGCCGGTCGTCCGATCAAAACATATTTTACATGGTTTAGATTGGCGTACATGCATGAATTGCTCCTTTTGGTTAGTCTGCTGCTAAGTAGCTGTTGCGTTAATGTTTATATATCTTTGAAACCCGTCATGTGTATCGTTTCGGTAATGCCTAATTGGATAAGGCTTACGTCTACATAGCAAACCACAGACCCAGGTTCAAATCCGGTTTAGAGCAGCATATTGGCCACCTATTTGTTTTCCTGCCTGTTTTTGCCTGTTTCTTCTTTTTGACTATGGGGGCAACCATGGCTATCTCTGTCTTCCAGTGACTACGACAAGTATGGATGACTTAGACAAGACCATCTGAAAACACATAGAATAAATTCAGACCTAGAAAATACACAAATTTAACACTCCCCTTATTTTTTAGTCTTCTATTGCGCCAACTCCCACTAAATAAAAACAACAAAAACAAAATCCCCCCTTTTTTTTTTCGTTCTTTTCCTATAATTAAACTTTAAGAATATACCCTCATATTTTAAAAGGTCTATTAGATGAGCTGAAATTAACATTCCAGCTTGCTGATCACACATTTTATTTAGCATCTCACTTTTTATAAATTTGAGCAAAGATTTTATCCACCTCATCACTTTTCCATCCACACAAAATCCGATTTCCCTCTTGCAATTTAAACAGCCAGCCACATCCTCAATCTGCAACACACACCCCGATGCTAACCCTTTTACAGGCGCACCTTCATAGATGGCATCACTCCCATTAGTGATGTCAAGTCCATTACCCCCCATATTTATCGTTATATCAAGATTCCCCACTAAGTTCCTCATAAAATCTACATCTTCCGAGCTCATATTTTTATCCATGATACTCAACCCATTTTCTGAACTTTCCTCACTCTCTCTCATGGAATTCTTTCCACTATCACTTTCTATAATGATTTTCAAAGAGTATTTCTCCTCCCCTAAACTTTTCATTAAATATTTCTTTTCTCCCCTATCCTTTAAAACCCCCTCTAGTTTTACTTCTCCCCTTTCCTCCAAATCCGTTGAAGTCTCCCTTTCCAACCAGTTTTCTGTTTCCAAAATATTTATAAAATTATCCTCATTATTTTTATTTTTCCCTTTTTCATTTATGTATCCTAGATTTGACTTTCTCATTTCTAAGTCATACTTTTTACACTCTTTCACATCCTCATCATTTCTAACTCCCTCAAGTACCTCCCTTCCTCTTACTTCCCTTATACCTCCAAAAGCACATCGTTGCTTTCGTGTAATTTCTGTGTACTTCTCTCTCTTCTCCATTCTACCGATGTGAAGAAGCTCCAAAATTTCTTCATCCTCTTCATCCTCTTCCCCTTCTTCCTCCTCTTTCACATTCCAACTTCTAAGTTCTTCCAAACAAGGACACTCCTCTATATAGTGACCCGGTTCTCTACAAAAGAAGCAAACACCCTTTTTCAAAGCTCCCCTTTCTTTTCCTCTCCCTCTCTTTCCACCAAAGTTCCGATAAGGTTTACCTTGGTCTTTCTTCCTCTCATCACGCTTCCGCTCGTCACTGCCGTTCCTCTCATCACGCTTCCGCCAATCACCACCAGCTGTAAATGCAGTTACCCTCTCACTTCCCCTACGAAGCTCCAAAGTGCTTTCCCTCACAAGAATTATCCCCATGGTAAAGCTCCAAGTCCATGAACAGCCATCCATTGCCTGCATACGATTAATGATGTTTTCGTACTCATCTGGGAGTTTCATGAGTAGTGTATTGATCTTTCTCTCATCAGATTCTACATACCCCGCACTAGCAAACTCAACATATAACGCAGCAATATCATTGCAAAACTCTATCATGTTACCGCCTTTATAAACATAGGCCTCTATTTCCTGTTTTACTAACTGCTGCCTCTGAATAGTCTCACTCTTATAAATCTGCGTTAGTGTTTCCCATATTTCCGAAGACTTGGTAAGACTTAAAAGAGTGATAGCTATGGACTTAGACACATATCTAAGTATAAGATGTTTTGCTATAGTGTTTTTATACTCCCAAATTGTACTATCATTTTCTTCAGTTTTACTTATAACCCCTCTAAGTGAAGATGTGGCGGAGAGCATAGCTCCCCTCACCATAAATGTCCCTTTATCCTTCTTCCCTTTTCCCCCTTCCATCACAATATTTTTCCCTTCACCTTTCGTTGCATCTGAACTCCGGTTAATATTCTGGGCAGCCTCAGATGGTTCTCCACAGTAAGCTCCTCCAAAGCCAGGTGGCAGACATCTCACTTGTCCCGAAACAATTCCCCATAAGTGCTTCTCGAAAAGCAATCCCTCCATAATAAACTCCCAATAAGTGAAGTCTGTTCCATCGAACATAGGCACCCTAGATGGTGGGCCCATAACCTGAAATTCTATGGGCTCCATTGCCCACAGAATTCGCAGATCCAAAAGAAGCTAATCTAGATATTGCCGACTCCAAGTTGATATAAACCCAAATAAATGATCCCTTGACAATAAGAACCCCAATATACCTTCACCCCTGTGAAAAGAATACCTTCTGTGTGCTCAGTTCCACCACAAAATGCAAAGCTTCAATATGTGTTTTGGACAATATTCCCCACTTTGACTTTCCCACTGAATAAGTGCCACCCTGGCACGCAAAGACTCTGACCGACTACACTCTTGTGTAGCTTGGACTCCCCTGAGTCCGCAGCAAAAAGAATCACTGAATTTGCTCACCCGAGCATTAAGTTATGGCTGGTCAAAGATGACATTTATAGTTACAAGCTCTCTTAGAGAGAGGTACCTAAATATCACTAAGTCTTGGTCTGCCTACTCACGACTACCTACTACTAAACCCTAGTCCAATAGGAACACTATAAAGTACAAGAAGGTACAATGGGCGATGTACTTATTGTACGTCTATTGAACGACAAGGTCTACAAGGTGACACCTGTCAAATCGGAAGCCATGGTTCCTCCTCCCATCTTCTCTGGTATCAAATAATGTGGCGCCACGTGGCACCGCTTGACGCTATCTCCGTATGCCGCCAAAAGCTCACTTCGCGTGGCGGCTATAATGCCGGCCGTCCGATCAAAACATATTTTACATGGTTCAGATTCGCGTACATGCATGAATTGCTCCTTTTGGTTAGTCTGCTGTTAAGTAGCTGTTGCGTTAATGTTTATATATCTTTGAAACCCGTGTATCGTTTCAGTAATGCCTTATTGGATAAGGCTTACGTCTACATAGCTAACCACAGACCCAGGTTCAAATCCGGTTTATAGCATTATTTTGGCCACCTATCAGTTTTCCTGCCTGTTTTTGCCTGTTTCTTCTTTTTTGACTATGGGGGTAGCCATGGCTATCTCTGTCTTCCAGTGACTACGACAAGTATGGATGACTTAGACAAGACCATCTGACAAACACATAGAATAAATTCAGACCTAGAAAATACACAAATTTAACAGTGGGAATAGGCTATCAAAGTGGCATGCGACGACTGTTCCGACGATTTCATAGACATATCCGCATATAACACTAGTACCGTACCGTACCGTACAGTATTGTACATTATAGTACTGTTGCTGCCAAATTACTATACAGTAGTTTGTGCATGGTAGTGAGGATACGCCAATACTGCACAGTAAACCGTGAATCACTATTAGCGTAAATGTTTTTTTCGCAAGTTAAAACATCTTTTTCCCGTACACACTTATCAGATTTTGGATCTAACGGTTGCGATTGAAAGGTAGCATTCTCAGCTTCCGAATGGCGGTCTCAAATTGAAAATCCAATAAGTGTGTACGGAGAAAAGATGTTTTAACTGGCGAAAAAAACATTGACGGTAATAACGATTCGCGGTGTAGCTGCCAAAATTTGTTCTGCACGGGAGGGAAATGTAGCACTAGCTGCCAATAATCGACATATTATAAAGTGATCGGACGGCCAATATGGCGTCGTAAAATAAGGAGGTGAAGAATAATACACACTCGGGGTGTATCTTCATGTGCCAAAGTAAGGGTTTTTTTTGTTGTTTTCCTGTAAAACTTAGAGCCGTACCGCGTTAGTTTATGCCGTACAAAAAAACAGAAAAAAAGAGAAGTACATTTTGCGTCATCGTCGAATTTTGAATGTACTACATGTTGTCGACTTGTGTTCTTCGACCCACGACCACGCCAAAAAACGTCATCTTCAAACTTTTCATTAAAAAACAGGGACGATGTGTTTCAAAACAAAGTATTTAAAAAAAAACAAATAGGAACACAGATTAGCACGTGTAAAAAAAATTACAAAAATTTCAATCGAATATAATCGACGACGAAAGGTACACTCTTCGTTTTATTTTTTATGTTTGCGTTCAAGTATGACGAGGTAAAGTACACAATTTGTTAAGTTTTGTCCGTTTGCGCCGGGAACGGATTTTATTTCGCCAAGGATCTCAAGATTTTGATGCCATTTCATGTCGAGCGGAGAAGTGACGCAAAGGCAAAATGTATATTCTTCAACCGTGAAACGACACAGGCTGGAAGGCGGTACGTCTACAATATCACGAAAACTCAGGCGACTTCAAAAGCTGCTACAAAAAATAACGTGCGTCATCCCATATTGTAGACGTTGACAGCCGTCATGGGCATTGTCAGCGTATACAATCGTCACACGCTTAAGTAACTAGGTCGTTCATAGTTCAAAAGTAGGTGAAAGTAGGCCCATACAATATGCTTATTGTATGCAAAATATACAATACGACCTTAAGACCCATATTGTATTCGGACCTATTCGGACCAGTTAAAACATTCGGACAAAAAATTGGACCAACTAAAACATTCGGACCAAATTTTTTCATTTACACCGTCAAATTCGGACAATCGGACGGTCGCTGATCAAAGTAGCGATCCAATAAGATCACATGAAAAGCCCATAACACAACTTATGATAAAGGCGCCGACCAAAGGCCTACCATAAAAATGCCTACTTTTGAACTATGATGTCGTTGTTCCACATAGGGACACCCGAAATCCGGGTCCGCCGGATCTACGCTATGAAACACAGTTTTTTCTCTTAGTTTCAAGTACATGGAGACGCACCCTCAATTTCGACGATAGCTGTATCGATTTCGAATTTGATTGGAGCATGTCAATTTGCCCGAAGTACAGTACACCGACTATCGCTATTAGTGTTAAATTGTTAATGCTTTTTTTGCCACTTTAAACATCTTTTCTTTGTACAGGATCTTCGGATCATGGATCTTACGGTTGAGATTGAAAGGCAAGATTCTCATCTTCTGATGGGCGGTCTCCATGTGAAAATCGGACAAGTGTGTATGGAGAAAATATGTTTTAAGTGGCGAAAAAAGCATTAACAGGTGTACTGAACTTTTGAGAAAGTGCATTGAGAGGCGTTTCTTGGACGTCCGTTTCATCCAATCCGACGGTTCTTAAAATTTATAAAGTATGGCACTACACTGCCAATCGCTATTAGCGTATAATTTTCTTTAGCGTATAGGAATAATTACTGTGGTTTGCGCTAATTAAGAATTTGAAAATTTTGAAAAAAGACATACATTCTAATTGTTTAATAATTCTAATTTGGGTCTTTGAAAAAGTAAATTACGGTCGCAAACATGCTTACACTAATATAGGTATTTGTACAAAATATGTCAAATCGTACACAAATCGTACGTTCACACGTCGAAACGTGGTTGTTGGACGAATACATGCGAACGTGATATTTGAAAACCCGATTTGATCCCCATTTTATACCGCGCATTCTCATGCGTCCGTGGCTACTAAACGTAATGAATTGTAATTTTCCCTTAAAAAGATACGTTTTTGTACGGTATGACTCTGACCGTACACAAATCTATTTAAAAGATGACGTACTTCCATTTTGTACAGTACTTGGG
>JBBHKE010000900.1:136291-138791 GCA_037447655.1 Zygnema cylindricum
GATTGTATTACAGCCTTTACTCTAAAACCAGTAACTATTTGGCCTTAACAAGTCGCTTGATTTTACAGTTGACCTTATACCTTTAACACTTAGTATTAAGCTATTCTTTTTCACGTAAAAAGTACTGGCGAAATTGTACGACAAATCGTTGGAGGAGTTTGAGGGTCGAAGGAAGAGTTACAGAAAAATTCCAAGGATAATGAAATTGAGGTATTTTTCGGGTTTTTTTTTAGTTGGAATTACATGGTTTTGTATGTTAGTAGTATATTGAAGCTAGAAAGCTTTTACTTTTGCTGTTACTTTTGATGTTTCTGCTTGTACAGAAAAAAATAATTGATGGAAAAATTGTACATTAGTGGTTATTGTGTAATACTTTGTTTGTGATCAAGTTCATGAAAAATGCACTTTTTCTTATCGAATTATGATTCACAATTTCCATATTCCAGTTGACATTTTAGTTCGCTGAACAATTCCGGTTTATCAATGACCAAAATCTCATTTCCGACATTATGTTAGGTGCAAGTATTGCAAGATACAGTTTTATGTCCAATTTTCAATTTCTATGTGGTCATTTACAATTGCTTCGACCAATGAACATGGGAAGAAGTAGGCCCCGCAGGAAAAACTCGAGGAGAGCATTGGTTGTGGGAATAGTCGATGAGTAACTGTCTTACTATGTTGGAAAAGAGCTTAATCTTATACTGTATTATATGTATAAAAATTGGATAGATGGAGTGCACTAATAGCATGCATAGACCGCAATTTTTATTAGGGTTTTGAATATAAATAGTTCATCAGGTAAAGAATTGAAAAAGCAAATGAAGTGAGAGGTCATATTGATGTCTAGACATCATTAGTGTGGTAAAAAAGGGAGTAAACAATACTTACTTTAGAAGGCGTTTGTTTATTCAATTAAAGAGCATCGTTTACCCCAAAGGTTTAGTGTTGGAAACGGTTTCTAAGTCTTTCAAACTCCTTGTCTATACGTTAAAGGTCTTTTTCTGGCGTTTTCTCATTATCAATATAGCTTAAACCCAACATTAACTCCTCATTAACATCATAGCTTGGTGAGGTGATGTAAAGTCTCCACCTGCACTTTTACTCTCTATAAACAATCCTTCCATACCATGACAGCAATCTGACTTTTTACCTCAAGAATACTTGAATTCAAAAATTTGTGTGGCTACATTAATACGACGAATTACATGTCTAAACCGTGCATTTATTGTAAGCAAGCTTTAGCCATTTCAAGGCTATGTCCTCCATTCCTTACAGGCAGATTGTCTGAAGCCTCATTCATTTCATGAACTGTACTCGTCCGGACATCGTCCAAAAATCGCAGCGGCGATTGGTGCTTTGAGTCGAAGCTTGCAAAATCCGAGGAAGTCGGACTATGAGGCAGCAAAGAGAGTTCTTCGTTATCTTGCAGGAACTCGAAATTTTAGACTCTCTCTCGGTGGAGAGGATGTCAAAATTCATACATGGAGCGATGCGAGCTACGGAGATATGCCCAGCCGACGCTCCACCACCGAATACATTTTGAAGATCAGCAATGGAACTTGCTGCTGGAACTTCAGAAGGTAACAGCTCAATCTACCATGGAGGCTGAGTACATGGATGCCAGCTCGGCAGTTAAGGAGTTACTGTGGGTAAAGTCTCTCCTCCAATAGCTTCTCTTAACGCAATCTGGACCTCAAATAGTGTGGTGTGATAATCATGCTGCCATAGCAATTGCATCTAATCCAAGTCATCACTTTAAGAGTAAGCACATTGACATCAAGTTGCATTTTGTGAGAGAAAAGGCGATGGGAAAAGTCCTGAAGTTGAGTTATTTACCGGATGAGCAAATGGTTGCTGACATGATGACAAAACCTTTGCCCGCACCCAAATTAAAATTCTGTACGGATGCATGTGGGTTAAGTGACTAGTGAGTCTAAAGCTTTAGGGGAGTGTTTTTTTTGGAAAGCTTTACTCCTCTCTATTTCTGGGTTGTGAGAGAGAGAAAGCTGTTCAAGACTTAGTTTATTTTTGGGCAAGTCCGGTTCAGTATTTAGTTTATTTTTGGGCAAGTCCGGTTCAGTATTTGTTGGAATTAGTGTGACAGTGAAATTGGGAGTTCACGGTTCAGTCACACTAGGGACACGCGTAGTTTGCTGCGAGGAATGCTTGAGTATGTCCTCCGTGGACATACATACATTCGGTAAGGACCACATGATTCTTGAGAGCACATCCACGGTGCCGAATTTGGTGATCGGACGGCTGACAGCTGCACCCGACAACTGTTGACGAGGCGTGACTAGATCACGGTAACTTTTCTCTATTATAAAGATCTGATTGTCGGGTTAAATATTTGTTAGAACAAAATTTTGTTTGTAGTGAATTAGTTGATTAGTGTAGAATGCGTGATTAATGACATGCCTTGTGTACACAAATATACTCACAGTATTTTGTTAGACGTACGGCTGGAATGCCTCCGTACAGTTTAGTATAGCTTCATTAT
>JBBHKE010000900.1:146291-173661 GCA_037447655.1 Zygnema cylindricum
AGGGAGAGGGAGAGGGAGATGGAGAGGGAGAGGGAGAGGTAGAGAGAGAGGGAGAGGGAGGAGAGGGAGAGGGGGAGGAGAGGAGAGGGAGGAGGGAGAGGGAGAGGAGAGGGAGAGGGAGAGGGAGAGGGAGAGGGAGAGGAGAGGGAGAGGGATAGGGAGAGGGAGAGGAGAGGGAGAGGGAGAGGAGAGGAGAGGGAGAGGGAGAGGGAGAGGGAGAGGAGAGGGAGAGGGAGAGGGAGAGGTAGAGGGAGAGGGAGAGGAGAGGAGGGGAGAGGAGAGGAGAGGGAGAGGAGAGAGGAGAGGGAGAGGGAGAGGGAGAGGAGAGGGAGAGGGAGAGGGAGAGGTAGAGGTAGAGGGAGAGGGAGAGGAGAGGGAGAGGGAGATGGAGAGTGAGAGGGAGAGGGAGAGAGAGAGGGAGAGGGAGAGGGGAGGAGGGAGAGGGGAGGAGAGGGAGAGGGAGATGAGAGGAGAGGGAGAGGGAGAGGAGAGGGAGAGGAGAGGAGAGGGAGAGGGAGAGGGAGAGGGAGAGGGGAGAGAGGAGGGAGAGGGAGAGGGAGAGGGAGAGGAAGAGGAGGGGAGAGGAGAGGAGAGGGCGAGGGAGAGGGAGAGGGAGAGGGAGAGGGAGAGGGAGAGGGGGAGGGAGGGAGAGGGAGAGGGAGAGGGAGAAGGTGAGACTTGGGAAGAAATTAGATTTAACTTTTAAAGTAGCTAAAATTAGAGTTACATTTTAGAAATTTAAAATCTCTTTGAAAGTTTGGAAAAAAGAAATAACAAAAAAAAAACAATAGAAATATAATTTCATATATATCAAACTTGGAGTAAAAAACCAAATTTTACCGTGGTACCCTTTTTTTTTTCGTTTCTTGTTGTTTACCAACTTGCTCTAAATTCATGTCATATTATTTTTCATGTAGTTATTACTTATTGCTTTCCATTTTTTTTAAATGTAGTCTGTTACTGTACTTTGTGATACAGCAAGATAGTGTTTTGATTTTAGGGTCTAATTCAGATGCAATGCTAAATTGATTTATATCTTAGAGGAACCAAATTCACTCAAAAATACATATAAATAGAAAGGTTCGATTATCAGTAAGGCTTAGTAGGAAAGTGGATATATAATATACAAGTATTAATAGGATAGGATAAAAAAAGTACGCGGATATTAATAGCATAGGAAAAAAAAGAGCAACAAGCATTAATGGCATAGGACAAAAAGGAATATACCAGAATTTATAGCATATGACAGAAAAGAGTATACACCTCTTAATAGGATAGGACAAAAATCAGTAACGAGTATTCATAGCATAGGTCAAAAAAGAGCATATAAGTGTTAATAGCAAAAGACAAAAACGAGCAATGAGTATTATAGCATAGGACAAAAAAGAGTATAGAGTATAAAGAGTTCACAAAAGTACACGGATTTTTATAATTCGTATCCATTCCCAAAACATGAATAAGACGATACAAATTTTTTGACACTAATCGCAAACCTTTTTCAGAACCATAATCGTGAAACAATCCATTTCCAAGGAAAAAAAGTAAAATTTCCGTGAACCACTAATAAAAAAATTTAAAAAATTATAAAAAGGTTTTCCAAATTATTCATATCCTGGTCAAGATTTATTTTACAACTTTATTCCAAAGCCGATAAGTTTGCAATGTCGTTATTATAAACACACATTTGCGATTCCTCGATCCAAAACCATACCTTTCTGTACTTCATTCTTTTTATCTTTTTCATTTTTCCCTTAATAAAGTTGTTGTGAATCGTAGCACATCCCAACCTTTCACATTCCCATGTTACATTTTTTGCCCACAACCGATAAATACCTCCATTCGGGTGCAAATCTCGACTCAAGAAAATGGTTCTCAAGCCGTTCCATATACATTCGTCGTTCCCAACTAGTCGTTCTTGATTTTCTCCACACAAAATTTGGTAAAAACTCGGTTGTTCCGAAGCCTCTCTATGTGTCATAGAATGTTTGATGATAGTCTCTAGGGCTTTAATAACTAAGGGTTCAGATCTTGCAAAATAAAACCCCGAATTGATTGATCCTCTAGTTGGATATCCACGACTATTCGCGGGGCGTGTCACATTCGGGGAATCAGATTGTACCGGAAACGTGTGAGGACCACACTCGTAAAATTCCTTAATGGGATCTCGAAACCAAACGATATCCACATCCGTCCACATGACATGATACCCCAGTTTCAAAATCTTTAAAACGATTTGTGGTTTCGATTTTGTGACCTCTCGAAAACAAACTGTTCCAAAACTACACTCTTCTAGGCGTGCACTTTCCTTTCCCAATTTTTGAACTTCCGCAACGGAATCAAATTTTTCTAAATAAACGGGAAGACCCAAAACCATTGCAAATCGATAAAGTTCTTCGTCCAATGCGGCTACCAAAGGATCCCTCACCCCTATTCGTCGAAGAGTACAAATAAAATTCATTAACATGTCACAATATCCACCAGAAACCGCGACAACTGTCACAATTTTGCGATGGTCGGCCATGATTGGAAGAAGCTCCTTTAAAGTCATACTATCTTTAGGTCGAAAAGAATTTCCTAATTCCTCTACGGTAAGATGAGGTTTTGGGGCAATTGCCTCACACAACCACTTCTCTCTTTCCTTTTCTCGAACGTCCAAATTTGACGTTTCATTATCATAAGGAGAAGGGCCCTTATTTTCTAACCAAGGGAAGTAATTTGTACAGTTCACAGCTCCTAGACAAACTTTACCTGCACGTGAAAGAAAAGAAGATCGAGAGAGAGAGGGAAGAGAGGGAAGTGAAGGATGAGAGGGGTTTATGTAGGTGGCATGAGAGAGACGGAGAGGAAAGAATTCATGAAATAATCTCAATCTTACATCTTAACCTCTTAAATCTATTAAAAAAAAGGTGCATCGCTAAAACAGAATGACTTTAAAGACATCAAAAGTTTAGAATTTCCATGCCCCTTTTTTCAAAATACACTCCAAAAAGAACAGAACACAGAAGAAAATCAAATCGTAAAGCAATCTAAAATATCCTCATACAGCAACTGGAGCACATAGGAAAATAAAGATACTGCTTTAAATAGAGAAATACAATTTAGAAAGAAAAACACGTAAAAACTATACTTGTGAACCAAGATCACGATTAAGGAGAGTTTCTGAAATATTCAAACAATAAAAAAACACTCATGCCAATCCAAAAAATAATTGAGTGCATAAAACCGACAAGACACATCGCAGATTGACAAATTCCTAATGAAACTCACGGGTGATCTCAACAAAATCAGTTATAATTACATATTATCTTTGAATTTAATCTCTCAAAAAAATCGGCAGGATTCAGCCTAAGAGTCCTACAGCTCTCAAAGAGACGAAAATGGTAGAAATTTTGACACAAGGTTGTAATTCTATCGTGACATTAAACCATTTCTCGATACTACATCTTATTAATACCAGAGCTAAGAAAATTTTCCCTCAAACTCTCTTTCTCCCTAAATAGTAGTCAAGTTCTAATCTAAAATTGACCAATCGAGAGATAAGATTCTGATGAAAGGTTTGATAATTTCATCAGAGTAATGTGATCAAAGGGAAAGAGCTTTAATTTTGATTGGTCAATTTCACAAGTGTGCAGATAAAACGAGTTTGAGAGCAGAAAAAAACCCTAATTTTAGTAATTTATACACAGTATAGAATGGTCTTAATGTATCCTCTATCCTTTAGTTGAACCTCAACTAATAAAAAAGACAAGGATATATAACAATTAAGTGGATAATTTTCAAAATAGAGCCTTTTACCCAATTTGACTAAAATGCTAGAAGTAGCAGAAATCTCGGTGCCTGAGTTGACAAAAAAACTATCGAAAACAAAATTTTGCACAGTACACCTGTCACCATAATTACTATGGACCATTCTACTTTGAGGTGTCAATATATCAAGGCCTAAACATAGAATGGTATGAAGAAATCAACAAATCAAAATTGCAAAAGTTTGTATGTTACAAGACGCCACATTGGCCCTCTTTCCACATAAATACTGTATCAGCAATTTACAATAACTAAGATTACTACTGTAATCTAATACATCGCATTGTTGGACCATAGCAAGATTTTTCCCAGTAATATGTAGCATATACAAAGGTGTATTCCCATCCACACAAAACATCATAGAAATAATGAGGTTCGCAATATCTTTCCATAAGATTATTTATCGCATACAGTAAATAGCGTAGATATTACAAACAATGGTGCTCATATTCTTGAAAAACCAGCATGAAAAACCTTGTTTTGTTCATTGTACAAGTATTATCCATTCCATACACAATAATCAATTTATTTGAGTTACCTAAGCCTTTCTTTTTCTTTTAAACCTTTTTGGTATTTTCCTAGTTTTCTTAGTTTCTTACTCCAAACCCAAAAACAATCTTGTATCCTTAATCTGTTTTCCCGGTTCCTCACTGAATAGTTCCAAAAATCATATCATAGAGTTCAAAAGAAGTGGGTGATAATCATGAAAAAATATTGGTCAACCAAAAGGAAAGGATGGACCATTTGAGATGTAAATGGCATTAATGATATACGTCTTAAGTAGGGCTTGCTAAAGTTCAGGTCCAAAAAGGGTTTTCCTATACCAAGTTAAAATAGGGCTAGTCAAAAAAGGGTTTTTTAACCTAGGTTCAACATGATTTTTTGGACGTAAGTCCAATATTACTTCTTTTATCTCGAGATAGGATTTTTTGGATGTGGGGCCCAAAAAAGCTTTCATGAATCTCACGTCCAAAAAAAATTCTTGGGTCTGAGATCCAAAAAGATTTCTCAAATCTCAGCTTCAAATTTAGTACCTAAAGTCTTAAATTTATTATTGGACCTTAAGCTGCAGAAATGATGCTTATATTTACCAAGTGTGAAAAAAAGGAAGATTCATTTTCAAGAAGGTACTTTTAGATATCCGTGTTTCCCAATGTTATTTGTTTCACATAGAGACTAATAACTACACCGCTAATCGTTACTAGTGTTAAAGTTTTTTTCGCCACTTAAAACATCTTTTCTCCGTGCACACTTGTCAGGTTGTCAATCTGAGACAGCCAATAGGAAGGTGGGGATCTTCCCTTCCAATTACAACCATCGAATTGACAATCCGACAAGTGTGCACGAAGAAAAGATGTTTTAAGTGGCTATAAAAACTTCAACACTAACAACGATTAGCGGTGTAGTGTTGCTTATCGTACTGAAATGTCAGCGATGTAGTCCGATTCGGAATCTGTACATTGATCGAATTCGACATTACTACTATAAAAAGGCTAAAAGTAAGTTATGACATGTATTGTTTCTTCCTTTTCACACGGCTTACATGCGAGACGAGTTCTTGTTACTTAATTTTATCTCAAACCACTGTTAAAAACTATTTTTAAGGTAGTTCCGGAGGTCCAATAGGGTATCTTAGGGACCCTATCTCTAATTGTAAAAATTTAATTGTAAAAATTGGCAAGGTAAAACCCACTGAAAAGATAATGGGCATAGACCATCCCTTGACAAAGACCTCAACATTACACACAACAAACATTTTACAGGGTACCGAATGTCAAAATGTCACAATAAGAGTATTGATTTGCAATGTGTATACTTACCGGAAATATAATAAGATACAATATTGTACACATTGTTCCACAGAAATACGAGAGTGGCATATATATCACCATACTGCCTATCATTATTAGAATTAGTAACACATATTCGGTCGCAACTTTTTCTAGCCGAAATTCATTAAATAGTGTTAATAACACTAACTAAGGGAGTGGACTACAATCCGCCACGCCTCCTTGCACTAAATTATAATTGTATATTCTTAATTTACCTTAACATTAATAAATCTCAATCTAATAACAGGTATGAAACTTGCAAACTCCTAAATTCTCCCATCTCAAAAAAAACGAGGGGATAATTTGGGATATTTTTTTATTGTCCACACTAAACTCTTCAGTAAAATGCAAGTTTGATAACGGAATCATAGAATTCCATTTCACGGTAAAAAGCATAACACCAATTAAACCCAGTGTGGGGAAAGGAAGCCAATGTGGGGATAATATGTAAGGAATCAGAGAGAGAGTGAAAAGACAAAAACAAGTTGGAGTTACACACCATTGCAAAATCGACAAAAAAAATGTCACAAACGAGACACCAACGAACAAAAACATACCAAACATAGACTTTCAAGTGATGAATGGGGGAGAGGGAGAGGGAAAGAGAGGGAGATTGAGAGAGAGGGAGAGAAAAAAGGGGAAAACAATTGGGGGGAGGGGGGGAGGGGGGGGAGGGAGGGAGAGGGGAAGAAATTGAGAATGAAATAAAGTACCATTGTTGCAGTCCTTCATAATCCAAGGGTTCCTGGAGGGCCATTCCTTAATCGCCTCTTTTCCCTCCGGCATTCCTCTCACTCTGTGAGCCCTGACAAAACTAAAATCCTTCCTCTTGTTTTTCAGCTCCGTCGGTCTCTCCTCCCCCGGTGACCTCCGAATGGAGGCACAAACGACAGATGTCCCTCCCTCCAACACTGCCCTATCAGTTCCCGACAAAGCCGCGTGAGCCAGCCACGTGTCAAGCTCAGAACGGTCAGCAGGAAAGGGAGGCATTTCTGATTGGTAAAGTTTTCTCCCATTGTTATTCCAAAGCCAAGCTCCGGCACCGCCATCTTTCTCCAACCGCCCAACGAGTGCCACGTGGTGGGCTAAAGCAGCATCTTCTGCCAGCTGTTCTTTGGATTTTGTGACATTGGGCGAGACAGCTGGCAACTGGCTGACTACATACCGAGGCCACGTCACCAAAAAACCTTTCGTCCTGAATCTCTTGACAGTTTGTCGGATAGTGAGACTCAGAGCTGCCTCGTTGACCAGTGCCACGTCAGCATTGACCACCATGGACAGATCTGACGTGGCAACGAGAGCTCGGCCAACGACAGTGTGGAATAAGGGAAGGCCATGGTGGTTAGGACCTTCAGGGGAAAAGACAAAATCTACCTGCGTATCTTGCCGTACAGATCGAGGAAAATCGCGAACTATTGCCGCAAAATACGAATGGTTTCCTAACAAGATGACGTCAGGCGTCGGCTTCAGCCGAAGCAGAGACCGTACGGTTCTATGGAGAAGATTAGTTGAAGGTGTGACATTGGTAGACGGCGGTACGAGGAATACGGAGAGGGACCAGGAGAGAGTCTTGCCGTTCGGAGGATCCTTCTCAATTCTAGGGTTTGAGGGACGAGAGCGAGACTTGAGGATTCGGAAGGCACTTTGGTCAATTTTAGGGTTTGTTAGGGTTTGGTCGATGTTAGGGTTTGTAAGGGATGTTGCGTGACAAGAGGTAGAGGTCGTGAGAAGGAAGAAGGCGACAAAGGCCAGAAAAGAGGCCATTACGAACGGAAATAATAAAGGACAGTGTCTATTACTGAATGTTTGAATCATGTTTGAATCATGTTTGAATAAGTGTGAGTCAGTGCACACCGTTGAAGGAAAGTACCGGAAATCACACCGCCGATCGGTTTTACTTATTAGAGCTAAAAACAATAAGGGTGGAGTTCCATGGGACAAAAAGTGAGGCTGTTTACAGGAATCTGGACCTCTCCGTACTGCGCCGTACCAGTTATTTTATTCGCGAACGGCATTACAGAGAATCTTCACAATATTCTCCAAAGGTCTGGGAGTTAACAGTGACCGTTGGATATTCATCCGCGAAGCATTCGCTTCAATGTTTTCTGCAACTGACAACCCACCTGTGTAATTGACAATCCACCTGTCAGTTACAAAAATCGAAGACCCGCGACACGTTGGATGACAGAGATACCCGTCACGATGGACAACCAACGTAATTCAAAAAATTTGGAGCATGATATGTACACCGTGAATCGTTATTAGCCTTATGTACGCTATATCGGCACCCCAAAATTTTGACATTGATACCTTACATATAATAAATTAAACTATTTAAGGGCGTGGACCATAATCTGCCACGTCTCTTAGAACTAAATTAGAATGAATGACGCTAATTTTTTCTTTACACTAATAATTTCTATACGCTAATAACGATTCAAGGTGTACCTTCCATAATAGGGGATAAGAATCTATTACCAAATTATCTCACAATTTTTGGAATGAAACACGACAATAATGGTATCAAATGAAAGATCGTGAAAAGGATTACTTTTTGCTATCTTCGGGAGTATTTTGATGGCAAGTAGAATGAGAACTTGAGAACAGACGAAAAAACAAATTACGGGAACCATGGCGTAAAGTTTTGGATACTGACGTCGAACTATCGTAAGTGAGCATGACGTCAAAATGTCACAAAACCGTAGACATCTACAATGTCACAAAAAACTACACCGCCAATCGTTATTAGCGTTGTGTACACTATTTCCGTCCCGTTTTTTTTTTAAATTATTCTCCATTAGCGTAGTTCATTCTATTTTTTTCTGTACTCTATTTTGGGTTAATTTTCAGGTACCGTACAAAACGAAAGTACGTCATCCTTTAATTAGTGTGGTGTACGGATATTGTCAGTTCGTACATAATAGTACTTTTTTAAGTAAAAAGGTACAATTTATTATGTTTAATAGCCGCGGACACATGAGAATGTAAGATCTTAGAAGGGGTTCAATCCGGGTCCTAAAAAAATACGTTCGCACTTATTAGACCAACAACCGTATTGTCAAAGTGTGAACGACAAACAAATTCGTGTGTGGAAAATCATTTTTTCAGTAAATGAACGGAACTGAACCAATGTCGCGGCGACGTATAACTGTAACCTACGTATATACAATTTCAACACCGAGTAGGTTCTTTGTAAGCACCTGTACTTACTATTAATGCTATTTTATGTTTATGGTCCATTTAGCGTAAAAGTTTATTGTATTAAAGTGAAGATGGTCCCATTTAGTATAAATGTACATTGTAATATGGTGTCGAACATAAAATAAAATAAACGTTTACTTTAATACGGGGTTGATATGTCAAAACATACTAAATTAAAGTTGAAATTTGTATTTTTTAGAATAAAACAACATCATTTGGCGTTGGTGATATTTGGGGATAGGAAACGCCAAATGCGGACAGTCCATAAAAGAAGGGATCTGTTTTTGGCCAATCACAACCAACGGTTTTTTGGTGGGATATGTACGGCGTTTTTTCGACAAAAATTCCATTTTCTTCACCGCCAAGCAGACGAACGCACCGCCGCCTGCTCCACCTTTCATCCATGGGTCCCGCCCTATCAACCTACAATTTCTTCGTCTTGCCACTCTTAACTTTACCGTGAACAGCGTTCCATCTTCTGGTTTGTGTGTCTCTCACCTTCCTCAGCTCCACCTTCCTGTTGTTCTTTGTCTAAAATAGACCGCAGAAGCGACCCAAACTATCATGCAAGAAGCTAAGCGAAGCTAGGTCAATGAACAATCATTTGAAATGCATCCTCCATTTAACATACAACAACATTTAGGGTTTCATGGAATAATCAACATAAATAAAACCCTATGACAACATCTAAGGTTTGATGGAATAATCGACATAAACAAACCCTAGGACAAATGCATAAACAATGCATATCAAACATATATAAAAACATAAATAAATAAAAACACACAAAATGCATCACACATAAACAAGAGTATAATCAAAGTATAATCAAATAATCATTATATCATTCAAAGTGCATGACCTAATCGACAACCCTAAAATACTACATCTTCGGTCCCCACTTTACTAACCAGCATTGATTATTATTCTAATGAAGCTCAAACCCTATATATACACTTGTGAGCTGTTAACAAATCACTAAGTGTCAAAATAACCAACGTAAATTACGTAACTGTCACTAAATCAAATTAATCGTAAGCGTACACCTGAGAGTCAAGCAATCGTAAGCGTACACTTGTCTGCAAATGCGACACATAAATTAAAGTGTCGAAACCCTAATTAACCACTTAAATATAAATGTCATAATCAGCACTAATTTAATAATACAAATAAGACAAAGCATTGTTGTTCCAAATATTTTCAAGTACACGCAATCTCATAGAATCGTATGCTGAGTCATGCTGAGTCATGCTGAGTCACTCAACGAAACTCCTTGATTTTCGTCAAAGAATCCGGGACGTCCAAAATAAACATCGTGTGATTGACGCGATTTCGCGTCACCACTACTTGAAAAAATAACGGCGGCTTATATCCACCGTACGTCACTCTTATTTGGCACCCTTGATGTTGAGCCACGTGCCACTTCCATCCACTTGACGAAATGATATTTTACAATCCAAATCTGTACCGTATCGCAACCACGTACTTCGTCATAAATGCCGCCTGCCGAAATAAAGGTACACCTGTCCAAAATAGATTCTACGTACCAGCGGCGTCCTTTTCATAAATTCCGCCTGTCGCACATTATGTTCCGTACGATCGATGTACACTTTCAACATTTTCGTATATGAAACGTCGATTATCTCACGTCGGATTGCTTCGCGATCCGCCGTCCATTTCCTCTCACATTTCGCGCCACTCAATTACTCCATTAATTTTACGTGTACATTTAATTCCCCAATCCATAAATTCTTTCGAACCTCCACAATATATCGCGTAAATGCGTACGCACGAAACATCGCGTACGCACGAAACGCTCCGTACGCACGAAACTAAGTTTTCAAAAACAACACTCCCCCGAAAAATTAGTCTCGTGCATCCATGGCGCCACGTCATCAGCTGTCACCAATGTTACCAGCTGTCACACCTGCTTTCAACTGCCCCCTTCTCCATCTTAATCCGCCAAATTCCTCCAACAAAATTTTCCCACTTGTTCCACCATCGCTTCCGTTGACTCCACTTACCATCCAAATTTCATAATACATAATATATATATTTTCATTTTCTTTTCTCTTTTCTCAACAATATCTAAATCCGAAAATTTCCCATAAAAATACATAAATAAGATTCCAACAAAAATTACCACATTTTCCTCTAACTACCATAACAATTTCCAAAAAATAAAACTTTCCAAATTTTCTAAATTTCGCGACCCCGCGTACTTAATCCCACAAAATAAAACATTAAAAATAAAAGTAAATAAAATCTACATTCTCTATCCCAATTTTAAGCTCCAATAATGTTACATTTCCCAAAACTACCAACAATCTGAAAAATAAAATCTCATAACATCCCATAATTATAGATCCACAAATTCGGATCTTTCACCAAATGCCACAACTCCACCTTTCGGATCTCTCCCCCAAACGTCGAAACTCCTCCTTCCACATCTCTCCACTAAATGTCAAATCTCCACATTTCGAAATGCTTCATTAAAAATAAACATTTATTTTCCAAAACTAAAATATTGATTCTCAAAATATATCATTTTCATTGAGGGTAGACATTTCGGCACTATCACTAAGTTAACCCTTGGGGCGATGCAAGATTAAACTCGGCACATACCAACACTATGATAAGGCCGATCTCATGGGTACACAGACACCATTACTGCAATACAACCAGCAAGGACAATATTAACCCGCTACAATGCGTGTGACAAAAACCTACATCGACTTAACCTAACATATGATAGATGGGGTGTGGGCCCATAACCTGTTGTTCTTTGGTCTAAAATAGACCGCAGAAGCGACCCAAACTATCATGCAAGAAGCTAAGCGAAGCTAGGTCAATGAACAATCATTTGAAATGCATCCTCCATTTAACATACAACAACATTTAGGGTTTCATGGAATAATCAACATAAATAACCCTATGACAACATCTAAGGTTTGATGGAATAATCGACATAAACAAACCCTAGGACAAATGCATAAACAATGCATATCAAACATATATAAAAACATAAATAAATAATAACACACAAATGCATCACACATAAACAAGAGTATAATCAAAGTATAATCAAATAATCATTATATCATTCAAAGTGCATGACCTAATCGACAACCCTAAAATACTACATCTTCGGTCCCCACTTTACTAACCAGCATTGATTATTATTCTAATGAAGCTCAAACCTATATATACACTTGTGAGCTGTTAACAAATCACTAAGTGTCAAAATAACCAACGTAAATTACGTAACTGTCACTAAATCAAATTAATCGTAAGCGTACACCTGAGAGTCAAGCAATCGTAAGCGTACACTTGTCTGCAAATGCGACACATAAATTAAAGTGTCGAAACCCTAATTAACCACTTAATATAAAATGTCATAATCAGCACTAATTTAATAATACAAATAAGACAAAGCATTGTTGTTCCAAATATTTTCAAGTACACGTAATCTCATAGAATCGTATGCTGAGTCATGCTGAGTCATGCTGAGTCACTCAACGAAACTCCTTGATTTTCGTCAAAGAATCCGGGACGTCCAAAATAAACATCGTGTGATTGACGCGATTTCGCGTCACCACTACTTGAAAAAAATAACGGCGGCTTATATCCACCGTACGTCACTCTTATTTGGCACCCTTGATGTTGAGCCACGTGCCACTTCCATCCACTTGACGAAATGATATTTTACAATCCAAATCTGTACCGTATCGCAACCACGTACTTCGTCATAAATGCCGCCTGCCGAAATAAAGGTACACCTGTCCAAAATAGATTCTACGTACCAGCGGCGTCCTTTTCATAAATTCCGCCTGTCGCACATTATGTTCCGTACGATCGATGTACACTTTCAACATTTCGTATATGAAACGTCGATTATCTCACGTCGGATTGCTTCGCGATCCGCCGTCCATTTCCTCTCACATTTCGCGCCACTCAATTACTCCATTAATTTTACGTGTACATTTAATTCCCCAATCCATAAATTCTTTCGAACCTCCACAATATATCGCGTAAATGCGTACGCACGAAACATCGCGTACGCACGAAACGCTCCGTACGCACGAAACTAAGTTTTCAAAAACAACACTTCCCCTCCCTCCTCGTTTTTCCTCTCTCTTTACCATTCTCTCTCTTTATCATATGCCACGTGTGACGAAGACCTTGGTCGAGAACCATTCGGGCGGGACAGTTGTCATCTTGTGGGCCAACACAGCGGAAGTAGGACCTGGAGGGAGAAGGAGAGCGAGAGGGAGAGGGAGATGGAGAGGGAGAAGGAGAGGGAGAGCGAGAGGGAGAGCGAGAGGGAGGAGAGGAGGGAAGGGAAGGATTTCCAGTTTAGCCAGTGTAACGGATATGTAGATTATACCTGCTGTCAAATATTTTAACTCTCCCTCTCTCTCTCTCTCTCCATCGCTCGAGCTCTCTCTCTCTCTTCCCTCCCATTTCCCTCTCTCACTCCCTCTCGCTCTTTCTTTCTCCCATTCTCGCCCTCTCCTCCTCTATTCCCAAGCCACTATTACTTCCACAGCTCTTTCTCTGACTTTCTCTCTCCTTGCCTCTCAGCTTACCCGTCCTTCTATTCCCTTCACTGACATTGAATATCTCTCTCCCCCCCCTCTCTCTCTGTCTTCTGCTCTCCCCTTCTTTCTCTCTCCACCTCTTCCTTTCTTTTCCACTTTTCAAGTCTCTTATTTATCCCCGTGGATATCTTTTTCCATCCTCCCTCACTTCCCTCTCGCCCTCCCTCCCTCTCTCCTTCCCACCCTCCCTCTCTCACCCCCTCTCTCCCACTTTCTCCCTATATTCTTATATATTTCCCTCCTTCCCACACTGAAAGTGTCTATTGCACCCGTCCCAATGTGTCTACCTTCTCCCCCCTCCCCATCCCCCACCCTTCTAATGCCGCCTTTTCGCCTTCAATCGATTCCATTCACTTTTCGTGGATCTCTCTAATTTGTTTATACGTAGCTTTTTTTTTTAACCTTTTGTTGTATTTTTTTTGTCTTGCCGTCATTCGAATTATGTTGGTTGTGTTCGCTAAATTTTCATCGATTCCCTTTTTTTTGTTTGTTTTTTTTGCAGTTGTGACAAACGCAATATTCCTTCTACAAATGGAGATAACGGGCATACTATTGAAGTATAAAAGAATCAGTTTTGAACAATAGGGGGGAAGTGAGGGCGGATAGGAAAGAGGGAAGGCGAGGAAGGGGCAAGAGTAGAGGTGAGGGAAGAGAGGGGTGAAAGAAAAAAATAGAGATTTTAGAAGAAGTATGGTAAAGGTAGCTTTGATGTTATTCATTTGGGTTTTTTTTTACACAAACAACAACAAGAAATTAAATATTGATAAATGTAGGTATGAATAAAAAGTCATGTTTTCTTGGAGTTGTACATTCGGTGATTATCCGACATAGGATTTCGTTTTATCAGTTTTGAAATATTTTATATTTAGGGTTCCAATTCTTGTAAAACTTTTATGTGCCCGATGAAAGCAATATAAAACAAAGGAATTTGTTGTTTATGGTTTTAATTTATATTATACATATTTCTGTTTATGTTTATCATTTGTGTTTTTTGATTTTTGTATCTTATTTATTAGTTTGCTATACGTTTGTAAAATGTGTTTTTTCTTGTTAAAAAGTTATGATCCGAGGTTATTCTAATAACGAAATAAATAAATTAAAATACTTTTCAGAACCGAAAATGAAATAAGGAAATACAAGAAACAAAAATTAATTCCGATTGTTGTTTGTGATTACGGTGGACCAAGTTTAAGAGACGAAGTGTATAAGTTATTTTCTATTAACGAAGAAAAAAATAACTTGGGATGACATTTTATTTGTTCGGTCAAAAAATTCGCGTTATGCTCGTGACACACAAGTAATCTATGGGGTATAACTTTAATGCAACTATGTATACCTTCAATCTATAGTAGAGTCAAAGTTCTATCATTCAGCCACGATATATTTTCATCGTTGAATGTTAGAATTTTGTTTACCATCAAAATTACCATTCAGCGACGAGACATTCTCGTCGCTGGATTCTCGTGTCGATTTTCTACACCTCAGCGACGACACATTGTGGTCGCTAAAAATGGGTTAAGCCGGGACTGACGTAATAATGGACTGTTTTTTTCGCCATCCCTAGAATTTCACATGTAACCAACGAAGTCCTAAACACATTGCAAACATCTGTGCCGAATTTGTGCACTTCAGCGATGAGAATGATTCGTCGCTTCAACTGCTTGAATGCCGAAAAAAAGGTAGTAATGGACTGTATTGGTCGCCATCTCGGGAATATTACCTGTTATCGACGAAGCCGTAAACACATTGAATACATGTGTAATAACTAATGAAGCCGTAAACACATTGAATACATGTGTAATAACTAATGTCATCAATTTATTTTTCCATACATCATTGTCAGTAACAAACTTCAAAACGAAAAACAAAGAATGACAAGATTATATCCAAAACATAAAGGGTACAATTTATTTGACAAAGTTTGACAAACGTTAAGTCATCAAAGTCTTTCTCCATACATCATCAACAGCCCGAAACTTCAAAATGGAACACTGATAAGGATACGATTATATTGAAATCATCAATGATACATTTTTCCCAACATTATTTTATAAACACTAAATACCATTACCACACTAACCATCCAAAACTACTAATAAAAAACTATAACAAATCAACACTAAACACTACTTTTATAATTTTATGATAAAGCTTGTCCTCTCTTCACACACTGCACCACTTCTCTATGAAACGACTCAAAATCTTCGGTCTCCCATTCAGCGTCCGTGTCATCGCGAACCTCATCCTCCCGAGTGTCGGCATCTTGAGTGCCTCGGACAAAATCTCGTGCCACTATAGAGAGAATTGGCACCTCATCGCCTTCGAAATGGCACCGCCATTTCATGATGATAATTTGTAAATCCTGCGTCAGCATGCTCTCCTCCTATTTCCCGTCCTTTAATGACAATCCGCACTGAATCATTGCTTTGCGTGCGTAACCCATCCCATTCTTATCCTTCATTGCGTTCACTTCGCGAATTGAATCGCGAGCCAGCGTAAGGAAAAAAGCCTTCCCGGGCCCGAGTAGCTTCCCGAACCAACCCTTGCCACTCGGATGGGACCACGCATGCTTCTCGATCCCGTTCATTTTCCAATCCTCCCATTTCCGCGACCATACCTCCTTGATTTTGGAAACGACAAAGGAGTCGGCGGGTTGCACGAGGTGAGTCGCACAAGGAGGGAAGAAGTGTAGAATAGTCCTCTTGGCGAGTAAGACTTGGTTCAACTCCTTGGAAATGTTGTGACCGCCACAATTGTCGAGGAATATTATTTTTTCACGCCCTTCGCGATCTCCTTGATAAGACCTCGGCTCCTCTATCCATTGCGGGAATACGGTTTTATCATTCCATCTTTTGGGGCCAGTTCGGTAGCAAACTCATACAAAAAGAAAAAACAAAGGAAAGGGAGAAGGGGTGAATTACGTTAGGGGGATTTAATGAAGGAGGGAAAGGGAGGGAAGAGGGAGAAATATTAAATGACGAGGAAAAGGACGAGGAGGAAGCATTAAGAACCAATAAAAAAGGGAAAAACATTTATTCATATAGAGTATTGCGTAAAGATTGGTGATTTATAAGGGAGATGAACATAAATCGAAGGATTTAAAATTTAATGAAACTTACCCGGTACATCGTCGGTTAGGCCCTTTATCGGGTAATTACGAGCGCGGTTGGTTAATATCAACATTGGAGCCTCTATTCGGGCGTTCACCCCCCCCTGTGAGTCGTACCATCAATGTCATGGACTCTCCGCCACCCGCAACGTCCGCGTATCTAACAACCTCGTCGCCGCCAAAGCCTAAAGTCTTTTTGTTGTCCATGTTTACAATCAAATGCGTCTCGTCCATGTTCTCCACCAAATCCTCGTTAAAGAGACCTATAATCCACCAACAAAATAGATAAACGCAATAGAAAACAAAACACAAGTAAGTTCAATGAAAGGGGAAACAAAATACAAAACTAAATATGTCAAGAGGCAATAAATGGAATGGAAATACGAAGCATACCCGATTGGAATCCCCTTTTTAGTACGCCCATGTGATATGCCACGGATCTTTCAATGTACTCCTCCTTCTCCGGACTTAGTTGTAGTTTCCCCTTTTGAGCTCGCGCGACGATGCTATGCTTCTCAAAAAAACGTTGAATCCAACGCCGACTAATTTTTGGCTTGATCTCTTCACAATTCTCGTCGGAAAATTCAGGCGCACCCTCTTTCTTCATTTTGGCGATGATGTGATTTGCCAATTTTCCCACAATGATAGTAGACATTTTCAAACCCGCCTTTTGGAATCGGAAAAATTCGTCCACTAGTTCCTCGTGAACCTTGACAACCCATGGTAACTCTTTCCTTCCCCTTCCCGGAAACGCCTTCGTTACTGCCACACTCCTCTTTCCAAATCCTGCGGAAGATAAGGTGAGAGTAGTCTCCCTTATCCCTTTGAGTAGCGCCACCCGTTCTACCCACCACCGTCTCGCTTTCTGGTACTCTGCGATTGGATTAATGAAGCAAAAAAAAATTAGTGATTGAATTCCTATGAAGATGTTTAACTCATTTAGTCTCGTCTTGGCTTAATTAGCGACGACAAGTTGTCGTCTCCTAATTCAGCGACGACAATTTGTCGTCGCTGAATTAGGCGACGACAACCTGTCGTCGCTAATTCCATTACGACCATCTACTGTGGTTGAATGGCATAAAACTCGACTACCCTAAGATTCATGGTTCACCGATGACTGGAATTTGTCGGTGCTTACGGATGAACCTCTGTCATCGGTATATTGAACTTGCCCGACTAATTAAAAAAAAAAAAAACATTGTGAGTATGTGGGTTAGCGACGACAAGAGAAGAGAGAAAATAAATTATAATTAATTAGCAAGTAACATACATACCGATTACTGCAATTTTTTTTGAGACAACTCCCGAATGAGCATCGCTATTTGTTCTTGATGGGCGGCCAATTGGTCAGTGAGTGCCTCAATTGTTCGTCGCCATTCCTCTTCTGTCGGTGGTGGAGGTGGGGTCATCAGACGCCGAACCCGTGGAATTTCGCATAAACGGGCTCGCCTCACACAAACATTTTGGAACTTATGTAGAACCGCGGTACGAGCCTTGCGCAAAGCTATTACCTTTGGAGTTCTTCGACAATACTTTAAGACGGTGTATAGACGAGGGTCCCACGGATGGTAAGCCGCAATAGGTGGGGAACATTCACGCGATACCCGCGGTCATCATGAACAATCCATGAATGGCGTGGATCCGCCGAATCGAATTGCCGTATGTGGGTGAACGTCGAGCCTCGGTCGTCACCGTTGATGAAGAGCCACGTCGGATGAGCGGGAACATCGGGGGGGATGTCTAGAATCTCCGGTCGCGGATTTTCCCTTGTGTTTAGGGAGCGAGGTTCACCATACCTCCAATGTTCAGGCCATTCGGCAACCGGAATGAAGTGCTCGACCCGAGGCACAAAACTGTCCATGTCCTCCTCTCTCGTGGGAGGAGGAAAAAACCAATCAGGATCCTCAACTCGGTAGGGAGCTTGAGGACCCGGATTTCCCAACACAACGCCTCTCTCCCTATTTGGTGATGGAGGCACCTCAAACACGTTGTCATCATCCGCGTATTCATCCTCTTGTTGTCGTCCCTCGCTATCCGGACTTTGCTCGTCCTCGGTGGCGGGCTCATCCACACCCTTCCATACCCGAATATGCGTGGGATGTTCTTCCTCTGGGGCTAGATCCTCAACCGGCGGTTCCTCCCCATCCACAATGCTCTCATCGCTACAAGAAGTGGAGGGGACGTAATCTTCATCACTCCATTGACTAACTTTCCGCTTTCCAAGTTTTATTTCCCTCCTCCTCTCTAACCTTTTCTGTGCCTCACTCCCTCCCACATCCTCCCGCTCATGAAAAATCGACTTTTTCCTTTTAATTATCTTCTTCCTCTCAACTCTTCTCACCGCCTCACTTCCCTCCCCTTCCTCAACCATCGCCCCTTTTCCCCTTCCTTCTTCATTTAACGCCTGCTCTCCTCCCGCCTCACCTATTTCCTCCCTCCCCCTATCATCCCCTCCCGCCTCACCTATTTCCTCCCTCCCCCTATCATCACATACCTTATATTTTTTTGTCATCCTCGTACTCCTCCTCTCTACTCCTCCACCTGTCTCAGTTCCCTCCCCTTCCTCAACAATCGCCCCTTATCCGCTCCCTTCCACACCTGGTGCCGTGTCCCCTCCCGCCTCACCAAGTTCCTCCTCCCCCCTCCCACCAGAAACCCTAATTTTCCTGTTTAGCCTTTTACTCCTCCTCGCTACTTCTCCCCCCGTTTTACTACCCTCCCCCTCCTCAACTGTCGCCGCTTTTTCCAATCCTACCTTAGAAAAAACCGCCTCCCCCAACCCCTCCGCAGTCAATGGATTCCCCCCCCCCCACCTTGCCTTTTTCCTCCTCCTCCCTCTTATAAAAAACCCTACATTTCCTTCTTACCCTCCTTTTCCTCTTCTCTACTGCTTCCCCCACCTCTCTTTCCTTCTCCCCCTCCTCAACCGTCGCCTTTTCTCCCTTTCCCCCCTCATCGTTTACCTCCTCCACCCTACTCACCTCTACAGATGCCTCCCTTTCGTTCCCTTCCCTTTCTCCTCCTTCCCTTTCTCTTCCTTCCCATCCAATGGCTAACGGGATTGCTCCCTCTCGTTGCCTTGCCAACTCTTCCGCGGTCGCTGTAATAAGGGGAGGATAGCGACGACGTTGAGCAACCACAGTACGTGGTCGCTTAATTTTCTTGTTGCCGCCCTTCATAGCTAAGCTTAAAATTAGCGTGTAAAAATGAGGTGAAGAAGACGTGGCTACGAAGAGTGGAGGGTGCAGTAAACTGTACAGACGTAAAACCCTACTTTTATTACGTAAAAATAAACTATTTCGTGCGGGGGATACTTTCATTACGAATGGCCATGCACGAAATTACTTAAAACCCTATCCGATGTGTTTGAAAATTCCACAATGGGGCGTCGATAAAACTAATTTAATTCCACGTTTCACTTACCACGCGGATTCAATATTGGACGTCGGCGCGTATGCAACAATACGTTGTTGGACATTACAATATTAACCGGACGACGTTTCTATTAGAAATTTCCAACGTTAAAGCGACGACGCACTGTCGTCGCTTTTCGATTTCTCCAACATTCGCAAAATCTCGGATGCAGTACACTTAAATTTTTGCATACCGGCGACGACACTATGTCGTCGCTGGTACATACGTTCTTACACGCATAAAAGCGCAATTGGACGACGTTGTATAACAAACCATCATAAATACACGAGATGGTTAGAGGGAAGAATATGGCATGTACAAACATGCAATACGAGGGGGGCACAATCAATTTATACATTATTGAATATGTAAAATTAAATTACAAACAATGGGAAACAACGACAAACAAATTAAGCAACTAAGGGTTGCTACATAAAGGTAAAGATTATAGATAAAACACTTACTTGTACGATACCCCCCCGAAAAATGTCGCAAAAACATCTTCACAGTCCTCAGGATGAGCAGTTCCTTTCCATTCGCGTGATTATCGGCGATCATCCAATTGATTACCCGCAGTCGAGTAACCTTCGTTGACACTTGCTGAACTTTTCGGGTCGACACCCGGACGTTCCCGTATTTATCACACGGTGGGTCCAAATTTCCGGTCACAACGCCTTCCACGAGGGGGTCCACGTCAGGTGATCCCCTTCCTTCGTTCGGTGGGTCTTGTCCTTGAGTTTCAGTACATTCCATGTCCTCTTCAGTTAGTGGTGGTAATAAACCCGCCGTAGCGGTGTTTTTCGCCGCAAAAAATGTGGTAATATGGGAAGTAATCGGCCACATATTACGAATAATAAATCTGCCTTTTTGTCCAAATGACGATACAAAGCAAATAATAGAAAAGCAAACGTGAAGGTAATGGAAGGATGCGGAAAGACAGTGTCAATATTGGACCAAACGCCAGGTATATATACTAAATAAAAAACCCAATCGTGGGAAAAAGAGAGGGAAACCATTCTCCTTACCTTCGGGCGTCAAAATTTAAATTTTAACTTTGCAGGCGGTCCAAATATTTTAGATGACACAAAGAAGGCGGGAAAGTTTCAAAATTTTCGTCAGTTTTGAGAGGGGGTATGCACGTGATAAGCGACCGACGATTTTCATGAAAGAGCCATGGTAACCGCCTGCTTCTTGACGTACCTACGGATCAGCTTTCGAATGGCGACGGGTATGATAGGCGGTTGGTGTAACGTCATGTTGGAGCCGTAATGTTTGCGTGGATATAAAATTGTCCACGTGTAAATTTGGGCGACCATCCCGAAACGCTTGAGACGAGGTGGTTGGTTAAATTGTACAGTTGGGACCAATTTAGAATAGGAGTATACTCTATTACGTCATTACATTAACGCTAATACCGGTCACAAGTTAGGGAGACAGACGGAAATGCATCCATTTTAGAAGTAACACACATTTTAGCATGAATTCACGCTAATTAAACAGACGTCGCGACAGTATTAGAGTAAAGAACCCTTATTACCGTACATTGTCGACGTAAAACGGAAAAGCGACCAACCGTTGAAACAGCAAGCGTTGCGTAATCGATACACGCGTAGAAATTACACTCCGTAAAACTTTATCAAAGTTGTATACCTAACAGCGAATACATGACGCCTAACTGCAATGAAATATTTTGACATGTACGTTGGAATGATTTACACTGTTACGTGACGGCGTACGATCTGATTTAAGTTGTACGGCTACTTTTATTAGTGTAAACATGTTTGCGACCGACATTTTTTTTTTCAGAGATCCAAATTACCATAACCAAACAATTAGAATGTATGATTTTTTCCAAAATTTTCAAATTCTTAAATAGCGTACACCACGGTAAATTTTTTTATACGCTAAAAAAACTTACACGCTAATAACGATTGGCGGTGTACAGTACAGGAAACGTCTACAACCGTCGCTTTTTTGTAAACGTCATCAATTGTCTCGAGTTTTGTAGTCGTCTACAACCGTCACAAATTACACTCACGTCTACATCTGTCAAAATTTTAATTAACGATTTCCTTGCCGAACATCGGAACACTCCGAAAAGTACTGAGAATCTTCCGTAAAAAACAAAGTAGCAAGACTAAGTTTCGGTTACATGGGAGCATGCCCTTAAATTGTTTTGTCTCGTAGTGTCCAAGTTCGCTATATTGCCTACGATATTTATGAAATACTGTACTTGAAGTGGCAACCCTATGAGCCCTTACTACACACATGAGGTATATATATGTAACAGTTTCAGGTTGTATTTGATTGTTCTAAATTTTGATTGCGAGACTACAGTAATTTTCATGATAGCCACAATTTGATGTCTACCAGTACTACAATGCTACAATGCTACGAAATAGTTAAATTTACTCCTTTACACTATTGCAGTCTCCAGTCCCGCAGTCACGCAATTATTTAGGTTTTTTACTTTGTCTTTCGGAATTAGGGTTTAAGCGACAAATCAGTAATTCTTGTTCCATACAAAATTTCAAATTTACTACATTCCTAAAGAAAAAATCTCAAAAGGCTTAAAAAAGAGAGAAGGAAAAAATTGATTGAAATTTCTCAATTGACTAAAAAATTTAAAATGCTAGTACTTTAAAAAAGAAACCACGTGCTTATTTAGTGCGAACCACACACATATCATATTTTTCAGCAATTCTCCCGGTCGATGCTGATTGGGGGAGAGAGATACACTCTCCCTTCCAAACCGACAAAATCTCTGCAACCTTCATGTCACGACAGACTTGCTGACGTCACCTAACCCATGTCTCATTCCGCTCCCCCCTTGTATGCTCTCCCTCCTTCCAACTCCGACAGCAATGCAGAAAAAATACCTTGCAAAGATGATTGTGGCGATAATGTGAATGCCGAGTTTGCAGAGTATCCGTTCTGGAAATCAGTTCGGAATGTTGGTCTGTTGTCTTCTTGCTTCGGGATTGGCTACGCAATGCTGTTTGTCAACGTGGCAACCACCACAGTGGCAGCTCATGAGTGGGGAGGCACAGGATTGTCGACCTTACCATACGGTAATGACACGTGTCACGAAACCCTTGGCTTGGAATTTGAGAACATTATATTCTTCAAAGACTGCAATTGCCCAACCCTAATTCATAAAACACCTGTTTGTTTGAAACGCCAAGTTCTGTACAATTTAGGGTTTGGGAAGGTATGAAACACTGAAGAACTTTACCTCCTTTTGGAAACCCTAAATTCTAAACTCTCAAGATGGTTTTTTTGGTAACTGCACACACCATCAAGTTCTTGATTATATCTCAAACAATTTCACATTCCTACATTGTCACGGTGCTGGAAATCGTTTATTTTCATGTCAAAATCTGAACGTTTGTCTCACTTTTTATGAATGTCGATGTCGATGACGATGTTGATATTGATGTTAAAGTTGACCCAACGTTGCGATGAATGTCAATGTCAATGTCCATATCAATGTCAACCTCAATGTCGATCTTTTTGTTCTATTTTTTTGCTTTTCTTAGCTTTTGTCGCTGGTAAATAATGATAAAAAAAAAGCACTGAAAGAGCTGAAATTATTTCTGTTTCCATGTCAATGTCAATGTCAATGTGGATGTCAACATGCCGTAATTGCGAAGACAGTTCGGTTGTCGATGCAAGTTCTATTGTTGGTACCAACAGTACTATTGATGATGATTACAAACACCATTGTTAGTGTCATTTTCAATATTTATTGTCATCATTCATAAAACCTAAACAAAGCTAATGTCTGTTGTCTAATGCCCAATAGCCAGTTGTCCAATGATTTAATGTCAATGCCGATGTCGGTTTCATCCTCGCTTCAATCAATGTCTCTAGATCTTACATCTCCAAAGCCTGAAGAAAACCCTTCAAACTTCCCTTAAAATCCTTGGAAAACAATAAAATTGAATGCTTGAAAAACCTTAAAGATTTCAAAGCCTGTTGAAAGAAAGTCTCTTCCATGTCTGCAGGCCTCTTAGCCGGAACCCATGCCTTATGTGCACTTCCCGCACAGTATTTCATGCGGATGTATGGTTCCAAGCCCGGATATCTCATTGGAGCTGCGGCTGGATGCATCGGAAACGGCATTTCTATGTTTGCAGCTGTTCACAAATCCATTGTTCTTCTTGCCGTTGGAGGCGCTTTTGCCGGAGTTGCAAATGTTTTTGCAAATTTTGTCCGCTTTGAAGCAGCGCAATTTGTACATCCTCGACATTTAGCGAAAGCTGTATCGGCCGTAGTAGGAGGAGGAGTGATTGGAGGAGGATTAGGGCCCATAATAAGCCGATTTACGAAAAATATTTTAAGGACTGAATACGAAGGGACGTACTTAATCGCGGTTTTCATATGGGCGCTTGAATTTATTATTGTTCCTCTCATTGGGTTTGAGTCGCGAGGTGAAAGAAAATCGAAGGTTGTCGTCCTTTACGGAAAGGAGGAAGGAGTGGAAGAGAAAAAAAGTGAGGGAGAAGACCATAGAAAAACCAACATTTCCGAATTCTACCGATCTGATGTTAATTTTGGTTCTTTGAAAGAGGAGAGAGAAGTGGAAACAAATGTAGGAGGATCCACGGAAAAATTGGCAATTGAATTGGACTGTAAACAAAAACCAAAACAATACTTGGATCAAAATTCGAAACAAAACTCGAATCAAAACCCGAAACAATCTCCCGAACAAGCCTTGAAACAAACCCCGAACAAAAACTCAGAGGACAAAAACTCATGTCATGACGTTGATAATAAGCCAAACGGAGACATTGAGGCTTCACTATGTAGAGGAGGAGAGGGAGAGGGAGAAGGGGAGAAGGAGGGGGAGAAAGGAGGAGCGGAGAAGAGGCCGTTATGGGAACTTTTGAAGCAAAAGAAGCTTCTTATGGCTTTCATGACCGAAGCTGTCTCGTATACGGCCATGGCTACCATGATGTTGACCGCTATTGTGGCCATGAAGGCTGTACAACCGAGTAAGACCCGATGGAGAGGGAGAGAGGGAGAGAAACAGGGAGGGCAAGGGAGTGGGTGAGGGAGAGAGAGGGAAGGCGGAGGGAGAGGGAGAGGAGAGGAAATGGCTACCATGATGTTGACTGCCATTGTGGCCATGAAGGTTGTACAACCGAGTAAGACCCGATGGAGAGTGAGAAAGGGAGAGAAACAGGGAGAGCAAGAAAGTGGGAGAGAGAGAGGGGAAGGGGGAGGGAGAGGGAGAGGGAGAGGGAATGGCAACCATGTTATTGAACGCCATCGTGGCCATGAAGGCCGTACAGTCGAGAAAGACCCGATGAAGAGGGAGAAAGGGGGAGAAATGGGGAGGGCAAAAGAATGGGAGAGAGAGAAGAAAAGAGAGAGGGAGAGCGAAGGGAAGGGGGAGGGATAGTGAGAGGGTATTAGACGAACCAGTTGTCCGCTATAATTAAGGTGGAAAAATCATATAAGTATCGGGGTTTTTTTGGATAATATAATTCCTTTGATTATTTTCGTACGCAAATTACTCTCTCTCTCTCTCTCTCCCCCTCTCTTGACTCTTGACTCTCTCTCTCTCTCTCTCTCTCTGCCACTCTCTCTCGCTTGACCTTTGACTCTCTCCCTCTCTCTCTCTATCTCTCTCTTGACCCCTGACTCTCTCCCCACCTCTTGTCTCTTGACTCTCTCTTTCCTCTCCTCTCCTCTCTCTCTCTCCCCCTCTCCCTCTCTCTCTCGTCTCTGACTCTTGAGGACTCCCTCCTTTTTTTTATTGGGTTTTCCGTTCCGATCCCTTTTTTTTGTCTTTTTTGTTTTCCTAGTCTTATTAGGCTGTTTTTTCTTGGGGGGGGAGAGGGAGGGAGGGATACAGAGAGTGGAGAGATAGATATGAGCAAGGACAAAGGAGTGTACACTTTTGCAGACACCTCCAACGCCATTCTAATTCATGTGGAGGTGAAAGAGGGGGATGGGAGAGGGAGATGAGGGCGAGAGAGTGGGAAGGGGAGGGGCAGGGGAGGGAGAGGGGGCGGGGGAGAGGGAGCGAGAGAGATGTTAGAATTCTGCAGAATTCGGGATTTGGCATGTCTCACACTTGGGAAAATTGAGCTGCCCAGGGCTTGAACCTGGGGCCGTTCATTTAAGCTGGGAATGCACTACACCGCTAATCGTTATTATTATTGAAGTTTTTTTCGCCACTTAAACCATCTTTTCTTCGCACTTGTCAGATTGTCAATCCGATGTTTGCTCTTGGAAGGCAATATCCTCACCTTCCTATTGGCGGTCGCCAATTGATAATCCGACAAGTGTGCAAGGAGAAAAGATGTTTTAAGTGGCGAAAAAAACTTTAATACTAATAACGATTAGCGGTGTACTAACCACTGGGTCACTAGCCCGAATATCGTTGCTGGCGAGTCCATTTTAGTAAGTATTGATTGTGGGTGAACACCCCACTTCCCTGGTATCCCATTAAGGGAATAGTGAGCTGGGCAGGGCTTGAACCTGGGACCTTTCATTGTAGATGCAAATGCAGTAACCACCGGGCCACCAGCCCGATGTCATGTCTAACAGGTCCGTACTGATTTATTCGGGTCCATACTAATTTATTCGGGTCCGTACTCATTTATTCGTGTCCATTCTCACTTATTCGGGTCCATACTCGTTCATTCGGGTCCATACTAATTTATTCGAGTCCATACTAATTTATTCGGGTCCATACTTTATTCGGGTCCATACTCATTTATTCGGGTCCATACTCATTTATTCGGGTCCGTTCTCATTTATTCGGGTCCATACTCATTCATTCGGGTCCATACTCATTTATTCGGGTCCATACTCATTTATTTGGGTCCATACTCATTTATTCGGGTCCATACTAATTTATTTTGAGTCATTTCGAGGTGGGCGAAATTCCATATTCTACCCCGATATTGAACGGCAACCTCTTGATAATTACAAATTTTATATTGAAAGAAACTATATATTGGAAAAAATTATGTGTTGGAAAAAATTATGTGTTGGAAAAAATTATGTTTTGGAAAAAATTATGTGTTGAAAAAAATTATATATTGAAAAAAGTTATATATTGAAAAAAATTGTATATTGGGAAAAAATATTTATATTGGAAAAATTTTATGTATTGGAAAAAATAGGGGACTTTTGATTTTTCTTTCCCTCGTTTCTTTGTACGAGTGCCCTCTTTTTTTTTTTTCAATCTTTCATTTCCCTAAACTTTGTGTTTTACTTTTTCCCTATTCGTCTTCGTTTTTTTTAATTACTCGCCTTCTCTCTCTTTTGTTGTCTTTCTCTCTCTCCCTTTCTCTCCCTCTCTCTCTCCCTCTCTCTCCCTCTTCCCTCCCTCTCTCTCTCCCTCCATCGCTCTTTCTCTCTCTCCGCCTCTCTCTCTCTCTCTCTCTCTC
>JBBHKE010000900.1:173671-191171 GCA_037447655.1 Zygnema cylindricum
TCCCTCTCCCTCTCCCTCTCCCTCTCCCTCTCCCTCTCCCCCTCTCCCTCTCTTGCATCTTACTGTTATTTATGTTGGTTTTTCAGGTCCTACCGACCGGTACACCTTTACGCAGGAATCCACTTGGTTTTGTTGTATGCATATCAGCTCCCTCTTTTGGACTATCCGGCGATCCGTACTTTAGCACCGGAATTTGGACTATTCAGTATTAAGGATTTAACTGGGGAAGTGTTTTGGCTCAACGTCGGGCAGATATCCGCGGTATTTATAGTTTTTATACTGGTGAGGAGGCTGAATGGATGGTGAGATAAGTTATTTTTTTTTGTGAAATTCCATTATAAAGGTTGTCGATGGTAACTATGTCTTGATTTTACTTAGTGATGTTACTTAGTGAATTCTTTTGATGTTATAATCGTTTCCCGCTATGGATTATAGCTTTTTACCAATTTATTTGATTGCGCATGAATTGTTGCGAGGAAGTTTCTGGTTTTTTTTGTCGATGCGTGTATTTTTTTTATTCTTGGATTTCAATCTTGGGAACAACCCCGTCCTCTGTCTGATTCAGTTTTCTGTTTCATTTTCCTGTCTAATGTGTTTTATGAGCGTATATTACAATCTACTCTCTCCTCTGTTTGTTAATAATAAGTTTACATAACATAGAAATTCACCTTCTGAATAAAAGCAACTGCATCCTTGGTTTCTAGTCATTCTCATTCTATTCTCATTCTATGGAATAACCTTACGAGTCTTTGGGCTGAATGTCCAGTTATGTCATGGCGTCAAAATGCTAAGGATTCATAAATCTACTTAATTAACTTAGGTGCTGATTTATGGACGTAATTTATCCAGTTATCCATCAATAATTTTGACATCGAAAAACACCGGTCTCCGGAGGGTGGACTATTCGAATCGAGGAGATCTGTAAATGGTATTATTTTCGATTCTTCGTCTAACTCTGGAGGAAATTTCTTAAGGGATCAGGAAGGAGGAAGCTCGGAAGAAATAAACCTGCGGGAATCTCTCCTTCAAAATCCGATTCTCCCTCAGTTGTAAGCCCCTTCTTCTAATTCCCCTACAAGTTCCTATATTAACTCTAAAAACCCTAAAAAAACCCTGAAAGGAAAACCCTATAAAAACCCTAAAAGACTCTTGAACTGTTTGTCGTATACCATCTTATAATACTGTATAATCTTAGTAAGTCGTAACTGACTATCTATGGTCTTTTTATAATGGAAAACTCTGAAAAACTCCAAAATCCCGAAAACCCTAAATAACCCTAAGTTTCGACGGCAAAACAGCAAAGTTGAGCAAGGTGTTGTACTTGAATGTGTGTGGGGCAAATTCTAAAGGTTACCATAATTAATACTTAATTAATTACCATAATTAATTACTACACCATTTCCCAAAGATTAATGTAGTTCACGGTATTAAATCGAGTCTCGGTCTTTCGAGGTGGACAAATTTCATTCCTGTCCACTATAAATTATAGGGGTGCATCTCGGGGCCAAAATCATTATTCGATACTATTCGATACAGGTCAAAAATGTTTGATACAAAAATATTTATTTTGTGACAAAAATCGACGCTCACATTAGTGTATCGCGAAACACGATGCTTTTCAACAGGGAAGAGAAAATGGAAGAAAAAAAAAATCAATACCGTTGGATCAAAGTTGATCAAACGGTTCTCGATGTCCTAATTTTCTGGTGACTATGAAAAGTGGTGGTGTGTTTCTATGTGTACTTTTGGGTGTCAGTGAAACGGTTGAAAAGTACAAAACCGACAACAATGTCGGTGAAGGCATAAGTTGTGAATTACACCGTGTATCGCATTAGTGTTAATAATTTTTTCGCCACTTTAAACATCTTTTCTCCGTACACACTTGTCCGATTTTCACATGGAAACTGCCAATGGGAAGGTGAGATTCTTGGCTTTCAATCGCAGCCGTAAGATCCATAATCCGACAAATGTGTACGGAGAAAAGATGTTTTAAACGGCAAAAAATAATAACACTAATAGTGATACAATGTGTACATTTGCAGCGGACCTAGACGCTTTTTCCAAACCTAATTTTCACGTTGTATACCGTATTTCGTAGTGGATCTTGTAGCGTGAAAAATGAAAGTATGATACTAGTTATTGCATTTGTGATGCGATAACTACAATGCTGTAGTCTATTGAAAAATATTGTCAGATATTCGATACAATATGCAACTCTAATAAGTATGGGATACTGTAATATGCACTTAATCTTGTGATATTGGGTTCAACATTAGTGTGGATTAGCAATGAGAACACTTATATGAACTTGCTGACCCAGCAATATTATTAATTGTGAAGGAGTATCCGATTAACAATCCTACAAGTGTGCACGAAAAAAAAATGTCTTAAGTGGATAAAAAAACTTTAATACTAATAACGATTAGCAGTCTAGTGACACAAAATTATAGCATGCCATTGCAGGTTACCATTTTATCTTATTTTTTGCTTACAAAAATCAACGTGTATATGATCTGCGTCATCCAGAAATGGATTATGCTTCATCACATGTGGCAGTTGATGTGGATTTTCACTTCTAGAAATTCAAAGTGGGGATCATTACTTTTACTGATACGCATGTTAAGCTTTATAAGTTATGTTGCATGTTGTAATATCCTTAAGAATGTCAACACAATATTTCCCTCGGTAAGCCGTTGATTTTTTGATTTTTTTGGGGTCAGCTATTTTCAAATGGTAGGATTTACTGCTGTTGAAGAAGTAAGCATCGTGATAACAAGTTTATACCGTCTCATAAGCCTTAGCATTCCCTGATTCTTCATGCATAGAAGAGATCATCTTGCATCCCATCTCGTAATGCAAATATAATTGCTTTCTTATTACGCTGTGAATACGTACATGAGCTCGAAAGTTCACGAGAAAAAAATAGATAGTAGCAGGTAAATCGACAAACCTGACTCTTCATAGCTGCTGTAATGTCTTGGCTCATATGACTTATTGTAACAAATCGTCCGTACACTACTGTAGTTAACGGTGAAGACTAACGCATGAGTAGTTTATGAAACGAATGTAGCAATTTACAACCTGGTACTATGTGGGCTCCCATTCCCATTGCTGGATTCCTGTTGATATTATATTTATTTTTGTCGTTACAGTTTTTTATTGTGAAATGGATTATGAATGTATTACTATTAAGTCTACCTTGAGCCTGAATTTGATGAGCTTCCTCTGAAAAAATGTGCATTTTTTCCTTTCTGCAGAGAAGAAGCATCGCAGCGGCGTCAGAAAGAGACCTTTTTGCAAGTTTCCATTAATATATACGTTTACGGCTCCTTAATTTGCCTAGCCTTTCTCGCCTTATGGAGTTATACTTTTATTAGTCTCCTGGCTTTCCCATTAGTCTTATATATGGTGCTAGGGTTTCTTTTGTTTCCTCCACCAAATCTATTGCTCAAAGCCAATCGTTTTCTTTTGGCGTATCTTCTCCTCTGGAATGTCGCGACATACGGCTTTAATGCTCTCCCGCGCAATAATTATCAAGTAAGCCGAAATTTCCCTAGAAAACCTTAAAAAGCCTTAAAATCCTAAAAAACCCTAAAAAACCTTAAATACCTAAAAATCCCCTAAAAAACCAGAAATTTCTTTGCTGTCAGATGCACTTATATATGTAATGTGTCCTCATCTCCACACTTAAGCACTATAAAATGCAAATTTTGATAATATACACATCCAAAATCACATTTTACTCCGTATAAAATAATGGTATTGCAATTATTATTTATTATTATTATTTTATTATTATTACAATTATTGTTCATTATTAATATATACGATAATAATATAAAATTCCAATTAAAGACATTTAATATGTCCTCATCTTCCACACTTTAGCACTACGGTGGTCCTTTGGTTAAGAGTCTGATATGAAAATAAATGGAAAAAATGTGATTTTCCGTGTATCTTATCAAAATTTGCATTTTATATTGCTAAAGCGTGGAAGATGAGGACACATTAAATGTCTTTATTTGGAATTTTATATTATTGACGAATATATTAAAAATAAACAATAATTGTAATAATAATAATAAAATAATAATAATGAATAATAATTGTAATACCATTAATTTATAAGGAGTAAAATGTGATTTTGCGCGTGTTTATTATTTAATTTTTGCATTTTAGAACTATGTATATGACCATCATATTGGGACTGTCGTAGGCATGATCGCAGGGAGTGCGAGAAAGGGGAAGGGAAGGGTGAAGTTAAGGGAGATAAAATGGATAGTTACGAGGCTGTCTGAAGATGAAGCTGGTAAATGTTGTGGAAAGTCTTGAATGCTCTTTATTTATTTCCTTATGAATTAGTATTCTTTTCCACTATTCTAGCTGATGGTTTACTTTATGAATCATTTAATACTTAAACTTAATTACATATTACATATACTACATAATTACAATATTTTTCCATTTCATTTTAATACAAAGACTTTTAGTAACACAAGGTTCCACAGACTTGGTGGGCTTCTTTGGGTCTGTGGCAATATGAAAAAGCAGGTCCCACTATTGTCTTACATTTTTCTGTGAGCCTTTTATTGGCCATACATATGTTTTCCACCACAAGTATTTTGAAAAGTATTCCTTCTTCTATACTTGGTCACCACTCATTCTGGCGAGTATCAACTGATGAATTTTCACAAGGTGAAGGTGAATTTTGCCACCTCCTTTTTTTAGTCTAGTCAGTCAATTATATTGGATGTGGGGAAACTGTATATTTGAAATCAAATTAGGGAAGGAGGGAGAGAGAAGTGGGTAAATGTTATATCTTGAGGTGATAGGAATATGTACAATGCTAATCGTTATTAGTGTTGTACTTTTGTTTGCCACTTTAAACATTTTTTTTTCGTGCACACTTGTTGGATTTTCAATCCGACGGTTGCTTTTGGAAGACAATATTCTCAGCTTCCTATTGGCGGTCTCCGATTGACAATCCGACAAGTGTGCACGGAGAAAGGATGTTTTAAGTGGCGAAAAAAAATTAACACTAATAACGATGAGCGGTGTAGTTTCCAACCGATCACTTTTTACTAGCACGCAAAGAAACCATAATTCTGAAAATGAGACTAGAAAAGAACAAAAGTGGGTTGATATATTGAAAATGCATTGTTTTGGACCAATCACATTTCACAAGCACATTATTGTTTCACGCAACTTCATACTAAAAATTGCGTCGGCAAACAAAAGTTCCTTTTTTTTTTTAACCTTGTAGAAGAGTTCGAGTATGTGGATCGCATTGTGAAATTAACAACAAGGAGAAAACCTTTGTGGGAATTAATTGCCTTTATGGGCTCACTTAAAATAGAAAGAGAGTCTTGTTTTTTTTAACCTTGTAGAAGAGTTCGGAAGTATGTGGATGGCAACAACATTGTGAAATTAACAGCAAGGAAAAGACCTTTGTAGTAATTTCCTTTGTGGGAATTAATTGCTTTATGGGCTGTTAAAATAAGAGGGAGAGCCTTTTGCAGGTGACGAAGAGTCACAAGAGAGAATGGGTCTTCATGGACTATTAGTCGCTTTACTCCTTTGGACCCTTCGTAAAATTGCCATTGTAACCGCCATGGTATTACTATTTACGGTGGCCTCTATGGCGCTCAACTTCATCCATGCTTTCTACAGTGAGCACCTCCATTCGCACATTTTTTCCCCCTGTTTTTTAGGGTTTTTAGGGATTTTTAGGGTTTTTATGGTTTATTTTTCTAACATATTTTGTTTTTGTTAGTACTTTGCCACTTGTCCTGGTCTCAAAAAGATGCACTGTTCACAAATTTATCACAGTTGAGTTAGACGTTTGTGTTTCTCATATATAATTGTTATTTAATCCACACTAATTTTGGTGGAGCTCTGCCGAAGTACGCAGATTCCACTCTACCTCATGCTTTTGGCGAATCGATTATCCTTATTTTTAAAAAACCCTAAAAACTTAATCTTGAGCAAGTTAATGATGATAGACAAATAGACGATTAATTGTTATTTTTTTGAACTGCATTTCTCCCTTTTTTTGTAGTTTTTTTGTTGCGAGAAGCATTAAATTGCACCCTGCAACAGAATTGAAAAAAAAATGCAAAGAAAGAAAAAAGAAAGATGAAAGATGTTGCACTGCACCGTGAATCGCTATTCATGTAAATATTCCGTCCTGGTTTCTTTTTTAGCACTTAAACATAAACAAGCGGTTTTGATACTAATTGATTTTTTTTTCCAATACGCTAATTCTTTTGTTGATTCTTTTAATTTTCAACGCCATTTGCACTGGAAATAGAATCGGCACCTCAAAGTTTTAACCCTAATAGCAATTCACAGTGTAAATAGCAATTCTTGTTGCAGAGTAATTTTAATTTGGGTGATTTCTCGATTTTTTATATATATATATATATATATATATATATATATATATATATATATATATATATATATATATATATATATATATATATATATATATATATATATATACCTTTGTCTGTTTTTAGAAAGCTTGCAGAAATTGGCCGTCTTGTCTGCACTTATTATCATTCATGGATGTCAACGTTTTCTCAGATAATAAGATAGCTTGATCTCCATTAATAACACCTAAGTGAAGCCAATATCTTCAAAAACAGAGAAAAAAACGAAAAAAAAACATTTTTTTCGTTTGATGATGATGTCAGCAGCCATCATAGTTCTGATGTTTGGCTGTTTTGTTGATTATTTTTCTTTTTTTTAGGGTTTTCTTTAGGATTTTTTGGGGTTTGTACAAATTTGCACAAATTTTTAAGAGGTTTTTGCATCTCTCCCTACAGATTTCTAAGGTGGTGGATATTTAAAAAAAACAGCATTATTATATCTTCCAAACCAAGACTCACTCTGTCCAATCCAGTGTCGCCGTTTATCTTGCCAAAGATCTAAGGTTAGGGTTCCGGAATTCTAAGCGTGTTTATTTACTTCAATAGTCCTAGTAAAAGTATTTAATTATAATTATAATTATTATAGACTCACTTCCTCCAATGCAGAGCTGCTCTGGCTCGTGTGCAGTGGTGGTATTTTTGCTTTTTTTGGTTGATCCTTTGCGAGCTTTGAGAGCCCGGAGATGGTTACTTTTGTATACAAGTCTTCACCTTTTGGTTCTCTACACACTCCAGATTCCTAGAATATCGACTTATTTTTTTCGGCCCGGTTGGATATCGGTTCTCGAGGCAATCGGTAAGTCGTAAATTTCTTTCGGATCTCACTCTTTATACATGCAGGTTAATATATATACACACACATATATACATAAAGGGAGGGAGGGAGGGAGGTCCATACTATTTTATGTGTCATATGTTTATTCAAAGTGCAGTCCACTTTTATGCCTGTTTCCTACCAAACAAAGCTTCTTATCATATTTTTTTTTTTCCAAACATATGAAGCAGACGAAGTATTTTTAGTTTTTTGGCTTTCTTTGTTATGGGAGTAAATCGATTTGCAAAATAAATTTATAAATTATAATTTTACTGTTCAAGTTTTAATTTTTGCCACTTAAATCTCGCCTTCCAATACGAACCGTCGGATTGACAATTCGAGAAGTGTGCACAAAGAAAAGATGTTTTAAGTGGCGAAAAAAACTAAAGCTTCTTAGGGCAAAGTTTAAACGTCTTGGTGACTTTTTGCTTTTTAATGCAAGTTTTGTTTTCTTGTTTTTATGCGCAATGTTGATTATATGCTCTAGTGTTTATGCTGTGCCTGAAGTTCAACTTTTACGGAATTGTGAGCTTTTTTTGGGTAACTATCGTTCCTAAAATGCTCTTTATGTAGAGTGTGTCTTGTCACCTTGTACTGTTGAAATTTGTGTGTATTTCATGCCAGAAAGTTGGGAGAAAGTTTTTCTTTTCCCTCTCTCCGCATTTCTGGATGGTAATGTGAGCGTGTGTAAAATTGTTACCATACCGGTTAGTTACCATCGATAATGATGTTTTTTCTGTTTCCTTTAATCTTCAGGAATCTTTTAATATGAGCCATCTGATATCACTAGTCTATGCTTTAGTTCGTTTCTTTAAAGAACTGTGAAAAGAGTTTCACTTTGTGTCGTTTTTCTTGATTTTTTTGTCTTTTGGAGATATACTGATTCAAAGGTCCGACGGTTTCTTTCAAAAATGTGTTTTAACGGATGTCAAAACTAAAACTTGTTGCAGTTACAAGCTTAAGGGTATCTATGTATGTAATCGTAGTTATTGTAAATGGCATTGTACAATTTGTACTAATTGGTGTAAATTCCCCATATGTAATTTCTCTTTAGTCGCCAAAACCTGTAGTTGATATTTATCGAATATTCTGAAATATGTGTCAAAATCTTTGTGGATATCGCTAATATCGATAATATATCTAATATTGCTGATGTTTCACAACTAGGTTTGTTTTACAACTTTCTTTTACAACTGGAGATTAACATATCAGCGTTTTCTTTTTTTTGTATACCAGGTTTATCCGATGTACCGAGTCATCTCGAGTTTTCTTTAGTTGTGGCTCTCGTTTTGTGGCTCGCCCTCCAATGTAATGCTGCAAATTTGTTAAAATCTCTCGGAATCATAGTACAAAATTGTTCCCGGACTCCTTTAGGATGGAAGTTTCTCGCTGGGAGTTCGTGCAATACTACTTCTGTTTTTCGAGCGATGACTGTTTCGAGACATTTTCGACTAATGGAGGAGGCATGGGAACGGCAAGGTAGGTCTTTTTTCTCCGGTAGTATATTCTTATTTGTTGATTGATTTGATTATCTTTTACACGGTTTGGGCAGTGAGGCCTGATGATAATTTATACCCTCTATTATTCTTTATGAAATAAGATTTGAAGTACACCGTGTATTGCTATTAGTGTTGATGCTTTTTTTCTCCACTTTAAATCGTCTTTTTCCCGTACACACTTGTCCAGTTTTCAATTTGAGACCGCCAATAGGAAGCTGGGAATCTTAGCTTTCAATCGCAACCGTCAGATATACAATCTGATAAGTGTGTACCGAGAAATGATGTTTTAAGTGGCAAAAGAAACACTAACACTATTAGCGATTCAAGGTGTAGTATATTCTTATTAGCTGAATTATTTGATTATCTTTTACACAGTTTGGGCTGTGAGGGCTGATGCGAATTTAAACCATCGGTTATTGTTTATGAAATAAGATTTGGAGTAGATTTGGCGCAAGTCTAAACATTTGTTTTTTGCAAACTGTTTTCAAAGATGTTTGTTCATATTCAATGTTTAGTCCAATATTTATTTCAATAAAAATGTGTCTATCAGAAAATCTCTATAACGTGGCATTTTTTTCTGGTTTTGACCGCCCGGTTTTCTAACCAAAAAACTTTCCGTATTTTTTCCCTTTCTGTTCTTTTTTTTTTGCTCCTTTCCCTTTTTTTGCTCCTTTCCTACCTTTTCCCAACCAGATGAGTCTATGCCATGGCTTCGATCTCTGCGAAAATTATATCTCTCTCTCTCCACTTACGGAGCCTATATTTCTATACTACTTGTCATTTATTCGGTTCCCCCTTCGGCAGTGGCTTTGGGATACCTTGTTTGTCTTTTTCTGTGGATAATTGGACGACAACTCGTAACTTTTTCGCAGAGGAGACTATGGCTCCCTCTCCTTGTTTACTCGGCATTTGTCCTCTGTCTCCGTTACCTCTCCCTCTTTTCAGTTGTGAGAGAAACTCTGTCGAAAAGTCTCCGTTTAACGGAAGAACAGTTGGTAGAATTGGGATTCAGTTGGAAACCAGGCACACCAATTTGGGGCTCTCTATGGGATAGTGTGTTTTTGTTAAGTCTTTTGCAACTTTACAGATATGGGACTCTGGTTTTGGGTCCCACTCCTCTCTTTACGGAACACAGTTTCCATAGAAACAACGGAATTTGGTCGTGGGTCGGTTTTTTCGACCGGTTTCTTATTTTACACAGTGGGAAACTCGTGACCTTTACAGCTTTTTGGGCCGCAGTTTCGAATGTTAGTGCCGTGGGTCTCGTCTACATACTAATTTTGGTTTTTACTTGTACTTATTCGAAAACTTCTCGACGACCGGGACAATTAATCGCCGTTTATACGGCGGTTATAGTGGTTGTGGAGTACTCCTTTCAACTTCTTTCCTGGCGAATGGGAATGGCTCCGGATCAGCTGCATTACGATCTTGCCCAGGTATTGTTTTTTTTTTTATATAACTGGAAGAGAGGGAGAGTGGAGAGAGGGAGATTGAAGAGAAGGAAAGGGAGAGAGGGGAAGGGAGAGGGGACGGGAGAGGGGAAGGGAGAGGGGAAGGGAGGTTCAACTCTTATGGGCAGTTCCAATTTCTTTGAATCTTTTACTGGATTCTATTCATTCATTTGCTCCCTTCAATCCTTATACAGTTTACGATGAGAGTATTAAGGGACTTGCTTTCTTTCTAAATGTGTTTGGTTTTATAGCAAGAAGTAGATGAAGACCTGTCTATTCATATGTTTGTGAAATGAATGAATTTCGTTATATTTTATGAATTTTTACTCATCACCGAAGCTTAGCGAGATGTCGACCGATAAAAAACCCTGAAAAACCCTAAAAAACCCTAAATGTTTTTTTGGGGTTTTTGGGACAGTGGTTGGGCCTCCAAACGTACGACAAAGGAGTTTTAGGCGTCGAAAAAGGGCTCCGTTCCAAAATGGCTGTTATAACTGCCTGTGTCCTCCAACACGTGACGTTCTATTGGTTAGAGCAAATACCCATTTCTTTTCGATTGGATACCGCCGAAGAACCTTGTCTCCTTTTCGCTCCTCGTCGAAAAATAAGCAATTCTGGAAACACTAATTCTAATTATTTCAATAGTCCTTCGACAACTACAGCTAGTACTAGAACTTCGTTTGAACATCCTCTTAGTATTAATAACCCACGAACGTTTCTCGATACTTCCGATTCTCTTTCTCTCTCCTTATCCCTTGATCCTCCTCATCAGCAAATCACGACCGTCGAAGCTCAAAAAAACAGTCAGACCTCGGATAATACCGTTTCTAGTGTTGTTTCCGACTGTCGAGGATATAAACTTCCGACCTCCGTTGTTTACGAGGAATCAAAACCTCCCTCCTTCGACAATTGGCTCAGTTCCGGTAGTATTGCAGAACTTATGGCTCTCCCTAGTAGACGAGTACTAGAGAGGATTACGGGACATACCTGGTCGAGCGTCGAATCAGAACGCTGGATTCGATATGCGGCTCAAGTTACCTCTCTTCAGGCACAATTTGAACATATAATTCAACATTTTGCTTTACTGTACGGATTAGAACTTTGTATGTTATCTCTCCTTGTTTCGTCTTTTGCGGTCCGAAATGTCTACTCACTCGCCTATGTGGCGATTCTCGCCCTCTGTATCGTCCTTCCTCCTTACGGAATCCGGGCGATTTGGCCGGTTTTTGTACTTATTTCGGGTGGAATTATCATCGGGCAATATTGTACTTTAGGAGGACCACCTCCTGATTGGTCGAAGGGTCCGAGTGTAAGTCCTCCTCCGGGACCAAAACCGAGTCAGAGAAATTGTCAGCAATGCTGGATGAGCGAAAACTCGAAAGATTCCCATTGTTGGAATTGTTGGCTCGGTGAGTTTTTCTATTTTTTTTTCTTTTTTTTTCTTTTTTTATCTCTTCAAACCTCGGTTATTAACCTCGGTTTTGAACCTTGGTTTTTTACGATGTGTATCATATCTGTTCCCTGTTTTACTGCCGGTGGTAAAAACCTTTTAACGCAATTTTTTTTGAATGTGGTTTTTTTAGCACGTATCTAGTGTTGATCCTTTCGTATTATGGACGGAAAGAAGTGGTATTTAAGGTTTTTAGGGTGTTAGGGTTTTTAGGGTTTTAGGGTACTCTGTTTCACTAATCAGCGACCCAACGGCAATGCGTTTCTTGCTTTTTTTTTGCATTTCACCGTAATTAGTGTAGATATTTGTTGTCCACGAATTTTATTATCGTGGCTTTATATTTCAGAGCAAATTAAACTGATAAGATATAAAAACAATAGATAAATAAATTTTGTTGTTGTTTTAAATGCTGTAAATTCTGACTTCTACCATGTTTCACTAATTTTTCATCTTATTGTCGCAATTGCAGGCACTGTTGTCGACGACCAGATGATGTTATGTTCACATTTCATGGTAACATTTTGTGGAACCTTGCTCACATTTTTTTCAAATGTATACTTTTTCAGATGAAGTTTTATCATCCAAACAATCTTGATCTTGTTTAATCGTTTAATCTCTGTTTTTTCCTCAACATTTGGCTGCTTTCTGGAGGAATCTGTGCCAATTTGTTCGCATTGGACAAAAAGAAAAGGCTTGCAATTATCAATCTCATAAAATTTCCATAAAATGGGCATAATATAGGCATAAATAGGCAGCATAATGTAGCCATAAAATGGGCATCATTATATAGCCATAAAATGGGCATAATACAGGCATAAAATGGGCATAAATATAGACATAAAATAGGCATAATATAGGCATCATATGGGCATGTGGACCTAAACTGTGGCCATAATGTGGACCTCAAACGGTTGTAGGATGCTCTTACTAGGAACATAAATGGGCATAAAAAAAAAAAAATGGCCAAAAAAGGTGTTTTTTTCTCGTTTTATTTCAGGTTTTTTTTCTCGTTTGCCTCCAACTTCGAGCTTTTCGAGCATCCCTCTCGGCAAATCATATTCTTCGAAAGCGGGCGGCTGTTGGAGAAGACGGTTCTCCCTGGTTAGACTTATCCGAAACGAATACCGAGCTATGGACGTGGCTCGATCATTTGCGTTTTGTCTTTTACCGACACATGTTGGACGTCGTTTTAGTTCTCGTTTTCGTCACGGGAACTCTCCAATATGATTTATTACATTGCGGATATCTCGCCTTATCTTTGTGGTGTTTTCGAATACGGAGTTTTTTGTTACAGAAACGGAGTCACATGTTTCACTGGTTACGGCTGTATAATTTTGTCCTTATCTGTACCAGTCTCGTGTACCAGTGTCCGTTTTTTCCGTACAGCGCTGTGAGTAATTGTGAGGTTTTCACGATTTTGGGTCTTTATAAATATGATTATGGATTTCGAATTACGGCGAGATCGGCTCTTGTGGATATTACCATGTTTTGTCTTATTGGGATGCAGTCATATATTTTTGAATCGAGAGCTTTTAAGCAAGTTGCTTGTTATTTGAAACATCAAGAGGTGAAATATTGCCTCTCTCTCCCTCTCTCTCTTTCTCCCTCTCTTTTGTTCTGTTTTTCTCTCTCTCATTTCTCTCTCCTTCTCGCTGCGAACTCTCCTCTCCCTCCTCTCGTACTGTTTCTCACTCTCTCTATTCCCTTTCCTTCTCCTTCCCCTCCCACCGCTTCCGTGTCTGTCTTTTTTCTTTTCTTTCTTACTCTGCTTTTTCTGCCTTTCCCTCTCCTCTCCCCTTCCTCTTTTCCTCTCCTTTCCCCTTCCTCTTTTCCTCTCCTTTCCCTTTCATCTCTTCCTCTTCTTTCCCCGTCAACTTTTCCTCTCCTTTCCCCGTCAACTTTTCCTCTCCTTTCCCCTTCATCTTTCCTCTCCTTTCCCCTTAATGTTTTCCTCTCCTTTCCCCTTCATCTTTTCCTCTCCTTTCCCCTTCCTCTTTTCCTCTCCTTTCCCCTTCATCTCTTCCTCTCCTTTCCCCTTCATCTTTTCCTCTCCTTCCCTCATCGTTCTTTCTTTCTTTCTTTCTCTTTCTTCCTCCCTTCCTCCCTCCCTCCCTTCCTTCCTTCCTTTTTCCTTTCTTTCTTTCTTACTTTCTTTGCTTTCTTATTAATTTTGCATCCTTTTTTTCTACGACAGGAGCAAATAAGACAGCGATCGCAGGAAAATTTAGCCGCTTGGAAAAAAGAACATTTACAATATGTTCGAGAACTCGAAGAAATTAAACAACAGAGGAGAACTCAAGTAAAAAAAATGAAAGACGCCATGGCCCATCTCCAATTAAGGATAGACCTTCTTAATCAACAAGCCGCAAATTCTCCTTCCTCCTCTCTCCCTCTTCCCCCTCTCCCGGTCTCCTCCGACCTTCCCGGGCGTTCTTCCCTTGTGGAAAAAACTCCCTCGGAAGTACTCCTCGCTAAATTCGGAGGCGATCGAGAAGAAAATCAAAAGGGAGGAGGAGATGGAGGAGAGGGAGGGGAGGGAGGCGAGGAAGGGGAGGGAGAGGGAGGGAGTGACATCGCAGAAGATTCGAATTATTCTCAGGTTAGGAGTAATAGTGGGAGTAGTGGGAGTGGATGGGAACTTCTTAGAGTCCAACATAAAATGGCTCATATGCGTTCTATGCTTATGACAGGATTGGAGGGAATTCTTGACATAGAAAATAATAAAAATGAGAATGTGGGTGAGAGATATACCTCTGTGAGAGGGAGAGAGAGTGTGGGAGGAGGGAGTCCTCGATCGACTCATCTAATTGGTTCCGGTATCGAAGAAGAAGGGAGTGAGAATCAGTTAGGGTTAGGTTTTACAACATCGAATGAGGAGAGGGAGAGAGGGAAGGGAAGGGAAGGGAAGTCGCTGCTGGACTGGCAGTCGCAAGATTTTGCGGAGAGGGAGAGAAGAGAGATACAGGAAGATAATAACGATAGTACGGTGCGAGTGGGGCAGAGGGAGAGAGAGGGAGAGTGGAGTGGAGAGGAGAATTTGGGTCGAATGGGAGAGAGGGAATTAGAAAAAGAGGTATTATCGGAGGAGGAGGAAATTATTTTAGGTTTAGACGCCGGGGAAGATGTGAGAGTCGACGATATGAAAAGAATGGAAGCGATAAGTAGAAGAATGAAAAAACTCGTTGGAGATCTTCAAAGAATCTTACACGATAATTGCGATTTAGTTACCGGTCTTTTTATGGTTGTCGCTTTTTGTTGGAATTTTAGTTTATTAACCCTCGTATTTCCTGCGGCCCTTTTTTGTTACGCTCTTATATGTAATCCTAGTCCTAGATTGGGGTTTTGGAGGGCAATGTTAATATATTCAGAGTTTCTTATCGCTTTAGAATATGCATATCAAATTCCTCGAACTGACAATTGTCACATTTTCGGAAGTAGTACTCCTCAATGGCTCTTAATTTTGGGAATACGAAATTACCCGAATTCTTTCGTATGGAATGTTCTCCCCCTTTTTTTGGTGTATTTAGCACTTTTGGCTCAAAGTTCTATACGAGCTCGCGACGGTTTCGTCGACATGGAAAAAGACGAACCGAGTTCAAATCACGATCTTTATCTTCGTACTTTCGGGAATCGGCTCACGATTTTTGGCCGTCAGATTGTACGATTTATTCAAGCAATGATTAAAGGGTCGGAAGCTCCTCCGTATTTTGTTCAAATCGGTTTAAGTTGTCAAAATCCTAAAACAGAAATTACCGCAGATAGTGTTTATCGAGGAATGAATTATTTACTCGCAGCCTCGGCCGCGGCAAAAACTTCGGAAGGAGATAACGATGTAAGACCTTGTAAAGTAAAAGTCCACACTATTGAGGAAAGTCCCAGTGAGGAAAATGTTTTTTTAGTCGTATTGGAGGTTTTATTCGCTCCTTCTTTACACGGAGGGATTTTACAAGGTCACTCTCTCACTCCGGCTGCTGATGTGGCGACTCAATTGTCACACTTTAAAGGGTCTCCTCTTCCGGAAAACGTTTTTTTGGAGCCTACAAGTATTACTGCGGTGGTCGCAGGTAAGTTTTTTGGGGGAATTTTGGGTTATGAATGGGCTTTTGTTCCAGTTTTCGCACTCTTTTTTCGTTTGTTTGTTTGTTTGTTTGGATTTTAAATTTGATTTGAGGTTTTGACTTCCGGATGATTATCACTGCAGGTGTTTTTCGTTAGCTTTAGACTCGTTTAAACTTAAACAATGTTTTTTAGATGAAATTTTAGCTGAAATTTTAGGACGGGTTTAAACTGGAAGCAGAAAGAATGGCTTTTAATAATTGTTTAATAAAGATGTCTTATTGTCTAATAAATTTTTCCTATTGTTTAGTAAAGATTTCCTATTGTATAATAAAGATTTCCTATTGTCTAATATTTTTTTCTTTTGGCGTTTCGAAGGTGGAAAACGCGAAGTCGATCTTTACGCCTAAAAAATCCTAAAAAACCTAAAAAACTTTAAAAAACCCCAGAAAAATATTTCCTTTTGTCTTGTCTAATAAATATTTCCTGTTGTCTAATAAATAAAGATTCCTATTGTCTAAAAAAGGTTTCTATCGTCTAATAAAGATTTCCTGTTGTTTAATAAAGATTTCTAAAAAACCCCAAAAAACCCTAAAAAACACTAAAAACCCTAAAAACCCTAAAAACGCTGATTTTTTTTTTTTTGGTTTGGATAGGAGGGAAACGAGAAGTCGATCTTTACGCCTACACATTTGGTGTGGATCTTTTGGCTTTTTTTTATGTCGCCTTCCTTTATCAGGCGGCCGTGAAGGACCTCTCTCCCTTTAAAGAAGAGACCTACCAACAAGAAGACCAATTTCCCAAGGATTATGTGGCCGTACTTATGGCAAGCTCTCTCTCTCGCCCTTTTTTTTCTCTCCCTCTCCCTCTCTCTCTCTCTCTATACATATGCATGCATATATGAACATATATATACATATATATACATATACATGCTTATTTATATGTATGTATATAAAACTTTTGAGTTATTTTTGCATAGAAAACCTTTAAAAAAAAATGATTGACTCACCGTTTTCAAAAAACACACTTTTTCACACTTCTGTCTTTGGCCCTTTTAGTCATTTTTATGAATTTCCTTTTTTTTTTTTTCCATTTTTTTTATTCGATTGGAGTTTAAGAACTTGCAACTGTTAACTTTTATGGAAAAAAAGGCACTGTATTTTGCCGTAATGATGTGTCTTTTGTAATTTTACTCTTGTAAATTTTATTTTTTGCTTCTTTTTATGGTTTCTCTTTTCTGATTTGCCTTTTGTAAGTTGTCCTTTTGTATTTTGTCCTCTTATGTTTTGTCCTTTTGTGAAAATTGTTCTTTTGTAAAAATAGTCGTTCGTGAAAGTTGTCTTTTGTGGAAATTGTTTGTGTTTTGTCTTTTTGTGAATTTTTTTTATGTTGTCTTTTTATGGATATTGTATTTTGTGGAAATTGTCTTTTGTGAAAATTGACTTTTGTGAAAATTGTCCTTTTGTGAAATTTGTCTTTTTGTGATTTTTGTTTCGCCGTGTCGTTTTTCTTCAGACTCAGTTTTTCTTCATAATCTTCGAGCTGTTGTGAAAATTGTCTTTGTGATTTGTCCTTTTGTAAAAACTGCCTTTTGTGATTTGTCCTTCTGTGAAATTGTCTTTTGTGATTTTTTTTTGCTTTGTCGTTTTTCTTCATACCCAGTTTTTCTTCATAATCCTCGATCAAGCTCTCTACCTCTGTTCCTTCGGTCTTTTGTGTTTTGTACTTTTGTGGAAATCGTCTTTGTGATTTGTCCTTTTGTGAAAACTGTCTTTTGTGATTTTTTTTCCGTG
>JBBHKE010000900.1:196171-210686 GCA_037447655.1 Zygnema cylindricum
TATCCGAGTGTCATATGTCTAATCTGAGAGTGAGAGTTCCTTTTCGAGAATTTTCCGTCTTGTGACAGGCGAGTTTTTTTTTTTTTTCTTTTTCCTCTTTTTTTTCCGTTTTCCATTTTGATTTTAATTTGTTGTTTTTTCTTTTTATTTTCATTTCTGTTGCTGTTTTTAGTTTTATTTTATTTTTTTCCTCTTAATTTGTCATAGTTATCCAAATGATAAGATATTCCAAAACTTTATTTCAAGTGCCATTTTGTTTTTATTACTATTTACTGCGATTTTTTTATTTCAAATATCATTTTGTTTGTAAACACTTAAAACTTTTTTCTTTCATTTGTGCGAGTCTCTTTTTTTTTTTCATCGGTTTTTTGCATTTGATTTCTTTTATTTTACCATATCTAACTATTTATTGTGTTGTATTGTATTTAATTTCTTCATTTCATTGTAATAAAAAAAATTGTAATTTTGTTTTTAGTTTGTTTACAGGTTTTCAGCGTATCTGTATTCTATTTTATTATGTCATTTTACTGTAATTAAATATATATTTAATGGATTTTTTTCATATGAATTTTCTTTGTTTGAGTTTTTTCTTCATTTAACTTTTTTTTTTTTTTTTTTTTTTTTTTTAGTTTATTTCCAGGTTTTTATTGTATCTAATTTTTTGTTCTATAATTTTATTTAAATATATTTTATTTAGATGTGTTTTTTCTTAATTTATATTATTTAAATACATGTTTATTTAAATAAATATATTTTAATATATTTATTTATATTTATTTTTTAATTTATTTAAATATGTATCAAAAAAATTGGCAAATTTTGGCCACAATCTATGCAGAGGGAGAGAATACTGTTTTGCATTTAATTAGTTCATTGTATAACTTAATTAAAAAAAAAAAAAAAAAAAAAAAATTACGATTTCTTAAAAATATATATATATAAATATTTTTTTTCTTTAATTTTATTTTCCAGGCTTTTTGGCCATATGTGAGGCTCGAGTCAAGGGAGAGAATATTGTATTTCCATTTAATTATTTCTTTGTCTAAAATTTAAAATAAAATATAAATATACCATTTATATTCATTTTTTTTTTTTTGGTTTATTTTGCTTAAATTATTTTTTATTCAATTTTTTTTCCAGGCTTTTGGCCATATGTGAGGATATTTACGCGGCTCGAGCCGAGGGAGAATTAGAGTTGGAGGAAGGACTTTTTTGGACTCTCATTAAAATTTATCGATCCCCCCATATTCTTTTGGAGTACACAAAAAAAAGCGAGTAAAAAAAAAATAAGCGGTTAAAAAAAAAAACGGGAGTAAAAAAAAGGGGGTGGGGAAGTGAAGAAAAAAAGTGTGAAAAAAAATGCGAGTGAGAAAAAAAAAATAGCTAGTGAAATAAAAAAAAGCGAGTAAAAAACGAAAATCAAAAAAATATATAGTTTTTTTGGGGTACACTGAAAAAAACGGGTAAAAAATATTTTTTTTGAAAAAAGATGATAGTTTTTTTTGGAATATAAGAAAAAAAACGAGTAAAATATATCGAGAAAAAAAAAAATGGGTTTTGTGTAGAAAAAATAATGGATTTGTGGAGAGAGAAATATTATATTTTTTAGAGATTGTATATCAGTTATAATATTTTTTTCATTTTTTCGTTAATTTTAAAATCATTCCTTTGTATTACAGTATTTTTTATATACACTTATAAAGTGTTCTTCTTTTTTTTTCCGTATATCTTTTTCTTATATTTGTTTCTTTTTCAATTTCAAATGTATTCGAGTCGTTTGTTATTTTCAAAAAAAAAAAAAATACTATGATTTTTTTTTTCTTTTTTTAACTATGATTTTTTTTTCTTTTTTTCTTTCATTTTTTTTTCCCTTTGTTTTTTCTTTTTTTTTTGGGTATTCAAAAAATAATTATTGGCTGTCAAAAAAATTATTGCCAAAGAAAGTTCTTCAACAATAGAAATTAAACGAGGTAAAAAATGATTTTTTTCCCCAATTAAATGTTGGGAAAACCCCAAAAACATCCTAAAAAAAAAACTTTTTAAAACCACGATAAAACCCCAAAAACATCCTAAAAGTTTAAAAACCCTGAAAACATCCTTAAAAAAAAAATCCCTTTTAAAAAAAACCCCAAAAACATCCTGAAAAAAAAAAAATTAAGAAAAAGAAAAACATCCTTAAAAAAAAAAAAAAAAAAAAAAAAAAAAAAAAAAAAAAAAATTAAAGCCCAAAAAAGCGCCAAAAACCCTGTCGCCAAAGCCTAAAAAGAAAACTAAACCGAGGTGGGGTAAAGACCATTTTTTCTTATATTTACACAACTTTAATAAATAATAAAAAATAAATAATAACTCTTCTTAATAAATAACAACTTTTCTGAGAAAGACTTTTTTATCATATTTATTTGGAGACATATTTTACGCATAGGTTTTCCCCCCTATGTGACGTGACGGTACCTTATTCCCATCGCAATATTTTACCTTAATTATTGCGAAAATTATAATTAATTATAATCAAAATAATATAATTATAATAATAATAATATAATTATAATACTAATGACATAATTTATAATATAATTAATATTTTCATTATATTTCTGAAGTAAGTCAATTTTTTTTTCAAAAGCAAAAAAAAAGTGAAATTATGAAGTAATAAAAATAAACAGATAAACAAAGAACTCAAAACCAAAAAGAATAAATAAATGAATAAATAAAAACGAATGAGAAATAGAAAAACAAAGCAAAACAAAATCAAGAACAGTATTTATTTCCGATGTTTTTGTATTTCCCATGACAAAAAAATAAAAAAAAGTTTTGAAATAAAAAACTTCAAGAAACGTTTAATATATATCAAAAAAAAAATATGAAATTGGTACAAAATGAAAATATTCAAAAAAAAAATAGGGAAAACTTTTCTCAGTAAAAAACAAAATCAAATAAATGATATTTACAAAACTAGAGTCAAAACCTAATTTTTCAATTTTATTTTTCTATTTACACCCTTCTGAGTTTCTTCATCTTTTCTATTTTTTCTTTTTCTTTTCATTTTGTTTTTTTGGCCTTTTACACTAAGCGAGATCCATACTAAAACGAACCATTTTTTAGTAAAAAAACAAAAAGAGAACTCTTTTTATTTTCTTTTTTTCTATTTAAACTCCTTTTTACAAATCGAGACCAAAAGCTAAAAAGTAAAAAAATAAAAACTTTTTTCTTTTCTTTTTTTTTCATTTCAACCCTTCTTTTACAAATCGAGATCGAACTATTTCTACTAAGAAATAAAAAAAAAAATAACAAAAAATTATAATTCTTTCTATTTTCTTTTTATTATTTGTACCCCATTTTTTCCAAATCGAGATCGGAAGTCCATGATCGAAACAATTTTCTACTAAAAAAACACAGAAAAAAGCCAAAAAAAAAGACAAAAAAAGACGAGAAAGAAATAGGTTGTCTCTTTCTAAATAGTTTCTATTTTTTTTTTTTTTTTTTTTTTTCAAAAATCATATCAAAGGTGTATCGAATATAGAGAACCATTTTTAATAAAACACAAAAAAAAAAGTTTTATACCCCATTTTTCACAAATCGGGTTCAAAATTATAGGAATACGAGAACCGTCCGAAGACGCACAAAAATATATATATATATATATACAAAAAAAATAGTTTCGCTTTTCCTTTTTTTTCTTTTCTTTTAATACCCCATTTTTCACAAATCGAGTTCAAAAGTAAAGGAATATGAGAACCATCCGTTTTCCGCGGAAAGACTTTTAAATCGAATATCCGAAGGAACTTTCAAAATTTTATACCAATTTTCTTCTTTTCTTTCATTTTTTCTCTCGTATTCAAAAAACTTTTCGAACTGGAAAAAACCGAATTCGTAAATTTTTCCGGTATTTTTTATTTTTCCGTTTTTTTCGATTTTTTGAAGGGGAAAATTTGCCTCCATAATTTTTAATTTTTCTTTTCCGTCGATAATTTCAATTTTTAATTCTAAAGCGAATCGATTTGGTTCTTTTTTTTTCGAATTTCTTTCTTTTAAAATTTCTTCGCAGAGGCAAAAACCGGCGAAAAATCTGACTCGAAATTCGGGCAGCAGGGAAAAATTTTCGGAGGTGGGAGGAGAGGAATTTACGGTGTTTTTTTTTGTCCTGTAGTGCCAAAATTCTTGTAAAGCTTCTCTTAAAAGTTTGTTTCCTCCTTCTTTGATACTGAAAAATAACAAAACGGGGGGGGGGGAAGAGAAAAAAAAAGGTGAAAGTGAAAAAAAAAAGAGAAGGTGAAAAAAACAAGGGGAAGGTGAAAAAAACAAGTGGAAGGTGGAAAAGAAAAAAGGGAAAGGAAAATGGAAAAAGAAAAAAAGGGGGGAAAAGACAAAAAAAAAGAAGGAAATAGTCATATTATATATCCAAACTGATGTAGGCCTCTGTTTTTCCAAAATTCTCACATTTTTAAAAAGAATATAATTTTCTTATTTTATTTTATTTGTTTAAAGTTATTTAATTTATCAAAATTATTTAATTTATGTAATTCATTTAAAGTGACTTTAAGTTCTTCTATATCACTATTAGTACCCATTTTTTTTTAATTCAAACATCAATTAGTTTTAGTATGATTTTTTTGTAATAATAACAGTAAATAATGATAAGCAATAACAATAATAGCATAAAAAATGATAATAACAAAAAAAAAAAAAAAAACTCTTCTAAACGTAAAAATTGGATTTTTGTTTTCTTTTCTTTTTAAATTCGGAAACAAAGTTGAAAAAAAAATCCCAATGGAAGTGTGGTAATTATCTTTCAACTTTCCTTAATAAACTAAATTTCAATATAAATTAAATATTAATTAAATAGAAATTAAATATAAATTAAGTATAGGTTAAATATAAATTCGATTAAATTTAAATATGAATATAAAATAAAATTTAAAATAAATATAAATAAAATACACATTAAATATAATTTAATCTAAGTTAAAATACAAACTTAATGTCTATTTAAATATAGATTTTAAATCTAAAAAAAAAAAAAGAAGTCATCTCAGAATAAATCATCCGGTGGTGAACAAATTTAACAGGAACACAAAAAAAAAAAAAAAAAATAAATAAATGGTCGACGACGGATCGGCAGATGAGGGAGAGGGAGGACAAAGTCGAAGAAAGATGGGGACGAATAGTTAGGCAGATCCGTCGACAAAAATGTTTTTTGCGGATCCGGGCGCGCCGCGCAGCCGGAAACGAGGATGGATCCTCGATTAGCAGAACCGGATCACTTCCTCAATCACTTTGAAATCAGGGGAGAGGCCAAAGGAAGAGGAGATAGAAAAATAAAGAGGAAGAAGATCAGAAGAGCAAATCCGAGATGCCGACAAAACCAGAGTTTTTTATTTAATCTTTATTTTATTTACTTGTATTTACATAGTAATTTATTTATTTTTTATTTTTATTTTTTAATCTATTTATCTATTTTTTTTTTTTATTCTTTTTTTATTCTTTTCTTTTTTTCTTCTTTTCTTTTTTTCTTTTTTTCAGTTTTTTTAGTTAATGTCATCACCCACAATTTCGGCATTTTGAAAAAGTCGAAATGCCCAATAGAAAAGGAAAAAAAAAGGTTTTTTTTTTTTTTTTTTTTCAGCTTAAGGAGGAGATTGATATTTTGTTTTCCGTCAACAAATTTTAAAACTTTCAATTTTTCAAAAGTCTATTTTTAAAGATTTATTTTTAAAAGTGTACTTAGAGTGTATTTTTTAAAGGTCCATCTTTTAAAATTGTATCTTGTAATAGTGTATCGAGATATTTCTGTCCTACCTCGTAACTGAAATTCTGCATGTAAACACGGAATCCCGTTGTCCGTCCCGTCAGAAGCTGTAAGCTGTTCCCTCCAATGGCCACGTGGATCTTGCCACAGAAGTCCAGCTGGCAAAGATACAAAGAAGGAGACAAAAAATTATATCGAAGAAGTCGACGAAATCGACAATCGAGAGGAAAGGAAATAGGCATTTTGAGTCAAGGAATTTGAAAATCAGTGGAGAGACTAAGTGTTGTAAACAAGTTGTAGTCATGGTAGCCTTGTTTGATAAATTTCCCGTCAATTTTGATGTAAGAAATCCCAATTGCAATTAAATTAATCTTTAACCTTACGAATTACAATAACAAGTAGCGAAAATGTGTCTTGCGAAGAACACTTGAGGATATATGACACAACTTTTTTAATTATATGAACAACAACAATAATAATAATAATAATGAACCTTGCGACAAATAACAACAATGATTAGATTGTACCTCAATACGAAGAACAGTAATAATGACAATGTACCTTGATACGATCACAATATACCTTGATACAAACAACAACAATAATAGCAATGTACCTTGATAGGAATAACAATAATAATAGCAATATACCTTGATATGAATAACAATAATAATAACAATGTACCTTGTTACAAACAACAACAATAATAGCAATGTACCTTGATAGGAATAACAATAATAATAGCAATGTACCTTGATATGAATAACAATAATAACAATGTACCTTGATAGGAATAACAACAATAATAGCAATGTACCTTGATAGGAATAACAACAATAATAACAATATACCTTGATACAAACAACAACAATAACATTAATGTACCTTGCGACGAACGAACATTTTGAGTAAATTTGACACAACTCCGCCAACAATTCCACATTTCGGCGCACATTCCGATGGCTTCTCGAGAATGTACTCCGATTTCCTTGCCGGTGACGTCATTTCTTCCCTCTCTTCCGACAATCCCGACAAACTTGCACAAAGAGACAAATCCATTCGATCGCAAATCCCTTCCATCGCAATCGAATTTGGACTCGAACACATCATATCCAAATTCTCCCTTGGAAGTCCATCGCCATCTATCATTGTCACAAAATCTCCCCTCGGACTCGCACGATTTTTCGACGATTTTGATTGGTTAAAAAAATGTCCGCTCGAGTTTTTTTCTCCGACTTTGTTCTCGCCCGCCTCGTACATGTGACGTGACAATGCGGAGGCGGCGGGTGAGTTGGCAGGTGTTTCTAGTCTTTGAATGACACGTGTCTCCACCAGGGGACTTGTCATAGCGAGACCGGCCAATCGGATCGCTTCGATTTGTGTCGGCGTGATCAACGGCTGAGGAGACTTGACGGAAATTCCGTTGGAAAAAGCACCTTTAGCATTATTTCTTCCCTTTTTCCCGATTCCCGGAGAATTTTTGGCGGATCGAGAATTCAAGCCGAGCGGCGACGATGGAGAATGCAAATTCTGTGAAAAATCAGGGTTTTGTGAATTTTTAGGGTTTTGTGGAGTTTTAGGGTTTTGTGGAGTTTTAGGGTTTTGTGAATGAGGTGTTAAACGACTCCGACCAATCATGAGATGAGAGAGAGGTCGGGGTTTTCGGAGGGGAGAGGAGGAGGAGGAGGAAGGAGCCATTTTGAGATAAAAATATAGAAAGAAATATTGATGTATTTAATTCTCAACTTTTAATTTTTGAAATTTTGATTGGAAAAAAAAGAGCTTGAAAAATGTATTCTTCTGTCCACTATTGAGTTGAGGGAGAGCCAGAATCTATGAGAGCAAGAGGAGTTCCATGCACTCTTCAGTTTTCAGTTTCAGTTTTCAGTTTCAGTTCCTGCTTAGAGTTTAGATACAAGTGAAAGATTTAAAAAATGAAATATTTGGTGCATTCAAGCCAAAAAATACGAAGGAAGTCCATGGATTACTATCCTACAACTCCATTTCGAGGTATAAGGTGTAAGAAACCTTTTGGAGCCTATAGAGCCCGGCAGAGGTGAAAGTTACGCAGAAACGACAAAGCAGAAGGTAATTTCACTGGTGACCGGCTGTTTTCCGTGACGGCCGTCGGGTCAAGCAGCCCAGAAAATTCGGAAGCTAGGGTTTTAGACTTTTCGACGGCTTCGGGATGAACGAGACTGCGACCGCCGCCGACGGTCAGGATTTGACATCGCCGGTCATGGACAGAAGTGACACCTGCAACGCAGATATTGCAGTATTCCCATTGGCGTCGCGATAAATCGGCAGATATATCGGTTTCGATAAACCGGAGAAGAACATATTTCGACAATCTGTAAATACTAGAAATCACAGATATGAAGTGCGAAACTTTGAGATCGTATTATACTTTAATTTTACAGTTTTTAGTTCAATGCATAGAATACGTTATAGCCGTACATATTTCTTCTGTGTAAAAGTACAAGAGGCGTACGTCCCATAGTTGTTCAAATCGTGCGATTTTTTCCTTTTTTCCGATTTCTATGTGTAATTCGCGACTTTTAAAAAAATCGCAAAAAAAAGCGGAGTACTTTCTGTCCAATAAACTGAACGGGAAACATGCGGGGAATGTACGTTTTTTACGGGAAATGTACGGACTTTGACAAAAAGATACGTTGCACTTCATAGTACTTTCTGTCCGGTAAACTGTACAGAAGTTTAAATGTACGAAATTGTACCGAAATGTACGGACTATTACGAAAAGAGACGTTGCACTATTGCACCATTTGCCCGAAACGCGGAGTACTTTCTGTCCAATAAACTGAACGGGAAACATGCGGAAAATGTACGTATTTTACGGGAAATGTACGGACTTTGACGAAAAGATACGTTGCACTTCATAGTACTTTCTGTCCGGTAAACTGTACAGAAGTTTAAATGTACGATATTGTACCGAAAATGTACGGACTATTACGAAAAGAGACGTTGCACTATTGCACCATTTGCCCGAGGTAAGTTTGAATTTTGTACGAAATAGTACGGGATAAAATTTACATGTACGGAATATTATGGATACAAAATCATTAACGATTTTCGCAATTTTTTCAAATCGTTCTTTCCGATTTCTAAGTATAATTCGCGCGTTTGAATCGTGCGTAAAATGCGGTTTGACCAACTACGGAACGTCCTAAAGATGAAGATTGATAGCCTATTCCCACCGGAGCATTTGATTTTCCAAAAACTCATCGGAAAACGTACACGCTTCGACGTCATCAAACATAGGCGCGAAAACAAACCTGCAGTATTGAATGTTCGAAGGACGACGACGGTGGTTCAAAGTCCTGCAGTGTTTTCGCGAGTACAATGAACTAGTCGTACGGATGTTGTTTTGGCTACGTCAGCTTTTCGGTGAAATACGCTACTTTACCCCGACTTCAATATCCGACAATATTTTGAGGAAGCTCGTTTGTACGGTTTTAATAGAAAGCCGTACATTATTCCAACGTTCGTCTGTTGCGGAAGTGATTTTTTTTCCGGTGGAAAAGGCCAAGAACATAGTTGTCCTATTCGTACGGATTTGGACTTTTTTCCAAAAACTACGTAGTATTCGCGAATTTTATATATTTCGTAAAATTCGCTTAAATTTCGCTGTACGGAAAAATGTACAGAATTTAAAAAAAAAAGACGTTGCACCAATTGCGCGGCCGAAGTTTGAATTTGTTTAGAAAAGACCTCTCTGAACAAGAATTTGCCATTGAAGATGCAATAGAAGCGGCCAGTAAAGGTACCATTGCAACCGCCTTCGAAGCTTTCGCGGACCTCACCATAGGCATCCATGCCAAGAACTCGCGGAATAGAGTGGGAGCATGTTAAGGCTCCAGACGGGGGGGTACTTGGAAACAACCGAATATGTATTTGTATCTACTGCAACTTCGAATACAATGGTTAAGCAACAAGGATTAGAAACCACCTTCTTGGGAATGTGAAGAGTGGAGGAATTAGAGCTTGTCATTTATGTCCGGACGAGGTGAAAGAGGAGTTTACTATATCGGAAACTGAGAGAACTTCTCATGGCTCTCAGAAACGTGTCATATCTGATTTGGATGATCTCACCGAGTGTCTTGGTGTATCTAGCCAGAGTATTAAGGTGCAAGGTGTTCAAACAAAAATAACGAAATTATTTCATAGGCATAACAAGAAAGAGGTAGATGTGGCATGGGCTAAGGCTTTCTTTGCCAACGGCTTGCCGTTCCGACTATTAGATGACCCATATTTTAAGGCAGTAGTGAAGAAGACCGGGGAGATAGGGGGTTCTTACAAGTTACCTCACCGAAATGCCATGAGAACTCGTCTCTTGGCAAAGACAAAGGCAACAGTAAAACAAGACTTGGGGAGCTACATGGAGACGTTAGAAGCCACTGGTGCCTCGATCACATCAGATGGATTGATAACAGTTGATGACACGCCTCTCATTAACATTCTAGCTGTCACCCCCAAGGGTGACTTGTTTCTCACGGCGGGAGACACTAGTGGGCAAATTAAGGATGTTGGTTACGTTTGTAAGGTGTTAGATAAGGGAGTTATTTAGGTAGGGGTCGAGAATGTGGTGCAAGTTGTGACAGATTATGTCCCTGTGAACAAGGCTGCATCCTCGCTGCTCGTGAGTAAATACCCTTCGATCACCTGGACGCCATGCGCTGCCCACGTATTGGACTTACTGTTGGAGGACTGGGGCAAGTTACCATTTATTTTAACACCTGTCCGAGAGGCAAAAGAGGTGCTAAAATTTATTACCAATCATAACATGAGTTCTGCCATGTTCAACAAAATCTCTGCCTTTCGACTATTGAAACCTGGAGAGACAAGGTTTGCGAGAAATTTCATCATGCTCCAAAGAATTTTACAGGTGAAGGACTGCATGGAGTGCTTAATGTTTGATGACAGTTACAAGCAGTGGATGGGTAAGGCTGCATACAAATTTCATCATGCTCCAAAGATTTTTACAGGTGAAGGACTGCATGGAGTGCTTAATGTTTGATGACAGTTACAAGCAGTGGATGGGTAAGGCTGCATACAAGATCGAGGGGCTAAAGATTAAATGTCACATTTTGAGCCAAACGTTTTGGAAAAGAGTGACGGAGGCTGTGGCAATTTCAGAGCCGGTGGTGCGGCTAATGAGGGAGTGTGACAAAGGGGCCCCGAACGTGGAAAGGTTTATTATGGTTTTTATACCGTTGGTCAGTTTTTGCAGAAGTTATCCATCGATGGAGGTGAAAGAAATTATGAAGCCCTACAGGTATTGGAAGAACTGAGGACATCGTTCATGGGCAGATGGGAGATGGCCCGTACTCCCATGTATGCCGGCAGCTTTGTACTCGATCCCAAGTACCAAAGTGCTACGTATGGGCAGAATAAAAATGTGATAATAATGGAAGGCTTTGAGACAATGCTTGAAAAAATGTTACCAAACGTGGAGGAGCGGATAGAGGCCCGCATTGAGCTGTCTAAATATAAAGATTTCGAGGGTGTTTTTGGAAGGGATGTAACGAAAGCTTGTGCTACGAAGATGCCAAGGTGGAAATGGTGGAAGGAGTTTGGAGGTGTCACCCCTATCTTGCAAAAGGTAGCAATTAGAATCCTCTCCCAATGCTCAGTTGCCAGCGCATGTGAGAGGAATTGGTCAACCTATAACGATATTCACTCTAAGAAAAGAAACAGGCTCACAGTTAATAGGGCCAAAGATCTGGTATGGGTCTTTAGCACAGCTAATAGGGCCAAAGATCTAGTATGGGTCTTTAGCAATCTTAGATTGTTACAGAAGACCAAGGATATTAGTTATGAAGAGGCCATGGTAGCATGGGAGGAAGAGGAAGGGGAGGTAGGGGAAGAAGGGGAGGAGGTTTTTCTAGATGACATGTTTGACCTAGATTTGGAGTAAAGAGATTTCTAATAAGGAGAGATAAAGGAGAGATGTCTTGTCACTGCCTGCAACGAGATGAGATAATTTTAACGTGAAAACAAAACCATGTCATACAAATTAATGGAAAGATGATTTTTTTGTGCTTTAATGTGAACCTGTCATTTTTCATTGTTGGTATGGTGTAACATTCGCAAGTCATTAGAAAGATGGTTTTTATTTTCTTCCATGTGAACTTGAAGTTTTTCATTATTGACATTTTATAATAAGGCCATGTTGAATCAGCGACGATGCAGCCTGGTCGCTGGTCCCTATAGTAGTTCAGCGGTGATACGGCTTCGTCGCTGGTTCAACAACCAGCGACGAAGCCAGCTTGGTCGCTTGTTCGGCAGCCTGGTTGCTGGTTCAGCGCCGTGGTTGCCGCGTCGCTGGTTTTTTCACTTCACTATTTTTTTGCGCATGCCGTATCGAAAATTTGAAATGTGAAACTTTCAAAAATCAAAAAATGTACGGAAATGTACTGGTACATCGGTAAGTACGCATTTTATAACATTTTTTTCATCGTTAAATACGTATCGTGCGTAGTATTCGCGCGTTCGTTTCGTGCGTATTATGCGCACGGGACAACTATGGCCAAAAATGAAAGGATCGTCGTTCGACAAATAGAAATAAAGTTTCGCACGTACAAAGGATTTTAAAAGTTTCATATTATTATCTAATTCGGAAAATCATCGGAATGGGAAATGCTCCGGTGGGAATAGGCTATGAAACATTTAGAGCTAAACATAACAAATTGTCGGTGTTTGTACTCATTTTTACAATACACCTTGAATTGTTATTTGCCTTATGAACGTTATATCGACGCCCCCAATTTTTTAGGGTTTTACCTGAAATATAATTAATAACACTAAATTTATTTTACGTTAATTAAGGTTCTTGTGAATTAGCGTTAATTATTCTAATTTATGATTTTATTGAATAGTGTGGTGTACGTACGTGACACTCCGTACAAAATGGTACTTTGTTAAGTAAAAAAGTAAGAAACATGGATTAAAATAATCGCGAATGCACATAAAATTGCGCTCAGATTAAAAGGTACAATGATATCATACCTTTTTTAGTGTAAATATATTGATCGCGTATTAATTATACGAGAAAAAACCCGAATTAGAGTTATGAATAAATTAGAGTAAAAGAACGCGACAGTGTACGATCTGTCAGATTTTGTTCTTTTACCTATTTTACCGTGAAAATCCCGATGGCAAATCCATTATACCCAAACCAGCGTTATGGATCAATTAGAGTAATTTTTTTTTTCAAAATCTTGAAAAATCCAAATAAGCGTTAATAACGCTAATTAATTTTTAACACTAATAATTTCTTAACGCTAATAACGATTCAAGGTGTAGTAAGGCACAAAACGACAAAATATTGAAGGCCAATTAGCTTTTTGCAAAATGGACGATGGTAATCAATCTAAAATTTAGACGCGTGAAGCTTGTCAACTCATTCCTCTTTAGGCATCAACCTTTTAGAGCCACTTTTAAAAAAAAACACCTTTTAATAGACATCGTTTTATTTCACAGTTCGCACAATGATCGATTGTATTTTTCATGTTCTCTACTTCCAAAAAAAAAATTGTTACAAATTGTGAATCTTGGCATTTGTCGCTTTCGGCCACACACCCTAAATCGGAGCATGAACAACAGCATTTTCCAACTTTCTGTTATTCAAATTTACACCTTTGCGTTTTGAAAACGTATCATACAAGAAAATGAACAACAAACTAATTTGCAAGTTAAAACAACATTGGTGGACAAAAAAAATTAATATAACTTGGACCATGTATGGTATAATAGGTGATGAACTTTCAATAGAATAGTTACAAGAGCACGATTACTGAAGTCACTGGCCAACAATCAGAGCAATCGTACACAAAATTGTAAATATTGTCACAGACCGTGCATTATTTTGTACGATGGCCTTGCTTTGTTCAATGCTCAAAATCTTGAAATTTTACAATTTTGAATAAAATTGCTTCAATTACTTACAAATAAAGCTATAAATTGCTTATTTACAATTGGCCTATATGGGCCTTGGAAAATAAAAGACAAAAGGGAAAAAACAAGTAAAGAACCGTAAGTTAAGCGAAACAACATAAAAATGAGACGTAGTGTACACAAAGTTCACATGCTGACATCAATTTGGTAAATCCACTAAAAATGGATATGATTTTTTGATAACAAAGATGAAAACCAAAGCCATATGAGAAAAATCGTATCCAAGCAACTCTAAACGACTTCTTTAAGAGCATAACAAATATCCATGGGTCGTTGGAGGAGCAATTAACACCAGGTTAATTCCAACTGGAAAAAGCGAGAAAAGATTTGTCAGAGAAAAAGCTAAAGTTGGAGGCGAAGCATCAAGAAGCTTACCAGGTGGCAAAAAGTCAAAGTCCACGTATCCTAATAGCTCACGCGCACTTTTGAAAAAAAAGATACTTACACTGAAGTACACAGTGTCTCAAAACTAGTTTAAGACTCAATTAGCATCCTCTAAATGCCCAAGGGAAAGACATTGAGGGCATTTCTCGAAGGTGGGTGATGATTGTGACAATACACGACAATGTCACCTAGAGTATACTATTGAAAGTGTTAATTTTCTCTCTTAAAGCTTATGTCTAAATTCACATCCTTAAAATCCTAAACGCTACTATAGAAGTACATGTCCTTCATTGTACTTTATAAATGCCGTTATGATCTTTGTAGTGGAATGTACAATACCTTGTTTAGTATGGAACGATACTTAGTGGAATGTACATACCTCTTGTAGTATAGACATGACTCTCTTGTGGA